>JARQZK010001474.1:635000-642500 GCA_030704885.1 Cynegetis impunctata | reverse complement strand
TATACTTTATAGAAAAGAAAACATAGATATTCCTGAAAATTCTGTTCTTACTATAATGGGTCGTATATGCGACAGTGTTATCGTGCTTGTAAATAACGTCCTTATTTCGAAACCTTTGAACACTGTTGAAGATCTTGATGGCTTTGGATTTTGGAGATTGAAAGATTCAAATATAACGTTGAGTTCTCAGGATCTGAAGAATGCCACTATTGATCTACTTGTAGAAAATTGGGGACGAGTTAGTTTTGGATTGTTACATCAATTCAATCAATTCAAAGGCTTATGGCAAGGAAATGTACTCCTCAATGGAAGAAAAGTAACATCGTGGAAATTATATCCATTGGAATTCAAAAAATCATGGAACAATAACCTAGTTGGCTGGAAGAAAACTTCCGGTGGATTAATATCTGGTCCATCTTTACACAAAGCAACGTTGAAAATAAGGAATCCAAAAGATACTTTCGTTGATATGGGGGAGTGGACCAAAGGAATTGTGATAGTCAATGGCTTTGTTTTAGGAAGATATGCAAGAATTGGTCCGCAGCAGACATTGTACCTTCCAGCTCCATTCTTGAAAAATGGAACAAACAGCTTTTTGGTTTTTGAACATTATAAGCCTTCTACTGAGATTAAGTTCGCGAAGAGTCCTTACTATAGGACAATTTTAAGGAATAGAGCATAAGTGTCTTCTACTTTATGTAACACGTATTGAGAAAATTACATACTTAATACAAATTTGTTAAGACTCATTTCATTAGCAAACATAATCCACCATATTGTTCATTTCATTCAGATCTTTTTTTTTCTCTCCTGAATTGAAAACTAGATCCTTTGTATTTTAAAACATTTTTTTTCTGATGATAGTTAATTTCGAGATTCCCTTAGTGAACTTGCATATTCAGGATTTCCACTGAATTCAAGATCTGAATTCATTTTTTTTCAATGAATATTTATATATATATATATATATATATATATATATATATATATATATATATATATATATATATATATATATATATATATATATATATATATATATATATATATATATATATATATTATATATTTAGATATATATATATATATATATATATATATATAGGCTTCAAATACATACATTCCATCTGTCAAATGTCAATTCTAGCGCCGTTTGAATTTTGTTTTTCATTTGGTTTTTTTATCGTAGATGGCTGCGACATCTTCTAAATCATAGATAATTGTTATAAAATATCGCTTAAACCAATTTTCGTGAAGTTTGTTAACGATTAAATTCTTTTTCGAACCAAAACTCAGTTTTTTGAATAGAAACATACATGGGCCAGCCTGTATATCAAAAAGCTCGTTAAAATTCCTTCAAAATGATTCACACATCAGTTTTCGCAATCCATAAATGACGAAGTTATTATTGAAATTCTTATTCTTATTAGTTCTCTTTGCTCCTGAGGCCGCGCTAGAATTGACATTTCACAGATGGAATGTATGTATTTGAAGCCTCAGAATTAAAATATGTACAAATATGTAGGGTTTTCCATTTGAATTTTTAATTTTTATATCGTTTTCTGTGAAACCGGAAGTCAGCCATATTGATTTCGTATGTAAAAAAATTCAAAATTATGTCTGAGATAAACCACCCAAATTTCTATAACATGGAAGAATCCAATGAAAAGTTATAGGGGTGACCCATCACTCATTTACACAAGGTATATATATATATATATATATATATATATATATATATATATATATATATATATATTATATATATATAAGTATATATATATATATATATATATATATATATATATATATATATATATATATATATATATTTATAAATATATTATATATTTGAATTGTTGTTGCCCGTTAACTATTTTTAACTTTTTGAAAATTATTAGCAATAACAGGCTTGGTGAATCTCAAAAAACTCGATTTAATTAAAAAGTTTACGTTTCGCCACGACATTCGTGGCTTTTTCAAAACTTTGAAAAAAGGAATTAAGGAACAATTCATGAATTTTTGAAAATTGAATTATCATAAAATGAAAAACTACCAATGATTCATTAAATTTCTTGCTGCTGCGGCCGTCTTCAGTTACTAATTACAGATCTGTTCATATTAGATGATGCCCACAGAATCCCTCACCCACGAAGTGTACGAAACAGTTTCTTAAGTATTTGATTTAAGTATTTGTCTTCAAAAATAAAATCGTGACAAAGCGTTAACTGTTTTATAAAGTCATTTCACAAAAGGACTATTGTTGCTAAGTAGGGACAGGTACTTATATACATGAATACAACTCAGGCGAGTTTATATATATATATAAATATATATATATATATATATATATATATATATATATATATATATATATATATATATATATATATATATATATATTATATAATATATGTATATATATATATATATATATATATATATATATATTTGTATATATATATATATATACATATATGTATATATATATATATATATATATATATATATATATATATATATATATGGACAAAAAATGCGGCTCGATGGGTATACATCTGGAGAATAGCCACCTACATATAATACTCTTTGCGGACGACAAAGTAGTAATTGCTGAAGACCAACAAATATAGAATACATGCTTGCCAAACTCATAGAAGAATACAATACATGGGGCTTACAAGTTAACACGGAAAAAACAGAGTATATAGTGATAGGATGAAGAGGACAAGATTTGAAATTGGAGAGTGGAACGATAAAAAATGTAAAGGAATACAAATATCTTGAAGTAACTAATACTTTGCAATAATATAGCTCAACAAAAAAAACCAAAAATTATATATAAACCACTGATACAGTCAGTTAAGACATATGGGTCAGAGGTATGGGTCATAAATAAAAACATGAATCAAGAAATACTTTCAGCAGAGATGTCATATTGGAGATAGTGCTGTAGTCTAACTTTATTTGACCATGTTAGAAATGGAAACATTAGACAAAGAATGATGGCTACAGATACTACGCTAGACGCAATGAACGAGAAACAACTGAAATGGTAAGGGCACCTGCGTCGCATGAGTGAAGAAAAGATACCATGGAAAGTATGAAACTGGACTCCCCCTCAAAGAAATAAACGAGGAAGGCCACGAAAGAAGTGGGTGCAAAACATACACCAGGAAATGAAAAGAAAAGGAATACAGGAGAGAGACTGGAATGATAAGGACCGATGGCGGTAAGGATCCGAGAAGCGGCAATGGAGCTGAGTATATATATATATATATATATATATATATATATATATATATATATATATATATATATATATATATATATATATATATATATATATATATATATAAATATATATATATATATATATATATATATATGTTTGTGGATTGTACATATTTGGGTAGTGAGATGAATTTAATAAATGAAACTTTTTTGTCCTCAAATTCCCAAAATTATATTAATCAATGTACAACCGGTTTCGTTGTTTCAAAACAACATCTTCAAGTACAATATAATTTCTACACTAATGAGAGATAGTCTAAAATACAAAAAATTTCAATTAAAAATTGTAACTCAGTCAACATTGGTAAGGACGAAAGACGAAACAAATTAAAAATTTTTTCACATTCAATAAGCAATTTATACATTCCAAGGTTAGCGGAGCAAGCAAGATTGCTTTCAAGAAAATCATTCAAGCAAGAAACATACCATGAATTCTTGGATCCTTCGAAACTGTATATTCATATCAGAGGATTCTTCGATTATCATTACCTTCAGTTCCAAAGTAGTATGATACTTGTTTATTTGTTTTCGGTGAATGTTATATTCTCTAATGCATGCAATCAGTAGGTTATAATAAATAGAGTTATTTCGTTTTCTTGAAAAATTAAGGAAAGTTCTGCAATTTCAGATATATTTAAAACATATTCTCATTATATGATTAAAAAAATTATTAAACTCTATTGAAACAACTAATTTGTTTCTTTTTTAATTGCACTCTTTTTATATTGAGAGAGGCTCTGCTAAATTCTCTTGATTAAATATTCTAATTTTCAGGTAATAAAACCATTTATTGCGAAAACGAATTTTATGCAAAGGAACAATGGAAGTTCAAATTAGTCCTAAGCTTTGTTCAACGCTTGAAATATTATAAGAAGATTAAAATTCCACATCAAAGAAGTTTGTTAACTCTGCATTAACGAAGTTCGCTAGAAATTTGCTGGTGGCTGAAGCTTTTTTATGAGCAATCAATAATAAAAATCGGACTTTAATTTGCTTATTCTCAAAAATTCATTAACAAGTTTCTTGAGTGACAGAAATTCTCGTTAATTTTCATATTTAAAAGTACACATGGACGTCGATGAAGGGCCTTGTGATTTTTGGAGAAATTGAAAATAAATATTAACATGGAAATTTCTATGAAACTTTTCTTGTGAAAAGTTTCAAAGAAATTGAAAGATCAATTTAATTCACCTGAATTGCAAGTTGGCACAACCATACAGCGAGTAGAGTTCTCCGTTTGAGTATAAACGTGAAACTATGAATTAATGAGGCCATTAGTTGGATAGAATCCATAATAATATTATATATTATTAGAAAAACATATGTTTGACTTTAACGTGTACTATATGAATCTATGACTCGGCGTTTCAACACAATATAGCTTCATCAGGTAGAACTGAATACTGAAATCTTGTTATCACAATTTACATAAATTTAAATACTCGAAAGAAACGATTACAACAAGAAATGAAATAGACTGTTAAGTGTCATGCAATAAGGTATCAGAATTTATTATACCTGTTAATTTCTAAGGCTTTTCAAAAGTTCAATTTCAAACCTCTACTCAATGTACCCAAAATATAGAAATTTATATTCAATGAATTAATTTCATCTCATTTATGATTGAAATAATTAGAATCTCTCTTAATGGTTTCAAATTCGATACAAATTATTTTACAATCGCCACATGACAATTTGTTCACACCCGAATTTGAAAATTTATTTGATTTTATATCGCATACCGTACTAATGGCTCATTAGCCAAATATATAAAGAATTAATCAAAAACGGATATCATGAATATTGTCTTGTGGTGATTGTAACAAACTTTATATCGGTAGCACACTTAGCTGTTATTGACATGTTGAAATACTTAATAATAGAATGTATCATCGTGACAGCAACATATCTATAATATTTCGAATTCTTAAACTTATTTAAAGCATTCTGAAACATTCATATCATAATTTTAAATTCGAGATACTTATAGGTATGTATGTTGAATAACCTTGTCGAAAAAAAAATTGAATTTCATACTCACAAATATGCAATTGATATTATTGGTTTTAAATGCTATACATTAATATATTTTTTATTGACAACATACATTTGAATAGTCTATATTAATCTCATTGAAATGTTATAAATACGCGAAGAGCAGAACTCCGTCACTAAGGTCATATTTTTCTTTAATTTTTGTTTTTTTTTAAATATAACTATCCCTTGAATTTATTTCGGAATGCTGTAGAGTTGATGAAAACCATGAGACCCTCGAGAAGAGTGAAAGCGGTATATTAAACGAGTTGAAACCCATAAGAGACTTTACCTCGATTTCAACTTCTAAATCAACTGAATCTGCAGAAGCTGTGAAGGTGCATAAAACTTAGAAATCAAAATTTATTCCACCTGCAGGCACTTCTATATTAACAACTCAATCCATATACAAGTTTTCACCTCATTTCGTGGAGGCAAAAATCTATCAGTATCCGGATATTCCAGCTTCATACATCCTCTAACAAAAAGGCTAAAATTTCAGATTTATACTTTATATTAATTATCTTTTGCTTTTGAATTTACTACGTTTATTATCACAAAACTATAGTTTGAAAAATATAAAACTACGATTACAATTTTGATCACTAGACCATCTTCGGGCAGATTGAGTTAAGAACTGAATACATAATTATAGATTTGCGCTCACGGGTGGAAAAGAATTACTTATGTATATTGCAATGTAAGAAAGAATTATTGCAGGTACTTAAATAGACAAGAGGTACATATTTCAAGAAGGGCTAATCGAGTGGATTTCCCAAATTGGTACAATAAAATGTTCTTAGAAAAGTCATTATCGTTTGAATAGGGGAGACCGGGGTTGGTTGTGCCATTTTTTCTAAATTATTTTCTAAAGTTTTACTAAATGAAATAACATTGGTGGTTTTTTCAACAATTATACTGTAATGATTTGGCAACTTAAAAATATTGAAACAATTAACCAAAGATAAATACAAATATCACTATTAATAAAAAATATAAGTAAGCTCAACTGTCACAACACACCCCATGTTGGGGTTGCTTGTGACACTGACGGGGTTGGTTGTGACACACTTGACTAGGCTACAAATCATCATAAGAATCGCAATTTTGACATATGAAAAACGGATCTTTGTCGGTGCATTCCTCATGAGCCCAGTATTTGCATCTAGAGCATTGAATCCATCTTTCCCTTGAACGTGAATTCAAGTACGGTTCACTACACACTAGACAAAAAGTGTCTGTTGCATCCTCATAACTACACGACGAAACTCTGGCGGCAACCCGTTTCGATGGCTTGTCCTTAGTTGATGATTTGCTCTTGCAAATATTTCTCTTAACACCTAACTCTCTAGCTTTTTTCCTCAGTTCGTTCTCTTGTTTTTTTTTTGGATTCTTCTTCTAATTGTTCTTTGTTGGACCGACACCCAAATCGCCGCTCGACCACGTTTGCGCCCTTTCCTAGTTCCCACTCGCTTTGCGGCTTTTGGTTCAGAACGTAAATCTTGTGGTGAAAAATAGGTTCTGTATTCTCGTAATGGCCCGGGTAAATTTATTGACATAATCTGATCTATAGAACTCAATTTTGGCGGTGTAGTCAAAATTATGGGTGCGTTTCAGGGCGACGATTCCGGAGTCACATCCTGTTTCAGTATAGAAACGGATTCATTTGCGGTCTCCTGACCTTCAACGTTCCGTCTTCCATCTTCGTTTAGCATGGATTCAGCATTTTCTGGATTTGGCCTATCTGTCACAGCTGCCGGAAGGAATTCATCTTCACCAAATATATATCTGTTTGAAGGGAAAATTCCGCTAACCCTGAAATAAAAATGAAATACGTTATAGAAATGGAAAAGAAATGTAAAACTCACAATAAACACAACATAAACTATTATGGTTCAATGTTCACCTAAAGACAGCTGGAGATGTTTACCAGTTGAAACGTGGTGATCAAAAATCAAAGACAATGAAAGATCAAAACTTATCATTTATAATATTACTAATAGTATATTATATTCTTTTTAATATGAAAATAAAATATTTTTCTCGGTATAGCAGTTTGATACGGGGCAGGTTGTGACAGTCACAACTTACCCCAAGTTTAACGTCACAACCAACCCCAGGACGACATCTTTGTTTTTTGCCGTCTTCTTGCGACATATGGAAATTGGAATT
>JARQZK010001474.1:580000-630000 GCA_030704885.1 Cynegetis impunctata | reverse complement strand
TTTTTAGAGGAACTAATTTATTAATAAAGGATCTGTATAATGCATAAAAATACATTTTTTGACAAGTTACTCAACTTCGTGCAACTTCCGGTTTCACCGGAAGTGACATAAACTTTCAATTTTTGAATGTGACACCTGTTATATTTTCTGTTTTTTCGTCCCATATGACATTTAGAATACAACCATGTATAATTTGTTACTTTTTGTAACCGTTGTTTCATTTTTTTTTCGAAAAAATTTTTATTCTAGAGGACTATAGATGCGTTCAAATAAATAATTTCGGTCCTAAAATGTCCCCGTTTACCATTCTGGGACGTAGATTTGTGGGATTGGCTTCGAAATTATATTGTTTTAGTTTTGTTGGCCACAGGCAACTCGATGATTTCAAATGTTATTTCAAATTCAATATGATTCTTCATTTAAAGAAAGTTCTAAGTTCATGGGATTTTCGGTTTTTATCGAAAGTTTTCTTTCAGCCTAATACCTACAGTGCGGTATCAAATTGATCGTAATGAAATTATCTTTCTTTTAAACTCGAAGAGCCACCATGTTGCCATTTGAAAAAAATAGTAATAAAAGTTTTAAAATCAAACGTCACATAGCTGAAACATTTTGATCGAAAACAGTAAAGTTGTATTTTAACATACATTTTGGGACCGAAATTCGTTATTTGAATAGCCAATCCATAGCCCTCTAGAATAAATTTTATTTCGAAAAAAATATTCTGAATGTCATATGGAGACAAAAAACTGAAAACACAACAGGTGTACCATTTAAAAATTGAACGTTTATGTCACTTCCGGTGAAACCGGAAGTTGCATGAAGTTGGGTTACTTGTCAAAATATGCAGTTTCATGCATTAAACAGATCCTCTAAATTTCAGTTCATTATCTTCGAAAACAAAAACGGTATAGGGGCGAGTCACCTTCCGTGGACACCCGGTATATGATGTTCATAACGCGCGTAGGTATTCTGTACAAATATTGGAAATCTTGAAGCAACTACTCCCTCCTTATTTCTTTTCATTTCTCATTACTCCATTCCGTAGGTAGGTAGATATTGATTTCGTATTCGAATCGTGAGTTATTTTTACCAGCTGTTGTTCTCCAAGCCCTTGCTCGCTCTACCAATTCTATAATAATGATCCTACGATGAAAATGTGTTTTACTACAAAGTTTTGGATATTGAAAAATTATTCTTTTCGTGCTTGAGACAAAATTGGCTACAAAAATGATAATACAATGAAAATTTATGATTATTTTAATTTAAAGTGTAGGAACCACAATTTAGCTCTATGAAATAAGCTATGATGACCGTGTTATACGAGTTCCTCTTCTATTATTCGTGCTCGAAATTAAATTACGAACTCAATTGAGCACCAAGAACAGCACGCGAATTTGGTTAACACGTGTCGATCTCGGGGTCAGCATTGTTAAGTCTGCAAATTGACTAATGTATAGTTGCAAACGCCTGCTGACTGAATTCAGATTTCACTTCGACGCATTCCTGAATGTTTTACAAAAAACAGAAATTGAAATATTGAAATGATTTGGGTTTCATTCAATGCCTGTAATGAGAGTTTTTTTATGTGAATAGATGTTAAAGTGAATGAATGCCTCATTTGTCCACTGGAGACGGGATACAGACATCTTTTATTTTATTATCGAATTCTTTGCTAATTATATTCTAATATTTTTGCTGATCTAATTTCCTAACATTCTGTCTCCATTCCCGTTACCCAGATCTTGTATGTCGTGCGAGCGTAAGTATACTTTATACGAAGGTGGAAGCATATCGAACTAGTACGGAATGAAATCGCTTTGAGATGTTCAGGAGAGAACCTGCCATTTATCTTACAATATTCGAATAGGCACTGAGAAATTCTCGTAGACGGTGTAATAGCAGACCGTAGTTCATGAAATTTCTATTGTGCTCTACTATCTCTGAACATACCGCAACACTGTCGTTAGTTAAATGGATGCTCATCAAGTTGTCCGTAAATGTATCCATTTGATCGAATGTTCCATTCTCGTAGAAACAGGAATTGTGAAAATATTATAAGATATTGGCAGATGTAAAGACATATGTCATTTTTAATGTTTGTTGCTCCGTTTAATTTTAGTGTTCAGTAGTGAACATAACTCTTTCATCTTCATTCCTCTGAGGAGCGACATCTTACTAGAAGCGGTCCTCAGGGAAGTGTACTGGGTCTTTTGCTCTTTATTGTCTCTGTGAACTCACTTTGCTATATAAAGCCGTCAGATAATTGTAGGTCAATTCTTTATGCCGACGAAAGCAATTTCTTCGTTATTCCTTTCAGGGCAACTGGTTAGCTAGGAACACCACAGTTTGTTAGTCATGAGTAAAACTGCTCGTTGGCTATTTCAGTATACCAGTGTGTTTTGTGGGTTGTCTAACATAGCAAAATTTGACGTGTTCATCGAAGACAGACCGAAATGAGTCGAAGCGCGTATAACGTGCATTTGTTTACTATAGTTGGACACTACTCAGAGGATCTGCTGAAACTGTGTGAATTTGTTATTTTCATTTATGAATGGTGGAAAAATGGCTCCAAAGTTATTTAGTTTTATCTTACTTATGCATTTTCATGAATATATTGAACGTAAATGTTTCATTTCTTTCGAAATTACTAATTTTGTTGGGGTCTCCTGAAGTGACCACTGGGCACTTACGTGATCGTGTTATCTTATTTTAGTCCTGAGGAAGCAAGTTTGGAGTACCTACCTACCGAATAGGCTTGCCAATTTTCGAAAGGACCAACCCGGGAAATTTTTTTAAGGAGTTTAGTATGGAGGGGATTGAAGAAAATGTCAATCATTCATTTATTTTTAATTTATATATACTCTGCTTCTAATATTTGACTGTTATATTTGACATTTTTTTACCACAAAATCATAATCATTAAAAATTGAAGTTTGATTAGTAGAGCGTGGTTGCGTATAATTTCAAAAAAACTGGGGAAATTAGTTACCCCGGGAAGTCGGGAGGTTGACCATTATTAACGGAGTCATCCGGGCAATCCGGGAGGGTTGGGAACCCAATAACTGAATATTTAGAAAATCTTCCTGCAGATGACTTGTATGATTTGTAAGAAATGTTCAGCGTGCAAAGTAGAATTGTGTTTGAAACATGACAAAAACTGTTTCATGTTATATTACGCAAAATAGGTTATATTGTTTGGTTATATGTTCCTACTGGTTATGTGGAGTGACCACATCCTGCAGGATAATCCTTGTGTTTTTTTATCTTGAAATTTGTTTTATTTTCTTCGAGTATCTCTAATAAACCATTATCAAACCATACATAATATTTTTTCCACAAAAAACTAATTTGGGCCGGAAAGGGTTATATCAAGGGATATCGCGCTCTGTATTCAGGCGGGTAGATATGCGGTTTCAGCTATAGATAAGTCGTATAACGACAATGGTGTTATTTTGAATCATAGTGAGATTCAGGGTATCTTCTTCTACGGCAGCAAGTCTGTGAAAGGCTATCACACCTCATGTGCCTTGGTAGCAGTACTTTCATCTTGGAGGGCTCGGTTAATTTTTTGGGTGTTGTTCTGAACAAACACATACGGTATGAGCATCATGTGGCTGAGTTGAGAAACACTCTGAACTCTACTGCTTATATATTTATCATGGTCAGAAGCAGAGCGACGACTGTACTTATGAGAACTCTCTACTTCGCCAGTTTCTAATATTTACTAACGTATGGAATTATCTTTAGGGGCAGCTCGTCTAGTACTGACGAAATTTTTCTCATTCAAAAAAGAGTCTTGAGGATAATGTGCAGGTCGTGCTTTCGAGAATCTTGCGAGTTTTTAGATCCAACAGAATACAAACAGTGTTGGTCTATTCATTTATCGTTTTTTTGTCTTCCTCAAATTTCCAAAAAGTTATTTTTTGCCATATACATGAAAATAATACTAGGCAAGTTCATCCCTTCCTCTTTCCAACTATGCTACTACTAGATTTGAAAGGGAACCTCTCTATAATGTCATGCGTTTTTTTGATTTTTTTCCTGAGCATTTACAAGTTATTGAAGATTTTATGTTGTTTAGAAATCGCATTTACAGTTTCATCTTGGACTGCGAACGTTATTCGATAAATGAACTTTAAATTTTTGTTCAAAATGAGTTCTTTCCTTTCGACTTGTCTCTAATTTATTCAGTGCAATATTATCATATAATTTAATGTGAATAATTGTTAAAATTGATAAATATTATTATGATTATTATTTGTTTTTTCATCCATGTGAGAGGAAAAATCTTTTAAAGACTACCCTGAGAGTATCCCGCACGGAATCTAAGGGATGTGTGAGATAAAAATTTTTTTTATTATTATCATTATTATGTCATTATTACCTACTAAATTTCATAACAAAGTATATATAAGTCAGTTTTTTCCCCACGACATTCATGTTATACATTCGAAATTTTTTCAATAATCTGGAAAAACATTTTGACGTACCATCTTTTACCTCTAGGGCTTCTCAGACACTGAAAGAATGTAATATGTTTTGTGTAAATTTCTTATGAACAATTGTTTTTCAACCACTTTTAGTGAGATATTCATCGTTTTCGAAAAAAAGGAGCACTAATCTGCCCCGTGTGGCTTTATGTCAGAGGCAACACTTTTATATACAAATGCATCAATGATTGGTGAGGCTGGATAATTTATGGAAGAAATGAATTGAGGTCACGTTGAGAGGATGAACACTAGCCTAACAGTAATCTTTGTAAGTTTGCAAGCAGGACTCACCTACGTCATGAGAAAAACCCAACTCAGATGATTCAACCCCAAGGTTTGAACCTGGGACGCATATTTACACATCCTATTTTATTTCGACACTAGAGTGTTGAAATCAGTTAACCTTTGTAAAACGCGCATATTTACAGATGCTACTATATTTCGACACCACAGTGTTGTAGAATTTAACTGCATTTTAGAAATTATGAACGGTAGTTCATAAGTATATATATATATATATATATATATATATATATATATATATATATATATATATATATATATATATATATATATATATATATATATATATATATATATATATATATATATATATATATATATATATATATATATATACCTATATATATATATATATATATATATATATATATATATATATATATATATATATATATATATATATATATATATATATATCAAAACTATTTTGCATAGGTACTCTGGACAAATATGAGTTTCAAAATACATCAGTTTGCTCGTTTATATTTCTGTCTGCAGAATCACGGCACACGCCCCAAAACTCATTTGCCATTTTGAATTCATGAATTCTAATGAACAATAATCTCCTACTTCAAATGTCTTAAGAAACCAATTTTGAGTGGATTCGGAAAATGAACCCCAAAACTAGCCCGCCACTTTCGGGCCGCCATTTCCAACCCCCTTAAGCCCCACAGTCCAATTCAGAAGAGAATCGTTTGAGAGCTGCAATTTTGAATTAAAAAACATTCGCATCATTCTCTAGATTCAGATGATATTATTCTGCATAACATCCATTTGAATACTTCAAAAACCTTTAATATTTCTTTTTAATATGCATACAACAAAATGGCAACTATCATCCACCTCATCATCATTCGTCTCATGAGACCGAGTGTCGAAATGCATGAGGGTTTCCGGGCTAGCCCTTAAGCCTAGTTAACTGACATTGACACTGGTGTCGAAATACAGTAGAATCTGTAAATATGAGTATTTTACAAAAGCTAACTGATTTCAACACTCTGGTGTCAAAATACAGTAGCATCTGTAAATATGCACCCGGCACCTCTCGAATACATAAGTTGATGCCTCTTGTAAGTGGAGAATGCTCTCATAGTACTGTAGTCAGCGAAGCTCTCAATTTTATTTTTAATCGAATTAAGGAGATCATCAATTTGTTTAAAAACACGCGTCGTTGAAACATCAACCATTGGTTCACATGACATTGAACGTATACTGTTTCAAGCTCAATGCATCAACCAGAACATTTATTAACATTTCATGAAGAAAGCTTTGGATCAACCCGCATAGTTGTTCTGTTATAACGTAAGATTCAAGATTCAATAGCAGTGTCTTATGTCCAACTCGTTCAGAGGTCTTATAGATATCTATGGCAGATGAACAATTTGCAAAACTTTTCAAAATCTTCCGAAATACTAAAATTAGCAGTATACTCACCCTACTAATTCAGAAGGTATAGAAAGAAAACTTCTACTCGAAAACAATAAGAAATAACAATTTTATATTGATCTAGAAAGTGAAATAAACCAAACTAATAAAAAAAAATTTCATCATTTAATGCTTTCATCTTTCCTGATGTTATTCAAACGTAGGGCTGAGATCTTCATGAAGAACAGTATGGCTGTCATATAATATAAGTAAGGAACAAGTAGAGCTTCAGGAATTCATTTATTCTCGAGTCTACAATACTAACGAGATTTAATTATATTGCTGTCTATTGTTCTTAAGTTCGAGTGATTTGCTATGTAGCTTCTATTCTCCATTATTGTAGGAAGAAATGAGGCATTCTCTTGGGACGAAATGATCAGCTCCCATGGGAGGATATTTGATAATTTTTAATTATCGAAAGATTTTTCTTATTGAATTTCTTTTCAAAGTTATATCTTAGGCCAACAAATATATTTCATATGTTTCTGTAGAACTTTTCAAATTATCGAATCCAGTTTTTTTAGCGCGGTTTCTCTAGTTTCTGAAGGATTACATTCCCATAATTCAAGCAGCCTCCTTGACATAAATTAAAGGGAGGCATGAAACTCGTGGTCTTTCCTTTTTTCCATTTTTCGTACATGGTACAGACATTAATAATCTGTGTAATCTGAAAGGAACATAGACATAGACTACTGTAGCAGATATTAAGTGGTGACATATGCGTTAGACTTCCACTGTGATTACTTTCAATTCCTATCCTTAATTTGACTAATATTTCCTGCGATAACCCAATATTTAAGCTAGGGTCTTCATATACCATTATTTTATGAAAATCCTTTAGGTATTACGTATTCTACATCTTTTTTGGTGAAAGGTACTGATGAGATATAATTAGTACGAAACCTGTTGTTTTCAAGTTGAAGTCATTTATTATTATTCCTTCATTCCCCATTAATGTGTGAATAAATTCAAAATTCTCGATAGTAGCAAACATATATCTTCTGAGCTTCTGCAATAATATTCAACTGTACAATAGTATATTTTCTTCTAATTCGTTTATAGAGAACTTCTGAAACTATATGGTTCAAAAGAGATGATGAAATATCATATAATTATGTTGTTGAAAAATCAACAGCTTATAGCAACATACATAACTATAGGTATAAAAATAGCATCATCTTTGTTGTATATTATGTTCAAATATTCAAGCAACTGCTAAATTCATAATATCAGATTACAAAAGTGCCCTTCTATTTCTCCAGAATATAAAATATAATTCTACTTTTATATTTATGCACTATCGAATTCTCAGTTGAGTATTCATATAACTTCAGCTCTCATGACATTTATGTTCGTTGCCTATGGTGTGAAGCTCATGTTTGGATACAGGGAAATGAAATCGTAGATAGAATGGCAAAAAAGGCAGCGTTTCATTCTCCTAAACTTGAGTGAGAACACAAGTGCTTGTGGCAAAGAGTACACTGGGCCATCTAATATTTCATCGATTTCAGACCCCACTGTTCACAATTTGTACATAAGATTTCTGATATCATCGATCTTTATCGGTATTGGTATTGGTATTGGTGGGTGTGGATGGTGACCGATGCGCTGCGACCTTATTACATCTATTTTGCCCCATCTTCTTCTGCTTCTCGATGTGTTCTCGTTTTACAGCAGCCCCTCAAGCCTCAATACCTTCAGGAATTTGAGGATTTTAAGGGGGTCTATTGGTGGTATTTCTTCTACAGTCACCTGGTATGATCCCAGTGTGTTCAGTCTTTCATGATGCACAGCATAGCACTCCATCAGTATATGGTGGGGTGTTTCTGGACGTTCCTTGCAGAATCTGCAGGTGCTGTCCCCCTCTAAACCTAGCTTCCTCAGGTGTTCTTTGAGTCTGCAATGCCCCGTAAGAAATCCTGTGATTGTCTTTAGACTAGTTTTGCTGAGGTTAATCAGTGTCTTCGATCTTGCTCGGTTGAACTTTCCGAGGAGATCTCTGGCCTGCCTCAGTCCTGGAAGTCTTTGCCAGTATGTTGCTCTCATTGCTTCTTCAGCTTTATTGAGTTCTTGGAAGTAAGATTTTCCAAGTCCGCAGAAAGGCTCTGGCCCGATTAGTGGCGTTGACGCACCCTTTCGTGCCAGGGTGTCTGCTTGTTCATTACCCTTCACTCCGACGTGCCCCGGAACCCAGAGGAGGATCACTTTTTTGTTCCTGCCAAGATCGTTTAGTTTGTCTAGACATTCACAAACCATCTTTGAGTTGATGTTTTAAGAGCTCAACGCTTTGATGGCTGCTTGGCTATCGGAGAGGATCGCAATTTCCTTGTTCCGGTATTTCCTATCGAGGTTGAACTGAATGCACTTTTCTATGGCGTGAATTTCCGCTTGAAAAATACTGGGGTACTGGCCCATGGGTTCTGAGTATTTGGTACGAGGCCCAACGACTCCTGCTCCAGTTCCTTCAGTAGTTTTAGACCCGTCCGTATACCATATTATGGTATTCTTCTTCAGTGCTCGAATGGATTCTATGCTCCATTCCTTCTTGGCATTTAGTTCAGTTCGAAATAATTTCTTGAAACTAAATTTCCTGGTAATTTCGTCAGTTGGGAGGTCAGCAAGGAGTGCACTTCCGGTAGGAGTTGAGTCCCTTGTACCGCATGCAGCACCTTTGAGTCCAACTTTAGCCAACCTGAGGTTTGCTCCCCAATCAGTTCTCCTCACCATGATGTGGAGAGGAGTGAGGTCCAGAACTACCTCTACTGCTGCTGTTGGAGTCGATCTCATTGCTCCTGTTATACAAAGACATGCTAGTCTTTGCACTTTCTCCAAGGTTTTCTTTGCTGTGGTGAGTTTGGTTCTGCCATGCCACACTACTGGTCCGTAGGTGATCATAGGTCTCAATATCATATCATATCGATCTTTATCAATATTTCAATTTTATTGTCTATTAGAAGCATGAGAGTTTATGAAGTCACGTAGCATATCAAAGTATTGAGCTTTGCAGATTTAAATTCGGAATTGCCATTATGATCCCTATGTTTTTCAATCTCGTGTTCCGTTAGCCATTTATGTTTCTATATCAAGAATAAAATAGCTATGACGAGAATTCTGGCATAAGTTTCAATGTATATTTCTTAGTCATGAGAATATTTTTGATAAATGTTTTATGCTGACTAATTACGATGGTCAAAGCCAATAAGCCATTGATGATAAAAAACAAACATGCAAAGCAGAATATGAGGTTGTGTTAAAAGGTGTTATAATTTGACACATTTATCATACCTTGATATCGTGACTTTAATGATTAAAAAGCAGTCAAAGAATATAAATTTCAAAGCACATAAAAATACTAGATTGATTTATGTTTCTATTTTAGTTCATAATTCTCTTCAATAGAGGACTGTAGTGATTTTTGTGTTAGCCTCAGTGTAATTAAATACTATTACTTGATAATTGTTCAGCCTTGTGTTATGTTAACAAAGCCAAACGCTCATTAACGCTCATAGAAAACAAGTCAATATTCAATTCTGCTACATTTTCGTTAATGAAACCAGTTTAATTCTCAGAGCGTAGAGCGTATTCATATAAAACCTCATTACCAGTATTGACCGTTGTACCTCAGTAGAGTATATTATTTATTAAATATTGAATTATTATGGTTTATTTTTCCTGTTACGATCATCCTAAAATTCCACGAAAATTGTAATGGATCGAAAGTCAAACCAATTAATCCATTCACTTTGAATGTTGATATGCATAATAATGTCTTTTTTATAGTTTTATGTAATTATGAAAGCATAATATTCGTGAATAACCCAAGTTATTCTAATGTTTGATGAATTTGCTCTCGCAAATGAAATTTTCAGAGAATAAATGCACATAGAATCATTATCAATGTATATTGACTATTCATATAATATATATATATATATATATATATATATATATATATATATAGATATATATATATATATATATATATATATATATATATAAATATATATATATATATATATAGATATATATATATATATATATATATATATATATATATATATATATATATATATATATACATATCATTTTTATAAAACCTTCAGCAACATCTTATAACATACGCGTGATAACATTTAGAGAAGCTTCTCTGATACGCTGTTTCCATGGGCGACTTTTTGAATAAAAAATTTGTTAATATGAGTTTGCAAAAAGAATATAAGGTTTTATCAAAAGGATGCGTTTGTATTTAGAGTCTGATAGTCGCCATTTTGAACACTTGGTATAAAATATTGCTTATTTCATATCCATACTTTTTTCCTTCATAAATTGAACTAGTACATAACATTTGAGATATTGAAAGATATATACTATGATCTTGATGTTTATTTCAATTAATTATGATTTCTCAAACCGCCATAGGTGACTTGATAAATGATAAATTTCTTAAAATCAGTTGGCAAGATGAAAATATGCATTCTATTTGAAAACGTGAAGAGATATCGCTTGGAATGTTTTGAGGTATTCGATAGAAAATTAAATTTTACATCTGCTAGTGATATAAAATACGGGGTGTCCCATTTGAGTTGAACAAGTAAGTGCCGTTTAAGGATTGCAATTATTTTACCTTTACTTTTAAACTAAACACCAAGTCTAAGTCAGTCAATATTTCACAAGTGTGAATAAATATATATATATATATATATTCATTCAGTATTCATCATATATCCCTACAATTAAATTATTCAATGTTAAGCATTGCGTCGCTCCTAATGTTAGTCGTCTGGTATGATCAATATAGATTATGTCGGATGTAGTTTACACAGCCAAAGTAACCAACAAAGTGCAGCATGGATCCTGTGAATAATAAAGGGAGCTTATGGCAATGTGATAATATGATTCCACTAAACAATGCAAACGATTAAACAAATTAAATGTCAGCTTTAATATGGTTGCTTGAAACAAACGAATGGAGCGGGCAATGCCTTGGCCTGGGTCGTTGTTTCATCAATTAATATTGCATTATATCAAGGGCGTCTGGATTATTAGCTCTTTGTGTAGATAGATTATCGATGAGTGTGACATTCGCATCAGACGAGCAATATAAGCCGGCATATTAATTATCCTTCACGAATAATCATTTTCTCTTTAGAAGTGTGTGCTGATATTATTTTGGTTTCAAAATTTGCGATACGAATTGAATCTGATTGGCCATTAATCATTTGATTTTTCAGAAAATAATATCGAGAGTGTATTTTGATTCTTCTGTTGATCAACATATGACCTGAATTGATCGATTTTTCAAACCTAATAAAGGTTTAGTTTAATATTTTTTGAGAGGCTTTAATACCGATTTCAATTCAATTGCTGAACAATTCGAGATTTTTCATAAATGATGACTATTATTATTAGAACTTGAAGTGTATTTGCAAGAGAAAAGTCCTTACAAATAATAAAAATATTCTCAAATTGATTCTTGTCGCATTTCACAATCTCATTGTGCTGAACTCATGATGCAGTGAAAGATAACCAATAAATATTTTTAACCACTTTGCTAGATCTGTCTCATAAAAAGGATGAATAGCAAATCTCAAAATATTATTGAAATTCATGTGGTTTCGATGTGTTACTCATTGAAGAGAAGAGTAGACTTTCTAATGTTTAAATCGTGTGTGGCACCGATATCGAAATTTTTAACATTCTCCGCCGAAGGATAATTGGGAACTACCCATCGCCGGTTATCATGAAACTAGCCCCCTAAAAGCGTTGGTTTGCTTAATCATCAATTTTTTAAATAAATTTGTAAGAGTATTATCTTTATATATATATATATATATATATATATATATATATATATATATATATATATATATATATATATATATATATATATATATAAATGTATTGCAACTTTTTAGAAGAAACACCGTCTGAGTTTCTGCAGGATGTACCATGTACAAGAAATGCAATAAAGTTTATGCACGATGTTGTGCCACCACATTTGGGTGCTCGAGATTTTTTAACAACATTTTGGTGGGATTGAGAGTTCCAAAGGGTTGAAGTGATAGATAGCTAGTTCGGCCCAATTCTGGCACCCATCAGTATCACATATAAATCGATTGGAATGAACCGAATTAATGTTACATTTAACACTCTGAACGAACGAGTTACTCAGCATGTTAAAAATCATCCATCGAAATCGTCGTTGCTAGGTCCATCTTACGAATGGGCTGAATAGCAAATTTTATTATTATAAATCATTTTGAATAGATCAAATTAATTGGCTTCACAAAATCAATTAAAAATAAATTGGTTTAAGTGAAAAAATTCTCTTCATGCAATTGTAAATCATTTTCGGTGTTATTGCATTCTGTGTAATTTGATTTATTATCAATTTTTCAACTGAATTTTCCAATGTATTATAATCTTGCTCATACATACTGCATGTTTTCAGCATATATGAATATTCAAAGTTTTCAAAATATACCGATATATATATATATATATATATATATATATATATATATATATATATATATATATATATATAAAACAAATAAATCTTAAGTATAAACAACTATTAAACTTCTATGAAACATATTTTATCTTTTGCATTAAATATCTGTCTCGAAAGTGAAATTAGAATGGTTAATAAATCGTGAGGCTAATTATCTGCACTTGTTAAATAGTCTTAACAAGAACAGAGAGGTTTTGTTTCCACTTCGGCTTTCTGCTTCTTTACCAGTGCTGTGACGTTGGCCCTACCTGCTTCAACAAAACTCTCTAATTTGGTCACTTGCTCGAAAGGGCTTTCTCAAAAAAGCAAATTATCACAGAACTGATTTTAACAATCACTAATTAAACACACTATAACTACAGATGGTCTAAAAAATCCTGAATCAAAAAATACTGCTATAATTTTTCCAAGCTTTCGCAACAATTCTATTGCTTCATCAGGACTTCTACAAAATTAAAATGATATGCTAAAACATGTTTAACCTCCACACGGAATGATTCTTACCAAACATTGAGGTTATTGACGAAACATTGCAAACTTGCTACAATATATAAAATTCTACTACACATACAAATTTACATAAGGTCCCTGAGCTCGGCAAAATCATAAGGGTACGAACAGAACGAGTAAGTCGAGGTGGAGGTGTAGCTCGCGGTCGATGCCACTGGTTAAGTCTCGGTGGATGTCGACCGCACACAACGAGGAGGTTACTAGCGATGCTCAGTCGAGCCAATGTTGCCTATTTTCGCGAGCGGAACTTTATTTCAAAACATATCTACATACTATTCCGAATCGAATGACACCTTGCTCATATTTTTCCGAGACTGCTGAAACAAGTTGAACAAAAAGGCACTTGTTGACTAGACTACTGACAAGTCTGTCTTTTTCCCACTTGTAGCCTTCAAATGAAATAGAATGCTAAAATTGGAACGATATTTAATGCCATGAACATAACGAAGCTTCGAAATAGAATGAGTCAGAAGTCAGTAAATGATTATATAATTTTCAAGAAGAACCAATAAAAGCTCCTATAATTACGAAATGAGTGATCTGCTCAATTGCTATGAGATCTTCCTTCATATTTAGCACAAATTATCAGGAAATAAACTTAATACCCGAAGAAGAAAACAGCTGGCAACTGGAGTACTGTAGCGCGCGAAATGTCAGGCGCCACACGTCTTCTATGCGAGCTCCTGAGGGTGGTGACAACACTGCCTTGAACGCACCAATCACAGCGAAGCATCCTTGTAGACCGCGCGGTAAGCATCCATGTAAAACAAACTGATTTCATTCTCAAAAGCATCGCTGTAAACCTCCTTGGTGGCATCGCGCTAAACCTCTACCCCGAATTACTCCTTATGTTCGCTCCCATTTAACTCAATGTGTTTGTTTTACATGGATGTCGACATCGACCGCGACCGCGAGCTACACCTCCACCTCGACTTACTCATTCTGTTCGTACCCTTCTTATTTACCACCACAATTGAATCGAATACCCTTTATATATATAATTTAAAAATATTAATTGAACGATTCATAAATCAATAAGTCAATATATATATATATATATATATATATATATATATATATATATATATATATATATATATATATATATATATATATATATATATATATATATATATATATATATATCTATACAGCAATAACGGGCATTTCGATGGAAAATAAAAGTTTTATCAGTAGTAAAATATTGAGAGATTTTGACAATAATATTATCAGTATTAAATATTTGTCACGTGATTTTTTTATAAAATCATATCTTTCCATAACTTTTGTACCATAAAGTTTTTAAGTTAAGTCTTCTGATTTGTGTCATCATTTTCATGTTGTCGAAAAAACAGATAAAAAAGATGCTATATTTCATGAGTCAATCAGGAAATGATGCCTCGATCGCGCAACAAAATGTTTCTTATGACTAATTGGATTATGTGAAAGAAAAAAAAAGCCCTCTATGCTGTGTGCTACTTTTGAAGTAGAGGATTGAGGTTATACAAGTATTAAGATTGCATAAAGAGATAAAGAAAAAACACATGACTCGTATAATTAATTTCAATGAAATCTTCAATTATATTTTATACTGTTTTGACATGAAGAAGATCCCAATTAAAATTTTCTCATATAGTCTCACATCTCATATACTTTACGTTAACTGCAGAAACTTCCTCCAACAGAAAGGGATGTAATTAAGCAATATTTCAATTTAAGTTTGATGAGATGAGGCTATAGTTTTATTATCTTCAAACTGATCTGCGTGAAATATAACTTCTTGTTGGGTAATTACATGAATTGCTAACTACTGCCAATCTCATACATTCGTACTCGAGGCCTTTGCAACAACTTCTTATTCGAAATCAATTTATCGACCGACGGAAGTTACTTCCTAATTAATTCCGTTAGTCGTTTTATTCCGTGTAGAAGGAAGTTGCATGAACCATGATGGGATAGAATAATTTCAAACTCTGTCCACTTTTCGCATATACGCTGCTGCATCCGACAAATATATTCTAAACTTTTCAACGCAAACTTGACAGAGTAAGGAAAATTGAATAAACCGAATACACTGGCTAGCCATAAGTTTGTTGGTTAATTCCAATTGAATTGATACTATTAGATTGCAGGTTTGATTTTAATTTTCTATGAGGAATGAAGAAAGTGTTGATAATCAGAACATTAATAATAGCATAAATAATGATTCAGAATTTTGAATTGATGAGAACTTCACTATTTTTCATTTTAACAATTATATAAGACGGAGAACTGAATTCACAGATGTTGTTATCAGGGTTTATATCAATGTTAATAAGAAAAACGACTATAATGGGAAAATTAATAGTGGGGAATTGGACATATAATTATTCAAAAATATTTGAAAAAATGAAAATTGAAAATATTGAGCAGGGGAATAATTCAAACCCCTTTGTTCATTCAATGAGTCATCAGAAATCTTATACCTGTTAGTTCCTAGGGCTTCGCAAAAGTTCAATTTCAATCTCCCTTAATCTCAATCTAAAATATAGAAATATGTAGTGAATGAATGATTCTCATCGAATTGATGTGATATCTGTGGCGGTTTTTGTGGATTTACAAGAAGCGTTTGATACCTTGGACCACGACGTACTTCTATGTAAGCTAAAAAATATGGGATTGCGTGTACCGGTACTCAAACAAGTGAAAACTAGTTTTCTACAAAACAGGCAAAACACACGTTAGTGAACGGAAGAAAATCTGCGCAAAAGACTATTAAATGTGGTATAGCACAAGGTTCGGATTTGGCTCCGCTACTGTACGTCCAATACGTGGAAAGCTTGGCAAATATTAAACTTAAGTAAATGTAAGTACCTTATGTTCGCGGACGATACCGCTCTCGTATTTTTCGGACGAATGTGAAGAACAACTAGAAAAGAGTAATGTGAGTTTGTTTTATAAGTGGCTCTGCATAAATAAACTTTTTCTCAACAAGGACAAAAGAGTTTACATTCATTTTAAGGCAAAAAGTAAAAAAATTTAACCTCTCACAATTCAAGTACAAAACATTCTTTTAAAAGAAGTAAAAGATCATTGTTATTTAGGACTATCAATAGGCGAAAATCTAAAGTGGAACACGCATGTTCAGAAAATTTTTTCAAAGCTCGTAGTACTCATAGGTGCTATGAAAAAAGTGAGTGATTGCCTGAATTATAAATGTAAAATGACATTTTATAATTCCAGTATAATCTCAGTTCTAACATATATGAGTCCAATATGAGGGTGTACTTCGAATAAAAACAAGGACAGACTGCAAAGATTGCAAAATCGGTCTATCAAAAGTGTTTTTGATCTCGCTTACGACACTAATTCAGAATCTTTATACAAGAACTTCAAAATATTATCTATAAAAAAAATCTGGTAATACAAGGGCAATGCGAGTTGATCTATAAGATATATAAGAAAAATACCAAATTTCAAATGGAAACCATGCAGAATTCGAGTGGACCAAATTATTGCCTGAGAAGACTCAACAATTTTAAAATTGATTTTAAGGTTAAAAGTATGCGAGGTTTAAACCTTACAAGCTATGCGGCTTCGGATGTCTTCAATGGATTGCCCAAAGAACTCAAAGAAATAAATGAATAAAGGAAATTTGAGAGAGACTTAAAGAATTGTTTGTACGTAAGCAATTGTTGAAGTGAATATTCCAATTTATTGTTTATATAATATTTTTCATCTTTGTGGTGACAGGTTCTACGAAGAATCTGATTTGCAGTCCTATTTCTGAATAAATAAATAAATAAATAAAATTATAAGAATCGGTCAGAATAAATCTCTGATTTCTCTAAATCTTATTATTTTTACAACAGAGATGGAATAAAATAACTCTATGAATATCCTAGAATTTTAAGTACTATAACTAAAATAACCTTGAAATCACAAATTTTCATAAACAGTCACATACAGATAATCAAATGTACAACTCAGTTCACCTTCTCCTATACGCTGTTTCGTGTTTCAAATATGTGTGATGTAAGGGCCTGCGAGGAAATGTGTTTTTCACATGTTTCAACGAACTCAAACAGAATAATTGTCGTATATCAAAGAAACCAGACATTCTATACAACATATCTTCAGAAAAATATATTCTTTCAAGCATTATTTTTAAGCTCCGCCACAAGCAATAATACATATGATATATAAGCAATATACATACATACATATATATATATATATATATATATATATATATATATATATATATATATATATATAATATATATATATATATATATATATATATATATATAGTATAATATATTATATATATATATATATATATATATATATATATATATATATATATATATATATATATATATATTATATATATATAGCTAACGTTTTCTGATGAAATTCAAGAGTTTCTCGAAAATTTTCATCTAATAAAGCGTGTGGATTATATATATATATATATATATATATATATATATATATATATATATATATATATATATATATATATATATATATATAATCCACACGCTTTATTAGATGAAAATTTTCGAGAAACTCTTGAATTTCATCAGAAAACGTTAGCTGTTCAATAAAGTCGTTTTTTAAGTTCATGTGGCCTGTTATACCTAAAACCTGTTATACGTAAAAAAAACCTCAGTACTTCCATATCGCTGATAGATACAAATAAAAATAAATCTTTCTCTGTTATAAATTGCAACTTATGGTAATTTAGAAATTTTTCGATTTTTTCAACAACTTTTAATTTTTACCTTTATCCTCTTTACCGCCTGTCCCATTCTTTATAACTTTGTTTTGAATTATCACATAATATTTAAAAACGGAATCTGTATACCTGAATACTCCTAAGAAGACAATAATTTTCAATATCAGCCCCCTTTTTTCTCCCCACCACTGTTTGGTGTTTAAACATCATGGATTGTATGATAGAAATTCGTATAACAAAAACCTGACATAATACTAGACTTTCAAAGAAAAATTACTTTTTTTTGCTTAGTAATTTTGTTGTCATGTTTTTATCGTAAACAAATATTTCCAACTTTAATTTCCTCTGACTATGACTAACAGAAAGATGAGCTGTGTATCTTAATCTCAAGGTCCCAATTATATAAAACTCAATCGTACACTTCCATAAGGAAATGAACAATTCGACAAAGGCTTCGTCCACGTGTATCGATCTGGAGTTTACAGCAGTTTCCTTTTAGAGCTCAGCAATTATATAAGTTAGAAAAATCAACATAAATATTTCAATTAATTTCACAGCTCGTTAGCTACCACTTTTTGTAGTTATTTGTCTCAGTGAAATAAAAAATGCTGTTTAGACGAGTATGAAATAAAAATTAACAAATTATTCTTGTTCTTTGACACTTGTTCATTTCCGAAACAATTTTCAGTAATTACTGATCATGGAATACTTTTTCAGAGAAGTTAAAGGACTTTACATTCTTCTAGAACTGTGTATACACGAATATGTTTGTATCCTCTTTTATTTGCAGATGATTGAGAATTAGGTACACATTCTTCTAGGTGAAACAACACCGATAAACAAGAAACTCAAAGAACCTTTAACTGTCATTGCCTTGCAATCCAAATGAAAGAATATAATTCCATTATCATGTACATATGTTTATAGACCTTACGAAAGCCTTTGATAGTATATCAGACAAAAAACATTTTACATAAGTGAGGCTTTTACGGCTACTCAAAAGCTATTCATCAACTAATCGAAAGCAGGTCGTTAGAAATATGATTAAGTATGATATTGTACTATGCTGGACGTAATTATGTTTGTAATTTATTCAAACTACATACATAAAATATGTAGCAGTAGAAGATTCTTTTTGACGACACGATAATTCAGTTTGTAAACACGTGGTTCAAAGAAGTAGGGCAATGTAACGTACATTCGATGTTATTTAAGAAAACTTCAAATAAATATATATATATATATATATATATATATATATATATATATATATATATATATATATATATATATATATATATATATATATATATACATATATATAATATGATATATGAGTATATATATTATTTATTATTTTATATAGTCTTAATTTTCTTTTTTATATATATATTGTTTTTTTTGTTTATTTTGTTTCTTTGTTTCATTTTTTCTATTATTTTTTGTAGTTCGAGGTTGAGTAGAATAGCTTTGCTAGACTTCGCACGTCGATATTATTTAAGAAAACTTCATATAAATATATATATATATATATATATATATATATATATATATATATATATATATATATATATATATATATATATATATATATATATATATATATATATATATATAATATTATATATAAGTATATATATATTATTTATTATTTTATATAGTCTTTATTTTCTTTTTTTTTATATATATTGTTTTTTTTTTGTTTTATTTTGTTACTTTCTTTCATTGATTTTATTTTTTTTTGTAGTTCGAGGTTGAGTAGAATTGCTTTGCTAGACTTCGCCTCTCATAATCAATAAAGTCCTTGTTATTTTTATTATTATTATTATTAGAATATATATCTCTTTCAGTTCATAAATCGATCATTTATATTCAAACTAGTGACTAAGGAGTGGTAAACATATAATGATCCCAAATGATACTCATATCAAGTATCTATGTAATATGAAGGAAATTTAAATGGACCGAGCACAAAAATTATATTGTTCGAAGAAGCTCAAAAGATTTCCATAAAGACTAAAATATATTAAATATTACAAAACTCTAAAGATCATGCATAGCTTTCATTAAATTTCAGATGAAATACGGTGTACTCAGACGAGTACGATTACATGATTGTCACCTTGAAAGGTTGAAGTAATACAAAAATGGATATTCAGAGTCATATACAAAAAAACCAAAAAAACAACTAGAGATCAAATTTATAAACTACGAAGTACATTGCTCGAAAAATAATTGCTCTTTCCAACGATCCTCTATTACACTTATCAGAAAACAGTTAGCCGCCAAGTTATACAAGCCAAGTATAATCCTGAAAAACTAAGGCAGAATAGACCAATATGTAACACAATGAATCTAATAAGTTACCTTCCAGTGAAAATTATTGAAATTAATCAAGGGTTTGATACTTACCTATTGAGGACATTATGTGAAAGATTAATCTTCATATATCAATAATTATAGGCAATGATCAAGAAAACATGACAGACATCAGATTGGGAATATAGAGTGGGAAACTAGATAACTCTATGTATATGATACCTATTCACTCGTTACGTATTGGTATCTGATATTCCAGCTGGAGTACTCTGTTCCTACTATAATTCTATGAATTATAGTAGGAACCAGAAGAAGTGTCTGCCATTTAGTTTTTAAATGAAAAAGATTATACATTTTAAGATATCAAAACTTCAGACATGCTGCGATCGCGTTTTCAGAGTCAATTTTGATGTATTTCGACTTCTGGACACTTCCAAAGGAACCCTTGATGGGAATAGTGAATTCCCACTTCACCTACGGCAGGTGAAATAGTATACCTAGAATTAATAAGGACTTTGCTACTATACCGTAAGTCTGCGGAAAGCTGGCTCTTAGACTATTAGTTGAAATCATCGCTGAGAGAATCGCGTACTGAGTGAGAAGGGAGTCAAAATGCGATTCGAAAACAAATTGGTGGTGCAGCGAAGTGCAGCGCCTACTGATAGCAAAGCAGGTCGATGTGCCATTTAAGCTGTATAGTCCCTGCGAAGTGCAGCGAGGTTGAGGAAGAGAGTTGAAACCCACAAAGGATCATACCTCAGTATCAACTCGATCCACGTACCGAATTTCGACCTCTTACTCAATCTGCTGAAGCTGTGGAGGTAAGCAAATATTCAAAAAGCTCGAAAAAACAAGAAAAATATTTATGCAAGAATGGCGGCGACTGAAATTCAACAAAATTTTCATTGTTTCGTTCTGCGTCGAAAACAACCTCAAATACAAAACCTCAGCTCATTTGGTTTCATGGGAGGTGTTTGAGACACCGGGAAGAATGAATATAGGCATATATATATATATATATATATATATATATATATATATATATATATATATATATATATATATATACATATATATATATATATATATATATATATATATGTATATATATATATATATATATATATATATATATATATATATATATATATATATATATATATATATATATATATATATATATATATATATATGTACAGTCTGGACCACCAGGAACCGCATTGATCAATATTTCAGAAACTGGATGTAGGAAAAAATTTGAAATTTTGGGAACTTGCTAGATGTCCTGAGGCCTGAACAGCTAATATATTTTCATCTATTGGGCACTTTCGTTTATACCGGAAATAGACCCTAAGTCGTTTATTTTAAATAGAATACCCTATATATTATTACATTTTTAGATTCTACTCAAGATTCTAGGAAGATTTTATGTCCCATGTCATATCCCTAAGTATAAGCGTTTTTGACATATTCAGGTTCTTATGTCAAAAATGACGATTGCAAGTCCTACTTTAATTATCAATTTTTCTTATGAGGAAGCCCTTTTTACTCACTTTCGGTTGGACTCCTTGTTGAAAAAGACCTACTTCAATAGATATTGTATGATATTTGGAAAACTTATCATACAGAGTGTTCAAAAAATAAGATCTAAAATGACATTGAGAAAACTGACGAAAATCAATTTTTTCAAATTTAGACCCCCCATTTTTCTAATTTTGTAGTATTAAGAATCAAAAACTGAGGTAATGAGATGAGGTTATCTACACCTAAAAATATTTAGTTTGCGATATATTGCCGATTTTATATTTTTATATGGCGATTTTGCATTTAATCACTTAACAATTAAATCTAAGAAAGCCACGATTTTATTTAACATTTCGAATCATCGTAATGGCACCCCGGTTATATTATACAAACGATGCTTATTTCAACTTATTTATTATTTATGGACAATGTGATACAGTTATTTCAAGAACATGTGATACATTTATGACACGATATCCTCAAAAACAGAAGCAATCACAAAATACTATAAGACGAAGAACTTTGGACCCGCAAAGGAAAAGTGTACAGAAATAAACCAGTTATTAACAATGAAAATATTGATATCGTAAACTGGATATAGAAATTTGAAAAAATTTTAGTGAATGCTCGAATTGGTGTCCTTGAACTTCTAGACATTTTACGCAACTAAGTCGCAATTGTTCATGGATGGCTCTTCTTATTGACTGGTGGTCCAGGTCTTCAAATGCTATACTTACTCGCCTCATGCAGTATTCTATGGTGGTCACTGTGGTGTTATACTTTTTCACTGTTCCCCATAAATAAAAATCGAGTACTGATAGGTCTGGGGAGCGAGATGGCCAAAAATTTGGTCCATTGTTAGCATATCCATAGTTATTTACTAAATGGGCATTATGTGAAGGTGTCCTTATAATGTTGATAAAAAAGGCTTCGAAGATCAGCCAGGTTGTCTAAATAGTCAACTGCAAAATTCATGTGTTTCTGTTTTTGAGGATATGGTGTCACAAATGTATCACATGTTCTCGAAATAACTTTATCACATTGGCCATGAATAATAAATGAGTTTGAATAATCTTCGTTTGTATAATTTAACCTGGGTGCCATTACGATTATTTGAAATGTCAAATACGATCGTGGCTATCCTAGATCTAATTGTTCCACGATTAAATGCAAAGTCGCTATATAAAAATATAAAATCGGCAATATTTCGCAAACTAAAAATTTTAGGTATAGATAACCTCATACAAAGTTATCTTAATTTTTGATGCTTAATACTACAAAATAAAATAAATTGGGGGTTTTCATTAGAAAAAATTGAGTTTTATCAGTTTTCTCAATCTTATTTTTTGAACACTCTGTATGATTAGTTGTCCAAATATTATACAAAATCTATTAAAGTAGGTCCTTTTCAACAAGACATCCAACCCATAGTAAGTAAAAAGGACTTCCTTATAGGAACAATTGATAATCAAATTAGGGCTTGCAATCGTCATTTTTGACATGAAAACCTCAATATGTCAAAAACGCTTAGACTAAGGGATGGGACATGATATATAAAATCTGCCTAGAATCTTAAGTAGAATCCAAAAATGTAATGATATATAGGGTATCCTGTTTAAAATAAACCAGTTAGGGTCTATTTCCGGTATAACCGTAGTGCCCAATAGATGAAAGTATTTTAGCTGTATTTCCCAAAATTTAAAATTTTTCTTTTTTCAGTTTATGAGATATCGATTGATGCAGTTCGTGGTCGTCCACCCTGTATATATATAAAAAAATATATATATCTACGTAAAAATTATGGAAGTTGTAGAAATTTAAGCAAATTTTGATAGTTTCGTTCTACCTCGAAAAAAATCCTCGATACCAAATTTCAGCTCATTTTGGTGGATGGAAGCCGCCAAAGATGCCAATATGTACGGGGGAAAAGCAAAATCTCATTGTGCAAATAATTAAATCAATGAAAACCACTCTAATAGCTCAGACGTTGAGATATTCAATAGAGAGAATAAGGGTTTAAAATACGATAGTCGATTCTTCACAAAACAATGGATTCAAATACTTAGGTCTTCTTCTCAATAATCAGAGAGAACTCACAAGCAGCCCCTTTTTGAACTTGCTCAACTTTGCAGTTATAGTTAGCAGTTTGTACGAGATAATTAATACTGTTTCTAGAATATAATTGACACTGTATACAAAGATGTCGCCAGCTAATGAGCCAAGAGGGGCAAGGTAGAAGAAATGAATTGTAGGTGAAATTAATACAATTTGTAATTTTTTATTGAAGAAAAGTTATTCTCAAAAAAAACGCTTTTCAAAAATTCAGGAGATAATTAACAATTTACTTTACAATTGTACCCACAGCCATAATCTTCTTGGGTTTCTTGTGAAATTTTCGATTTTAGGAGGGAGGCAGCTACTTCCCATGCTTAGGGATGGCAAAAAACATAAATATATCGATATAATCATCATATGATATATCGAAACCTATATATCGATACAAGCGATATATCTAAACAAAAATATCGATATTATGAAAAATATCGATATATCTTTTTATTATATTCAAATCATTCAAATCTAAAGTTTTTGAAACGTAAAGTAGGTCTGAGGAAATATTGAAAGGTAATACATTAAAAAAAAGTGTATTTTTTGATTAAGTAAGTACAAGTTAAAACTGTTAAAAGTGTTCTACAGTTTTTACAAAAAAAATGAAAATGTATTTTTTATTACAATTTAGTCAAGTTTACAATTAAATGTCTCTCAGGTCACAGGAAGTAGACTGTTTGCCTGAATACATCAGTTCCACAAATGCAATTTATCAGGCAAAGAGCTCAAAAATAATTATTTGGAAAGCCTACTTCCCGTGAGACGGTTACGACTTTTAGTAGCTGTTGCTCCGGCTTTTGAAAATAGCCTTTCGCTGGGGACCGACGTTGCTACAACACAAAAATGTTTTGCCGCCACTTTAAATAAGTTGGGATATACCGATTTCATTTCGCTCCAGGTGTCCAAGGGATCGTCTTTCAAGTTTCTAACTGGCAAACTTAAATATTGATTGAGTTCACTATCTTTATGTGATTTCCCTTGCCCACTTTTTTTAGTGTGCGCTAATTTTTTATGGTGCGCCCATATATCAAATTCCGGTTCTTCAGTATCTGAATCAGATTCTGATGAAAAAGTGCTTTGGAAAGTCGCGATCTCACTTTTGATGTGTCGCATCACAGTGCCCAGGGCTTGAGGATCCCTGAAGTTTATTTGTTTAAATCGAGAATCCAATATTGTGGAAACAACTGGTATATAAGATTTCTCAATAGCACCAAACCTCTTTTCGATTTCTTTCAATAATGTTGTTTTCAAGTGTTTACTTACTTCATACTGGGGCGAATAATTGTTGTACTGGTTTATCAGACAGAAAACCCTTACCTTCTACAATATTGAATGGCAAATTATCCTGAACAATAAATTTTATTAATGCTTCAGTTAGTTTCACATTTTTAGAGCCACCATCTGAAAATAAAAACAAATGATGCATTCATGCAAGTACTATAAACGTTAGCTTTACCTTTGAAAGATGAAATTGTTTTGAAGGTAGACACAATTGTAGCTTGCTTGTATAATAATGATAATGAGCTTGATTTTTCTGTACTTGTGCTTGGTTCAACATCATATTCAGAAACCGTCATTGTTGAAATTGATGATGATGATCATTCATGAAGCGATCTGCTTTGTCTAGAAATATTGACTAATAAATTCATTAACAATTGCGGTTCTATTAGTCATACCTCATCTTGATGTAGTGAACTACTAGTCCCAGGCGTTTCTACAACCATTCGGGTTGGGATGGACGTTTTTTCTTTTTTGGTTCATCAGTCTCTTTTTTCTCCTCAGTTAAATGTTGTAAGATGGAGGAGTGTTTTTGTTTGAAATGTGTTTTCAAATTTGTTGTATTGCCCGAAGTCTTCAGCACCTTGGCACACAAATTGCATTTAGCAGTATTTGGAGTCACTCTTTGAAAATGTTTCCAAATGTTACTTCTCGGAGGAGCCATATTTTCAGGACCAACAGTCACTTTATATTTATGTAATAAATCAAGTTTATTTTAATTTCAACTTCACTAAACTTTTGAACAATCACACTATCATTTATTCACAGCAAACACTTTCAAAGCTCTTTGCAGATTGCAGAAAAATATTTGTTGAGGTGTATTTATAAACTTTGGACGGGTATTCCACCACAAAAATTTTCGGGGAAGAACTTAATTCCGTTCAAGTAATTCAAAGGAATCCCGATTATAGCCTATAATTCGGGGACCTATCGTATCAAATACAGGTACCTACTAAGTTATTTGCGCTTCTCGACGCTAGATGGTGCTAAGAAATTTAACGAATGTTGGTGATAAAACAAACTAAATTGAAATTTTGCCAAATTGTGGTGTGTGCAATTTGCAATTAATTAGTTTTTTGATATAGGTATTTACACTAAAATATCGATATATTTTGCGATATATCGAAACTATTACATCGATATTTATATATCGATATATTTGAAAAAATATCGATATATTGAATATATCGATGTATCGTTGCCATCCCTACCCATGCTTCCCTTCACCAGGCGCTGGAGTTTATATTTAAATATCTGTATCACTTGAATTTTAGCATTATGTAATCAGCATCTGACGACAAAGTATTACAATACAAGCGTTATGTATTGAGTTTCAACAAAAGACTCAGGCTGAGGTAAAATTGATAGGGGAGACCGAGGAGAATTGTGACAGAGGAGAGTTGTGACATTGTCGATTTCTATGAACCTATAACTACTATCGAGCTCACCAGAGCGCGCGTTTGTTGTTTTTCAGACTCGCTATTTGACGAAGTACTTGATGACAGTCCACGGAAAGCGGTTGTGAGTGTACGACATTTGTATACGAAGAATTGCAGAAAGTAAGTTTTTTACCAAAATTTTGATGGCATATATATTGTTGAATATTATATTTGCATTATTATGATATTTTTTCTCATATACTTTAGTCATTCAAGTTTCCAAGCATAGTATTGTTTTTTTTCGTATTGACATCTTATTTGAAATAACGAATCATTATTCTGACCGGCTCACGATTTTTTGCACTGAGGCGAGTTGTGACAGCTTGTCACAACTCTCCTATTATCGTTTAATTTCCTGCAAAGTTCTTTTATTTGTCGCGTGGTGTGATATTTCATGGTGAATTGCTTTTTTTGTTTCAGAATGCCAAACAAATATAAAAGAAAGACTGAGAGGTATGAGTAGTATCGAAATGTATGAACTGGCCTTTGAAGAAGTCACATTAAGAGGTAAAAGTCTTAGAAATGCTGCATCCTCTTACAATCTCAACTATATGTCCTTGCAAAGATATATTAAAAAGAAAAAGGCATATCAAGCTAATCTTACAAACGAGTCTCCATCTGTTGGTTATGTTAGCCCGACGATTTTTACAGAAGAGGAAGAAAATATATTATGTGAGTATTTGTTGACATGTGCAGCATCTAATTATGGCCTCACAACAAAAGAGACAAGAAACTTGGCGTACATGTTAGCGAAAAAATTAATAAAAAATTTCCGACATCATGGGAGGAAAACAGGAAGGCAGGAGAAGTGTGGCTCAAGCTTTTTATGCAACGCCATCCCATTTTATCTTTAAGATTGCCTCAAGCCACAAGCATAGCTCGCGCTACGAGCTTTAATAAAACAAATGTTTCTGCTTTTTTTAACCATTACACAGGTATCTTGAGCAAACATCCACTTGACGCAAAAGATATTTGGACTATCGATGAGACGGGAATAACTACAGTACAAAAGCCTGATAGAATAATCGCGCGACGTGGAGAAAAACAGGTCAGTGCGATGACATCGGCGGAAAGGGGAACATTGGTCACACTGGCTTTGGCTGGAAATGCTATAGGCAATTACATACCACCTATGTTTATCGTTCTAAGCGTTCTATCGTGTTCTAAGCGAGGAAAAGAAGAAACCTACAAAAATAAAGAAGACTAATAAAAAAAGTGAAGCTGATTATGAAGAGGATGAATCCGAAGAAGATGAAGAAAATAATTTTTTTTGCTTGTGTTGCCTTGAGACCTTTTCCTATTGTAAATCCAAAGAGAAGTGGGTCCAGTGCCTCGAATGCAAAGACTGGTCTCACGAAGCTTGCACTGGGGGTGAGCTTCAATATGTTTGCCATAATTGTTTATCGGATTAAATTTTGATTTTTAGACTGAATATTATATTTTATTTTAGTACAAACAGGCATACCGAATAATATGAATAAAATACTTCGTTTGAAAGAAATGCGTTGTTTTTTATCGTTAATATAATGGTATTTTTTAATGACCAAATAGATGAATAGATAGGTGTCACAACTTACCTTGGTATCTGTCACAACTTACCTTGACATTAGGAGAGTTGTGACACTGTGAGTAGTTTCCATTTTTGTATATTTACTCTGAAACCTTAATACTTTCATTAATTTTGATGATTATTTATAAAAGTGCATGGATTGAGCTACATTGACTCATACAACCCATAGACGTAGAATTTTTATTGACTGATATATATATCAGTTGAAGTGAAAATTGTCACAACTGTCCTCGGTCTCCCCTATTATTCGAATATAAATTTCAAATTACATATATAATTTGAAATTTATTTTCGAATGATATAAATTTTATATAGTAATAGACATTTTTTATAACTTACACATCTAGTCGTATCTTATTCGACAAGGTACATAATTATATTCAAGATTTCTAATTTTCTATCAGGCAATCACAGTGGTTCCCATATGTTTCATTTTATAGAACTAGGTGGGATGCTATAACAGATTGTTGAGAAGTGTTCCAGAAAAAGAATGGCCCATATCGAAGGAATCTAAGTCACAGATCCCAAAGGAATCACGGAAATTGGTCGGTTCACATCATAATTTATATAAAAAATATTTCCGTTCGGTCATACGATAAACACTTTCAAAAGCTTGCGATTTTATAATTAACTGTTCTTTATTATTTCGATGTCAAACAAAGACAGCCAAATTTTATTTTCAGACTTGAAATAACTATATATTTTTCAAAACACTCAACTTGATTATCAAAAGGAAGGTATCACTGCTGGGTTCAATAACCTGAATGCATACATGGTCTTGGTTTCGACTCGTATTGACTGATTTAAGATAATAATAAATTTTGTTTTGAAAAATTTGCCAAAGAACATGAAATTTCAATCAGTGAAAACGCATTTGTAATAGCATTAAAATGTTCGTAGGACAGTTCGTTATATCAAACAGGGTAAGTACAGAAAATACTGTTTTTATTAGGCAAGTAGAAAAGATTCCACGACTAGGTGAGGTAAGATAATGGATATATATCCTATACCTGTTATTATTACTGATATACTCAACTAAATAAATATTTATTCCACGCGGCTACATGTTTGAAATTTTCAAAGTTTTGATTCAGTTCATGGGGTTGGCAGATTGAGGCCACGCGATCGGATTGTTCTTAACTTTTCTTATATTCAGTTCACGAAGTAGGCAGGCTGACACCCCTTACCCGAATATCTATATATATATATATATATATATATATATATATATATATATATATATATATATATATATATATATATGTCACCGGAATATAACGAGATCCGCAAGTTTATAAATTTCCTAGGAAATTTATAAACCTTCGTGGAATTCGAAACGAGAGATAAATTGTATTATTTTACGCCCACATTTTCGCAAACTTATCAATTTGCGACATCTCGTGGTTAGTTTATAAACTATCGGATATCCATTCGTAAGATTCTAAACGGTTCTACCAATCACAGAAGAGCTTTAAATTTTACGCTTCTTCAGAATACGGCAAATGACACACTGCTCTCTGATTGGTCGATGTTGACAGTGGCAAAGCTTGTGTCCATAGACTTACATACAATACAAAATAGATACAATCAGACTTGCCAAACTATAAATTTATCAGTTTCGATTACCTACATAACAGTATTTTTACTTTGAAACTAGGTAGGTACCAATAATACAGGGTTACTATTTTACATAATATGCTAATGACCCCTACTCCGCTCTACCAAAATAAAACAACAGAAATCGTGTTCTACGATATTGAGGAGGTTCTTAAAAAAGAAAAATTTTTTTCCTCTGTACATTCCAATTTCTTACTATTTTGGGCATGGCCACTATGAAACTTTCGTAGCTCGGTGGTAAATTTCATCTCAACAAATTTTCTAGCAAATGCTAGATAGTGCGGTAAATACCGCACTATCTTCACCATTTTGACTGTCCGCAGCTTTTAGGTTGTTCATTATGGGTATAATAGTTTAGTAACCTTAGCAAAATAAAACTATTGTCACAGTTCCAACAATTACAATATTAAAAACTTTACAAAAACACACGAGCAACCGGTTTGTTTATGTTCCCGGGCGACCAATGGCGGTGGAGAGGAAGGAAAAGGAACACGTGACTTATTCAACCAATCAAAGCGCACATGACGTTTGGTTATTGCTTACTTATTATTTTTCGCGTGAGTTCGGTAAGTTTTTCAATTTGCGAAAATGTGGGCGTAAAATAATACAATTTATCTCTCGTTTAGAATCCTACGAAGGTTTATAAATTATATATAATATATATATATATATATATATATATATATATATATATATATATATATATATATATATATATATATATATATATATATATATGTATGGTCACCTAAAAGGGAAAATTCTACCTATAACCCACAATTTTGAACAATTTGAAACAATTTGAAAATTTTTCTCTAGATAATAACAAAATAGCAATATTTATGAAAAACAACATTTGTTTGAGTTAAAGTAATCAATTAAGAAAACTCATATGTTCGTCCTGTAAAATTCACACATTGAGGATAACACCCTTTTCCGTTATGGTAATCTAGGAAAACAAACCAAGTATACTTTTTTCCTTCAATCGTGATTTTTTGTTAAAATTACCTTTAACATTAGGTACGTTTCTTCGTCTGCTTCCTTATAAATTTGTTGATGTAGACTTTAGATTTACTACATAACGAACGTTCTCCTTGTCAGAAATACAATAACCTTCGGAAATGAGGCTACATTTACATTATTCTTCACTAAAATGTAATTTTCCAGCATAAAGTATATTTTTCACATGGTAAAATTTCTGAATTTTGTGCGAAACCAAAATTAAGTAATTCCTTATAGTTTAACATTATTGATTGAACTTTGCTGATCTCATGGCGAAACAAATATTTATTCGAAGGAAATATATAACACTTTCCACGATATGATAACAGATTAAGTTTAAAATTACTTCGAGTTACTAGCTATCAATCTTAAATAAACTATAATGGGCTAGAAACCCGAAACAATTTTGAAGTATATTGGTTATTATATCGTGAAGATTTGACAAGTGTTTAATTCGAAATTACCCTTTCAAATGAAGGTTTATGTTTTCCCATGTCATCAATTGCGTGAACAAATTATAAACTTCGATTCAAAAAAATATGATTATAGTGTAGTAATAGCTACTTTATTGGAAATTTAAAGAGGCATATTTTTGAACTCGATTTCACTGCTGCGTTCCATTATTTATTGTGATAATCTTTACAAAAAGCTACATACTAAAGGCATCTATTTTAATATTAATTGAGTCATTATTCCTTTGCTACGGTTATTAAGTTCAATGAAAATAACGATGTAAGTCTTTCCAGCCTAGTCTAGGAAATATGTACTCTTGGAACTATTCCAGAAGTGTTGGTTCCTCAAAGAAAAAGTATCCGGGAAAGAGGTAACTTCCGGAAGGTAATCGAGAAAGACCATAAACGTCATGATAATTTTCCACTGACTCCATAAACTGAATGAAAATATGATGAAGCAGTACCAAAAAACTTCTTGAAGAAAAAAATAATTCAGAGGAATGCTGTATTTTGTGCACTTTTGAGTTATTTTCCTGTAACACATTTAAATTCTTTTATATTTACATAGTATAAAATGAAGTGGCTTCCGCTGTCTGTTCGCTTAGATCTTTTGAACTACTCAACGGATTTTGATGCAGATTTAAGCAATATAAGAGTGATTCAGGAGGAGGGTTTATATATATATATATATATATATATATATATAGATATATATATATATATATATAGATATATATATATACATATATTTATATATGTATATATATATATATATATATATATATATATATATATATATATATATAAAACTCACATATAGTAGTACAGAAAAGCCGAAAAATATATTTTTCTACTCTTAAATCCCAAACGCTGGCTAAACCTTACGAGACAGATCAAATCGATGCATTACGGAATTGTATATCTTGAAAAGGTCGATAAAAAAGACAGGGATGGAAAATATCTCCTGAGGATAAGCAACTGTACCTAACCATTTTATTTTTTACATATTACAAAATATTCACCAAGCTATTTTATACAATACAGTATTATTCCTCAAGAACTTAAATACAATACATACGTTGTACATTTCATGTAGATCAAAACTGTCCTTAATAACAGCATTTCATCAAAATGCATATCTTAAAAGATATCAGAGATTTAAAAAGCAGAGGCATAACGACTGGTGAGCCGTACGTTTCGTCGCGGTTGGCAGCGGGCGCCGGGCGCGGAGGTGTGCGGTGTTCTCTAGCCAGAGAATTATTGAAATAATTTTTCGATATTTAACAAATGTAAATTATTCTTCAACTACGTACAATTGAAAAAAGTCACTGAAATTGGCAATGAATCTTCCTGAGTCATCTGGCATTCTAGCAAGTTTATTTTCACTGTGAAAAAATCGAGACCCAGATGGCATAATGTTTTTATTCATTTTCGTGATCTTTATGTCACAATAATCAATAACATTTAAATAATAAAGTCAAAAACCTATTTTTTTTCAATATTTGCATAAAAAAATTGAAGCACAAGGTTTATACCTTGGAAATTTTGTACTATCTATGCCGCGAGGCACGTATACTGTGCCACTATGCACCGTGATTATTCTTCTCTATACTTGAAAAATTTTATCAAGGTCTTCTAAACCTGGAATAACAATATAGAAAGACAAAAGGAAAGTTTTGTGTTTGAATTCTAACCACATCACAGAAACAGAGCAAATTCTAAGCCGCCGAAATCCAGAACGACCAAAAATCTCAGCTCATTGTTTATTGCGATAATGCTAAAGCTTTTCTTGATTTATCCGACATGAAAAAATCATTTAATTCACCACTTCGACGGGGAATTGAATGGTATCGAAAGTTAGCTGTCGAACTGATTTTGGGAACTGCTCTCATCAATGCGTCAACATACACGGAAGTGACCAAACAGAAAATGATGATCACCAATTTCAAAGAAGAAATATTGACTCATATTCTGCAAAATAATTAACAAACAAAAACTCCTAATATGACAGAGAATCATGAATTAGAACAAAGTCGCACAAGACTTCGATTCACAGTTTGCTACCAAAAGGTCCACCTGAAAATGCAGCGTTTGCAATAAACCATTTCGTATCAATTGTTTCTATAAAGTTCGTAACGCACATCTTAACTAATATTAAATATTTTCATGTATTTTTTTATACCTTTCGATAAACTAAAGTTTTTTGTAAGATTTCTCGGTATTCTTGAAATCTTCTTCCATATAATCCATTTCCACATTGCTCTGTGCCACTCTCAATATAATCCCATATTGTTAGGGTGCAAGGGAGGTACAGATGCCTAGTCACAGAGCGACAAATCATAACAGAGTGTGAGGTACTACATTTGTACCTCAAAGCCGCTCAGGAAAATAGGTCATGACACAACATAATTATGTACCTCATGTCAGTTAACTTGCTAGAACGCTTTCACCTTAGTATTCCCGAATGGTTCCTACAGTCAATGATCAATTACCGATGTAATTAATCATCTAAATAATGATATTATGGAAAGAAAATCTACAAACCCCCCTGCAAGAAAAAGATATCCAGATATAATTTAAGTACCTAATTTATTTCACAACAAAAACAATCTTGGCTTCCGTTATATCGTCTCTTAAACGTGACTTTTATCCGAATAGCAAAATTTTCAAATTATCTTTTCATTCTTATATTCGTTATTGAATATCGATTATCCTAATTCGCAGCGAACAATGCAATGAAAACTCACCTGGGGTGGGGACTGGTGCGATGGGGACTGACTACCAGGGGTGGATGATTTTTGTCGCAGCCGGGCCAAAGCCGTACGCAGCCCTTCCGTTATCGAGCTTTCTCCATAGCCACTGAAATCAAATTCACATTACATTAGAAATAGTATTAGAAATGTGTATTGTGATCTGACATGTCAGCTGGCGAACTCTGGCAGCCAGATGGATGAAGTTTTTATTTCCAACGTCAACATATGTAATTGCATGTCAAGTTTTTGATTTCTTACAAATAAGGTCGCAAAAGGTGAATAATGGAAAGTATTAATTTAACAAAAACGTAGAATCAGCAAGTCTAGAGAGTGTTGTGGCGTAAAAAATTGTAATTCTAAAGCATATACAAATGCAAGTATCAGCTTTCATCGGTTTCCGAGACCAAACAAATAGTTCGTATTGAGAGAAAATCATTTTGGAGAAAAGGAAAAGATTGATTTATTGAAGGTATGAAATATCAATCTGAAGAAGAATCACTCAACTCCGAGAATGACGGTGTGTTCTTTAAATTTTACAAAAGAATTGAGTGAAACTTAGATTAGTTTCCATTATTAATGAAAATTCCAGATGCTGCAGCCAAAACATTTAAAATTGTTGGATCTGTGTTGCCTGAACATTTATTGGTATTATTAGAAGAAATGTTTACAGTAATATGTGTTACGATAAATATGTCTTCTCTGATCTTAGAAGATGACAAATTCATGAAAGATTAAGTGAAATGATGGAGTATCAAATTTATGTATAGGCTGGTTATTAGATTGAAGTTAGTTATAATGAGAATACACACGGAATAAAAATGTTTTTTTTTGTATATTCATTATTAACACATCTTGAGTTACATTATGATTGATGGTGTTTTATTATGAAAATCACATTTGATTATATGAAACATTATGATTTATCATGGAATCCACGTATACTACTAAATAAATTTTTTTCGTGAAATTTTCAGTTCTTTCAGAAATAATTAAATGTCGAATAATAAAAAAAATTTCACAGTTGGATAAAGAATCATCAATCTGGCCGATTATAAACTTCATACTTAAAAAAGCTCGAATTAATAGTTTCACATCACTTAAACAAATACAGTTGATTTAGACTAGATATTTTACAAATCAAATTGAATCAAATCAAAATAGATAAACAAAAAGCACTAAATTTGACGATACCAGGCCTCAAATTCTCTTTATTTTTCCCAAATTTTATTATGATTTTGGATCTTTACAACCTATCACCTTCTCCGTATTTTCGCTGGAGTAAATTTTCACCTACTAGCTTCACACTTCCACTCGAAACTAACATTGTTACAGGAAAAACTCAAAAAACTTTCAAATCTCTCATATAACTCGTATTGAAAGTTGGTTTTGAGACGCCATGTTTTGACGTTATCACTTAAGCTCCGCCTCCATGTCAGATCCCATTCATAGAAAAATAAAGTGAAAATTTATTTATCATCTTGTTTATTCAAACGAGAAATTCTTGTACATATATTTGTTCATTTGTATTTGTTGACAAACCACAATTTTACACAAAAACAGACCATTTCATAAAACGCCATCTCGTGAATTTTTGTAGCACTTATATTGGTTCCGATGGATGATAATATACTGTTACCTTCAAATTTTGTGAGATGGAGCTACATGACATTATCCAAATGTTGGTTGTTTTTATTTCATTTAGACAGAAAAAAGCTCAGTCGCCCAGGTACTTCATCTATAACCAAGTGCGATATAATAATTTTTCACATGTATTTTCATGCTCTCATCAACCGAGACACGTTATTTTTGTACTATTTGAAACATTTTCAAAAGTTCTGACGGGAAACGAGTAATAACAATTAAAATTCAATTTATTGCTTCTTAGACCTGTTAAACGTTTTAACTGTTAACGTTTGTTAAAAATTTAAGAGCCAATCCAAATAAGGTGAGGGTAAATCTTGAGTAACAATGTAATGAAATTAGCATAAATGGGCTTAAAAAGATGTCTTTATTTCATTTCTAGTTTTATATTATTCAATTGATTTCAATCAAGAGAATTATTCACTCTTTTATTTGAAATTTTCTCAAGACTGTGGGATATCGAAAACTTCACTATTAATCATTTTTTTAGCGTAGATAGAGTACGATTGTAACAAAATTTTTTTTATCGCTCACAGCCACTATGACCATGAAAAATTATTAATGTATTCTCGAAGGAAGCCTGGAAATGTGTTTTTGAACAAATTTAGACGAATAGGTGTAGTAGTTTGGTAAAAATGTAATGTTTTTTTTGAGTATGTACTAACTCAATTTCACTAAACAAAAATTGTCTCTAACTAATAATTAAATAAACTCAATCAACAAATCCATAGAGATACATAGTTAAAGCCGTATTTCTCTCTCGCCCTAGTTTGATTTCATCATAAATATTGTTGTACAACAATATATCGCTGTCACTTCTCGAAGGCTTTCTAATGCGTTTTCTAGGTATCTACAATACAAAAATATAATAAAACTAAAGTAACAACCTTCTCCACGCAAATCCTTACAACCGTAGGTACTCACCCCTCAACTTTGATAATAAATCAGCCACAGGCAAGAGTTTTTATCAGATAGGCAAAACTGAAATTACTTATAATAATCCCTAAAATACAATGAATATTTAAGCAAATGTCCAAGTACGATAAATTTATTAATACTGAAGCTATATCGTAAAGAATTTAATGCATAATTTTCTACTAACTATAGTAACCAATTAAATTACTTAATTTAGAGTCATGCTTCAAATTTCAGCTAATCACATATGGATTACAGCGATAATACCCTACATGTGGTGTTTTCAGTTTGGTGTAGTTTTGTTAAATAAAAATGAATAAATATTAAACGTCAGATTGAAATCTACAAAGTAAAATATTATCTTATCGAATACCCCTCGGACCTTGATAAATCCTCAAAATTTTGTCATAGATAATTCTTTAAGCGTGTTGCTTAAGGATAATAGCCCGAGGCCGAAGGCCTCGGCTATTATCCTTATCAAGCAACACGCTTTCAGCATTCTCTTTGAAAAAATTATCTCGGTATTATCAAGGTCCTAGGGGTATTACTACTGATAATATTTACTTTTGGTTAACAAAGCACACTAGCTCTTTTTTCAAGCGTATTTAGCGCGAGAAATGCGACGAAAACCAAGAAACGTATCAGAATTCGCCACCCCTATACTTCTCCGCTTGTATAGGGTGGGCCAAATTGGATACTTTTCAAAAAAAAGTCCTGTTTTCAAAATATATAGATAAAAACTGATGACTGTGTATGAGGCTCAATTTGTATGACAAACTTAATAGTGAAAACCGTATTTCTATATATGTATATCATCGTTTCTGAGTTACATCATGTTTTTCGAAAATGTGCATTCTCAAAAAGTTGCTGTATCTTTTTTCCTGTCAAAAATTCTTCAGTTCTATGAAAACATTACCGAAGCACTTTTGCACGTAGAATTCAATGGTTTAATTAATTCATTTTTTCAAATCCTACATCAACAGTTATTAACAGAAAAATCATTTTTTCAAATGTATATTCCTGCATATTCCGATAGAACTGAAAATTGACATTTCAAAAAAGTAGCACACTTGATGTTTTACAAAAGTCACCTTTGACATTCAGAGATTTTAAGTTTGTTCATGTAGACTTTGAAAAGTAGGCCTTGGACGACGCCGCGATAAAATAGAAAGTACCTAAACGTTCTTTGCTAGCTGTCAAATTTTTATTCCAAGTAGTAAAGACGCTCCTCAATTCGTGGTTTTTGTTGATTTTTCTAACACATTTGAATTGAAGTATGAGAATTATGAAAAATGGGATATGATATTCTGTTTCATACTAACCGGGAAAAATGCAGATGCAGCTAGCAATTTATATCACGGGAGATATCCACAGAGAAGACAACCTCTCAGAGACATATTCGCAAGATTATGACACGACCTAATTGAAGGTGGACAATCTGAAAAGAAAAGGCCAAAATCATATGCATCAAATAGGCATAGGGAATTGGAAGAAATAATCGTTTTAGGAATTGTTGCAATAGTCAGTATAAAACAGACTATCATATATCCCATTTTCCATAATTCTCAAACTTCATTGCAACTGTGTTTGAAAAATGAACAAAAAGCGTAAATTGAGGAGCGTCTCTACTACTTAAATAAAAATTTGATATCAACCAGTGAACATTTACTTTCTGCCTTACCACCTCGTCGTCTAAAGCCTACTTGTTTACAGTGTGCATTTCAAAGTCTACATGAAAAAACTTAAAAGCTCTGAATAACAAAGATGACTAGCAAAATATGGAGTGTGTTACATTTTTGAAATGATAATTTCAAATTCTGTCGGAATATGCAGGGATATACAGGTAAGTATATCATTTAAAAAAAATTATTTTTCCGTTAATAACTATTGATGTAGGATTTGAAGAAATAAACTACTCAGAACATTGAATTCTACGTGAAAAAGTGCTTCGGAAAGGTTTTCATAGAACAAAGGAATTTTTGAAAAAAATTACAGCAACATTTCGAGAATGCTCATTCACGAAAAACATGCTGTAACTGAGAAACGATGATAAATATCGATATGCGGCTTCAACCATTGAGTTTGTCATAAAAATTGGGCCTCAGACAGTCATCAGTTTTCATCTATCTAGTTTGGAAACAGGACTTTCCTTTTAAAAGTGTCCAATTTGACACACCGCTCAGCTAATAGCATTATCTTGAATAGAATTACATTATGCAGCAAAACGAAAAGTGTTGAATAACGATGCTTTCAATACTTTTTATTGAAAGTATATAGGTAAACAACTTAATGGTTTCAGTTCAAATATCCTGCACAATGACAACTTATATGATGTGCAAAAAACACATTGAATATGATTTATTTATGTCATTAATCCATACATCAGAAGGAGAGGCTGCGTACAGTTGTAAAAATCGAGCTTCAGACACAGACATAAGTTTTCATCTATCTAGTTTGGAAACAGGACTTTCTTTTTAAAAATTCACAATTTGGCCCACCCCTCGGCTAATTCCATATAGTCCAGTCATTATAGGGGGTTCACTTCGGAAAATCGATTTACGCAGTATATTACCGCGTGAAAACTTGTATTTTGGCACCCTTAAACTGTTCTCAAAAGTCACATATAATTCGATGGTCGCAAGTGTTAAAGTCAGGGGTCAAAGTTCACAAAAATCGATTGTTTTTTATATTTTTTGCAAATATCTCGTTTCCTATTAGCTTTACACTATTTGTATTCATAATAAATATTGTAGAGAATTAAATTCTCCACAACTTTTGTGTACAACATTTTTCCATGCCTCGAACTGTTTTCGAGATAGAGCGCGGAGAGATTCATGTGAGGTCAACTGGTAGTCCCGATCAAAAACTTTTAATATTGAGGTTATAAATTATTGCTAAATATACAATTATAATTTTTTATCAACTTTTTCATTAAATTCATTTTTATTTGGTTACTTACCTATTTTAATAAAGTGTCGATTTATTAAATGACACTTACCTGGCCGTGTAATTAAAAAATTGTTGAAAAAAATACTTAAATTATATTTTAATTCTAGTCTTATTTATACTAATGACTTTCTATATCAATGAAGAAGAAAATAAATGAATTTTTAATTAATGTTTTCATTAAAAGTGTCATTTTATAGATTTATTATTGTCCAAATTAATAAAAATTTCGAGAACAAGCTCTAATTTCAATTCTCTTCTTCTTCATCTTCTTTTCGTTCTTCTTCATCGTCGTCGTCATCATCCGATCGCTGCTGCAGAAATTCAAGTTCCTCTTCAATACCCTCTTCAACGATTTTACGATTTTTGTCTCCAAGTCATTCATGATTTCTATCGTCATTAATATCGGTCTGATATGGTACAGTATTGAGTCGAGCTTGTCCGTAATCCGTAACACTGGCCGCAAGCTAAGGAGCACTGTAACCCCGCTTTCCTGCAACCACATCTTGAGCCACAGTCACTCTTGCAGTTACAGAATATTGTATTGAGTAATTAATCTGAAGCTGATCGAAAAATAGTCATGATAGGTTCGAGGAATTCTTCACGCATTGTCCAACCCCATTCATGGGGTTCTAAATCATACCCTAGCCAAGTTTGAATTTGATAATAAACGCGATTGAAATGTTGGTGAGCTGCTCCACTGTTGGTGGAATATTTGATAAATGCACAGGTTTATTCGACTTTGTTGACTTGACGTATAGTGCATGATGGAGATGATCGATACTATCTACAGATTTTGGAGCATTATAAACTGCTAATAAGGTTTGAATTCCACTTTGAAATCTCTGAACCAGACAGTATTCTTCTTCAAATTCTGCAGCAAGTTTAAGAATTATTAGAAAAAAAGATTAAATTTAATGTAAAATAATAATAAAAAATGATAACTATATATTTAGCAATAATTTATAACCTCAATATTACGATTTTACGATCGGGACTACCAGTTGACCTCACATGATTCTCTGACCGCGCGCTCTCCGTCCTCTACCTCGAAAACAGTTCGAGGTATGGAAAAATGTTGAAAACAAAAGTTGTAGAGAATTCAATTCGCAATATTGGTAATGAATAAAAATAGCGTAAAACCCATAGAAAACTAGATATTCCCAGAAAATATAAAAAAAATGATTTTTGTGACATTTGACCCCCGACTTTAACACTTGCGATCATCCAATTAATTGTGACTTTTGAGAACAGTTTAAGGATGACAAAATGCAAGTTTTTACGTGATAATATACTGGGTATATCGAGTTTCCGAGATTTCCACCTAATTTGGTCTAAGATGACTGGTCTAATGTAGTTTCAGCAATATCCGTGTTGATTGAACCGTGCTCTGTTACGACCGTCCCAGGTCTACCCTACTATATATTCGAATGACTAAATATTTAAATTAGATTTGAAGGACATTTCCTCCTCAAAACAGAAAAACAGCGGTTACACGAAAAGTAATCGTATCCTTCACTCCCGCCTCAATGGTAATAATTAGCTTGTGCTTTGCGCATTGAATAAACTTTCAGTATATTCCAACTTCATCAAAACTTAAATAATTACTCGTTCGTCGTTCTCTATATTCTGAGGTTATCACAGAGTGTTTCCGAAATACATAAAGGGCTGTCACCCTATAATGTATCGAGTTATTACTAGTAGAAAATCTAGGTATATGTGGAAATGCGGGATTCAGTATTAATTATTTTGTACCAGGCAGTGATTCTTGCATGACAAGGATTTGCTGTCTGTTTTACTTCTAGGATATAGTGCTACGGCGTTGATGAATGCAAGTTATTTTAATTCTTTTAAGGATCTGCAAAATTATGGTGATTCTTTCAAGCGAATCTCCTCGAGATTATCTCTAATGACATGGAACGAGGCAGCATTTACAAATTAAATTGGTAGGAATTAACAAAAATATTTTTTTCGTAGCTTACATACAGTGACATATCAGATATTTCAGAGGTTAGACGAATCAAATTATTCAAAATAAATAGAATTGGATTATGTTACCAATAATGCCTATAATCCAAAATTAATTGACAATATTATAAATAAAAATAATTTCAATTTGGCAACTGAACTCTTTTTCACTATCCAACTATGTTGAGAAAAAATTCAGCATTTTAACTTATATAGGCAACTCTAGTGAAAAACTAACATCAATTCTTTCACATTATCATTTCAAAATAGCTTACCCTACAAACAATTCCTTAGGCCACTTTATAAAAAACAATAAATCAAAACGGATAAACTATTACAACCGGGAGTCTATAAATTATCATCTAGTGATTGTAACAAAATGTATATAGGTAGGACACATAGAAATTTCGGAAAAAGAATTGAAGAACATGAGCACTGCTTCGGAAACAATAAGAGAGATTCTGATTTTTCCAATCATTTGCTAGATAAGAATCATTCATTTAATAAAGATTTCCATATTTTACATAGAGAGATTTGAAATTAAACTTTTGGGAAGCCCTAGAATTAGCAGGTATTAACAGGTATAAGAATTCTGATCTGTTACTGAACGAACAAATCGACGTTAATCATTCTGCACTCCTGATTATGTTTAATCCCTGATGAAGTTTGAACAAGTTTTCTGGAAGGATTACCTACCCTCCACGCTATTTAAATTTCGTATTATAATCGTTTTTCCCTAGGTACTAAAGATTTTATGTAAAACTGAGATACCAAGACTTCCGTATTTCGTTCTATCCGCAGAAGCCACCGAGTGGTAAAACGCCGCGTCATAGAGTCAAATATAACCGTTAAAATCAAACATGGGTTTTTCTAATGATAATAGAATTAGATTAATGTCATGTTTTTTACATGACATTAATCTAATTCTATTATTATTAGAAAAACTCATGTTTGATTTTAACTGTTATATTTCTTCTGTAAATACCGTAATAATAAAATTAAGTCGTTATATTTCTAGGTAACACTCGTCAGAAGAGAATTTTTAATTCGAAAAAAATCTACAAGAACATCTTATTTTTTCTACTTCCATATGTATTGCATAACGTCAACACTGACAAAAATATATAAAGTTTGATTTCTAATACCGGTTATGGTTCAACACACTCCTTCCATTAGAGCAAATAACCTTTAAGGGCGGCCGCACATTTACTACAATCGGTTCCGATTGTCTGAAACGATTGTAGGATCAGGGCATCTGACGCTCAAATACCTATACTTTTATACTATCATATCGCACACCTACGATCCGATATTGGATCGGAAGTCCGACTCGGATGCACGAGCAGTGCGTCCTACCAATCGGACCGATAAAAAGTCTGATCCGACTACCGGAAGGCAAGCCGTGCATGGTTTTTGCATAGTCTACCGCAAACATACGATTATTTCTGTCAGTTTTTGACAGGGAGTATAGAAAAAGAAATTGTCAAATCATGTCGATACTGAAAATTTGATTACCACGGTCGAAAAATATCACTGCTTGTGACATTCGAATAAAATCGGACGTATTTTGTCGGTAGTGTGCGCTAGTGGTTCAATTTGAAATCGTTTCAGACAATCGCATCCGATTGTAGTAAATGTGCGGCCGCCCTTAGGAATCATGAAAAGTTCACAGGTAGCTGTGTTGTATTAGCAAATTGTTTATGACTAGAAATGTCAAAACATTTCTCGAAAATAATAGACTACTGCAATGTATCGAAAGTCAGCAGTGAAGTGTGAGATTTGCTTTTGAATCTATTTTAGACCTCCTGGACCACGAATTTTCATACCAAACGAGCTGAGATTTGGTGACTGAACAAAACAATCAAATGAACAAAAACAAAATTTGAATTCACTTCGTTCATTATCACAAAAATACTTTGAAAAACATAATATTACGATTGCAATTTCGGTCACTAGATCATCATCGGGCCGATTTAGTTGAGAACTGTTCTAAACTCAATCTGCCCGATGATGGTATTATATTTTCCAAAGTATTTTTGTGATAGTTGATGGAATCCGTCGTTACTACGTGATAATTTAACATGATTAACAAAACTAAATTTGATTTTACTACGTTTATTATCAAAAAATATTTTGAAAAATATAACACTGCGATTGCAATTTCGGTCACTAGACCATCATCGGGCAGATTGAGTTAAGAACTGAATACAAAATAATTATAGATTTTTTTTTTTTTTTTTTTTTTTAAAAAGGTGGGACGTGTGCCCTCTCACACGCGCCCGACCTCCGTACAATTTTGGCTTCGTCAACTTGGACATTTAGCCATCAATTTAATAAATGAGGGGAACCACTTAAATCGGACGCATACAAACACCCAGGAATACGGTGGGAATCGAACCCACCAACTCCGTCAACGAAGACGGCATAGCGCTACCTATAACCTCTCAGCCACGGAGCCTCCAATTATAGATTTGCGCTTACGGGTGGGAAAGGATTATTGCAGGTACCTAAATAGACAAGAGGAACATATTTCAAGAAGGGCTAATCGAGTGAATTTCAAATTGGTACAATACAATGTTCTTAGAAAAGTCATTATTGTTTAAATACACTAAATATAGGAGAATATATCAAGTCAATCTGGTCGTTCAGCAAGATATCTTTTGCATTATTATTGAGTTTAAAAAATTTCTAGTGATTCTAAGTAAGTAAGTTTGGTTCCTTTCGGTAATTTGTGCATGATTTGAAAATTATCTATTTGTGGAAATGGGTGGTGGTTTTCACGGCAATGATTTGAAAACGTTGAATCCGTTTTATTTTTCAAAAAAGATTGTTGGTGTTCTTTAAATCTTGTCTTGTTGTTTATAAGTTGATTTGTCCTGTATGTAAAGGAGTATATATAGGTCAGACTGGTCGATCGTTCAAGACAATATTTAAAGAACACCAACAATCTTTTTTGAAAAATAAAACGGATTCAACGTTTTCAAATCATTGCCGTGAAAACCACCACCCATTTCCACAAATAGATAATTTTCAAATCATGCACAAATTACCGAAAGGAACCAAACTTACTTACTTAGAATCATTAGAAATTTTTAAACTCAATAATAATGCAAAAGATATCTTGCTGAACGACCAGATTGACTTGATATATTCTCCTATATTTAGTGTATTTAAACAATAATGACTTTTCTAAGAACATTGTATTGTACCAATTTGAAATTCACTCGATTAGCCCTTCTTGAAATATGTTCCTCTTGTCTATTTAGGTACCTGCAATAATCCTTTCCCACCCGTAAGCGCAAGTCTATAATTTTTTTGTATTCAGTTCTTAACTCAATCTGCCCGATGATGGTCTAGTGACCGAAATTGCAATCGCAGTGTTATATTTTTCAAAATATTTTGTGATAATAAACGTAGTAAAATCAAATTCAGTTTTGTTAATCATTATTTTTGTGATAATAAACATAGTAAATTCAATTTTTGATTTTGTTCATCATGTTGAATTCTCACGCAATTACGATGGATGTCATCAAAATTTGCGTAAATTCAGTAAAATTTGGGGAATCTTCAAAGTTTGAGAAAGTACACAGGGAAAGTAACAGGGTGATACATGAGCGAAAGTTATTCAAATCAGTGCAAAATAATTGGAAATTAATTATGCGCTCCCCCACAGCTTCCGTAAATTAAACTAGAGGGTTCAAATTTTATAGGTGGATTGAGTTTATATTAGAGAATGATCCTTTGAGGGTTGAAATTTTTCAATCAATTTCCATCTCACCTTGCCGGCGACTATATTTCATTCGAATCGCATCTCAAACTACTCCGCGCACAATACGTGATGCATACGTATGATTTTCGCTATTCTATTTTCACTACTCGCATATTCCGCCTGAAGGGAAAATTTTTATTTGTTTTTTTAAACTATAGAATTGGATGGAGAAATTCCTTCAAATCCAGAACATAAACGATGTAACAAACGCAGCAAGTACATCTTTGTTACAAATAAAATCGTTAGAAATTGATGAAAATTCAAACCTAAATTCATGAAATAGTACAGCGGGCAGATTACCGTAATATCAGTTTTCAGTGAATGTTTTGTTAACGTTCGGCAGAATTGGCTTATAACTTCAAACCATTAACACTTTTGAGTCATGTTGAAGTGTACCAACAGCATCAAATAAAGTATAAACGTCGGTGAATATTGTAAATGTTCGATCATTTTTTAAGAGAAAGAACGAGATATTTGTCTCTAAATAGTCACATGTTTTCTCATAAATCCTCCAGTAAGAAACCAACAAAAAAACGAACATCAAAACAGCCAATATTATCGATTCTCAATCAATCTCCATCTCATGGAACTACATAACCGAAATTTTATATTCAATTATTATGTGTTATAATATGCAAAAATCTTAGCATCTTTAGGTGCAAGTTTCAAATTGGTACCGAAGCTATATTTTGACATAAAATTCTGTCGTTTTGACAGATAAATATAAGTAGTTTGCATCTCCATCAATTTATTATGCTCTACAATTTTTTTTTTAATATCTATATCTTGTATTGTCTATGAACTTCTGAAACAAATTACTGCCTGCTTAGTAAACATGTTTTATTAATGTTTTTCACTTTCAACTCTCCCCGGTGCTTTCAGTGTTTGTAAAAATAACCTATTTTCTGCTTTATTTCACCTCGATTATTTTTCATTTTCAGCATGTTCGTGAACGTGTTTACTTCATAATATAGCCTCTGAAATGTTGCATTCTCTTGAATAGAATTACATTATGCAGCAAAATGAAAGTGTTGAATAACAATGCTTTCAATACTTTCTGTTGAAAATTTATAGGTAAACAACTTAATGGTTTCATTTCGAATATCCTGCACAATGGCAATTTATATGAATTGTAAATAACACATTAAATATGATTGATTATGTGAATAATCCATTTGTCAGTAGGATTTAATCGAGACAGTGGCGGCTCGTGAGGTTTTGGTTTGAGGAGGCTACAATAGGTGTTAAAAAATACACCATAGGCAAAACATTTTAGGATTTCAAGGTCAACCGCCTTATAATTTAAAAAAAATCAAAGTAAAACAAGCACCCTAAGCTATTAATTTGTTTTCACTACCTTGAGTCCTACAACTCCTATTTACAATATTCACAAAAACTCTTCTCAGCCAATTAATCAATTCATCTATTCATCAAATTTTTTTTTTCTTGCACAAAATAGGTACCTACCTACCTACTTAACGAATTTGTTAACAGCTGGTGAGAGCAAATAAAAAGCTATTATAAATTTTTCAAGATTAGCGGGATTCTGCGATCTTTAACGTTAGCAAAATGATCTACAATATCCTCATAAAAATTTTTGTCTTTCGCCAAAAATTTTACCAATTCCTTTTCAATAGACAACAAACTAATATTTTTCAAACGATCCTGGCTCATTGAATTTCGTAAATAAGTTTTAATTCTCTTAAGAGTGGAAAACGAGCGCTCTACGGAAGCCGATGTCACCGGGATAGAAACAATTAGACAAGTTTATAAACTTGGGGTAAATCTTGATTCAAATCATTATCAAAAAAGTATTTAATAGTCCTCACATGACTTTCATTTTGCCCCTACATTTCATTGTCGTTTTTTATGGCCACCTTATCAAAAAAAGTGTATTTTTGACATAAATTTTCCAAAAGGTTATCTGGAAAATCAGCCGAAAATTCGGTTAACAAATTTTTATTGAGTAAGTCGAAGAAATGCAGTTCTTTCAAATCAGAGAACCTTATTTCTATTAGACCCCTAATAGTAACCAAAATTACATAAAATATTTGCTTATAGTGAAGCTCCATATCTGCGTAACTGAATTTCTTTCGTTTTGAGCTAAATTGAGTCGTATCATCAGTAGTTTGAAGTACAGAAAATAGTTTTTTAAAATAAACTTCTGCACGCAATTCTGAAATTGTTTCCAAAAGAAACTTGAGCCGATTTCGTGAGTAAATTACATCTGAAAACTTGTGCTGTAAGATTTGAAAAACTATTTCTGTTTGTTCAAAAATTAATATAAAGATGTTTAAAAAATATATAAATTCCTTATCTTGTAAGTAAGATATTAATCCGCGTGCTGAATTCAAAGTTACTTTATCGGTGAAAAATTCCTCACTTTCAACTAGGTATAGAATTAAATCCTCAAATCCTAAGCGGCCCCAAACAGAGACATTTTCACTGGTAAAAAGTAAACACTGCCAACAAAATAATTTATTTTTTACCTGTGATCCGGTTAGGCAAGGATGTCTCTCATAATTCCTTGTATTAAAACCGCGGTTTTGTCGTCTGTTATGCTGCACCAAATTGTTTAATTCAGGGGTAGGTCGCAATGTTTTTATCAAAACTTTATCCTCATAACTTAGTGCACTAAAGTTATGGGATGACAAATATTCCACTAAGTCACCATTGAAATTTTTGAAATTAACTTCAGTAACCAAACTCATTTTAAAACAATACGCGAGCAATATAAGTAAACACGTCGGCCATTAGTAACTACGATCACACTACGATTCAATTAATGCTTTCCATCGAATTCACTCGATGTCACGCGAAATTCTATAGTTGTGATTGGTCGACATTGTATAAGACTGGGTTCCTATCGGTGTTGCCATTTAAATGTGTTTTGCTTTTCTATTGCAATGAAGTATTCATTCGAAGTATTTGCACCGTTGTTTGCTTTTCTGTGTCAGGCATAATGAACGTTGAGAATATACCTTCCTAAGCCTCCGCAGCGTTGCCACAAATCTTGAAATGAATGAAATGCAGTAAATGTAAATACCTTCTATCTTAATTAATAAATTGTATTATATAATGTAGGTTGAATGGAAGGTAGGTGCCTAGAATAGTATGATATATATTGATTAATATGAATATGCTGAATGCTGACTATTCAATATAATATATATCACTAATATACACGGAATATTATTGAGGAGGCTTAGCCTCCTTAGCCTCCTTTGACTAGCCGCCCCTGAATCGAGACATTAAATATGATACTTTCCAACCTATCACATTCTCTGTATTTTTTCTGGATTGAGTTTGCACCTGCATATTGATCGCATTATCACTTGAATTTAACATTGTTATGAAAAACTGAAAAAACGCTCGAATCGCCCATATAATCCGTGTTCAAAGTTGTTTTGAATTGCCAAGTTTTGACGTTATCACCTAAGCTCCGCCTCTATGTCAGATCCCAATACACTTGACAAAAAATAACCAGCTAATTATAATCTCTATAATAAAATAAAAACGCCCACGTACGATAATTGTATTAACAATTATGCTTTATCGTAAAAAATCTCAAAAATACTTACTCGTGTTAACATAACACAATATGCGTTCTTGTAAGCGTACTAAGATCACGGAGTACGACGCAACAACGGGAATCCGGGACTCGCGACCCAAATACTCCTCCTCTTGAACCCCTCAACTTACCCCTCGACTCACATATAGTTTCGGCAATATTGGAGTTATTTCAACCGTAACCTGTTACAACTTTCCCTAATCTATCCTACATAATGGTTTGTATAAGAAAAAATCGAAATTATTTATACATTATACATTTCATTGGGAGGCATCTCAAACTGGTGAATTTTTCACATTCCAGTTTGCTCAACAAATAATTACCAGTATATTGTCAGTAAAACAACTTCAGAAAATAAAGCCACTTGATAAAACGCAGCTCGCCATAAAATATTACGTACTTGAGATTAAATGTTGGTTTTTATAGATGGTCAGCAACAGCTCGTATTTTCTGTGATATATAGCTTGTTCTATGTCAAAAATATATCACTTCTTTTACAGGAAACCATTCGCAAGCATTGGGAAGCTTATGATGCAATACACAGTTCCATAATTTCTTCCAAGTCGAGAAACAGATCCTTCACGATGTAAAATAATCATAATAAAAATATGTAAGTATAGTATGTATTCCATACTCAGTAATTAATTACAAGTAACCATTTTCACTCGTCCTCATCACTACATATATATATATATATATATATATATATATATATATATATATATATATATATATATATATATATATATATATATATTATATATATATATATAAATATATAAATATATATATATATATATATATATAATAATAATAATAATAATATATATTTATCCTTTCAGACATTACATAAATGTATAGGACACGTCACATACTAAATATACATATTAACCTAACAAGTAACAAATTAACTTATTAGGAGAAAGACTAACAGAATTCAACTGAAAAATATTCTTTTAAGCTGTAAAAGCAGTGTTTCAACAGAATCTTCTTAATTTCCTTCTTGAAACATAATAAATCTAAAGACCTAATCACTTGGGGGAGACGATTGTAAAGTTTGATTCCTACATAACTAGGCGATAACTCAAACTTAGAGGTAGCATGCGTGGGAATACATAATGTGTCCTTATTCCGCGTATTATACTCGTGAAAACTAGTT
>JARQZK010001474.1:567500-575000 GCA_030704885.1 Cynegetis impunctata | reverse complement strand
CACAATCTACTCTAACTTTCTGGAAAATAACTATTGATTCATGACAATACCAGAAACGGTGAAACGATAGTGTGGCAAAGTTTTGCTTGTAGTAGAGAATGACAGCAGAAACTGATAAAGTGAAGTTTTATAGACGTTTGGCACGATATCGTGTCAAGTAAATACTTCAAATGGGCTATAATAGTTAAAGATGGTTTGGAAAATAAATTTCAAGCCGATAAAGTTGAGTTTAATTGGAACCGTTTCGCGGAAATAAGATACTTACCTCATTGATATATGAGCCGCAGAAGCAAAAAAATTATTTGAAGGCTATTTGCAATCAGTTCCATTTCTTTCATAACTATAGAGGGTGAGTCATAATTAGTGATATGAAGTTCGGCAGTGCATTGCTCGATTGAAATTATAGTCCAGAAATAATTCATCATGGATATACCGAGTGTTGAAGATTTATTTGAAAATTAGTGATACCTAATTGTTTTGTGTTAACTAGGAAGCATATGTTTGCGATTCAATTCAATATGAGTGTCTCGAAAAACCTGCATCGATGTAAATCTTGTAGATTTTTCTGGACCAGTGTTACTTTCTAAATCAAATTCATCCAGAAAAATATTTATAATGGCTCTGAGTTTTATCAGAATAGTTGATTTCGAAATCGATACTATTTGGTATGGACAAAAATTAAGTATATAAAAAGTTTGTTTCCTTCAATTACTCATTTCGCATCTACAATAATACACTGATATTATACTCACATCGTTATGTTTATATGGAATATCTTACTATGAATCGCAAACGCTGGTATACCTGACTTTATCACTAAAAGCAACTGTAACTTAATCGCATTTCCAATTCTTCCTTTATTAGTAAAATAATAAAAACGTTTGAGAGTAATCAAACGAATGGGAGAATATACGCAATACATGAATACTGCTGACGCGCACACCTTGCAACGCTCGTGATGCTCGTAACGGACACATTTTTAGTTCTAGAATTCATTAGCCAACTGTCTGGAGTGTAGCGGGCGACAAAAAAGCTCGTTAAAAGAATTTAATTCGCGCAAAGAAGTGTAACTTCTTTGCGCGCATGAGGGTAAAATTCTTACGAATGAAACGGATGTAGGACATTTTTGTCCAAGAAGAGGGAGAGAGCGATTGAGACCGATTGAGAGTGAGAGTGAGAAAGGGCGAACGTAGCATGAAGCACATAGCCATGGAGCGAGAGGAGGAACAAAGCGAGTGAGACAGAGCGAGAGAGAAAGCGAGATCGAGAAAAAATACAAGCTATTTGTCGATGTATTCGTTCAGTAGTTGAATATCAGAACTCTAGACGGCAATTCTGTCGCATAACGTCTTGTACTACAATAAACGCAGATATTTTTTATTTATTTACATTATTATTAGTATGTATACAGCGAGTTGAATTTATAACCCTAACGACACAAGTACATCCCCTGTACATCCCAGGAACGTCCTTCATTTGCGACTAGGACGTCCCTGGGATATCCTTTGTCGGGACATGGTACCTACTAGTGACGTCCCAGGGACATCTACTCTCCACCGAAAAGGACACCCATAGGATGTCCTTCTGGTATGTCCCAGGGATGTCCCGAAGATATATATGAGGTAAATCCCCTGGACGTCCTGGCATTTCCATTTCTTTGGTTAATATAGTTTGAAGAATTTTATGGAGGAAAATTTGTAAAAAAAAAATCTAAGATTCTGAACACAAAACAAGTTTAATTCATAAAAGAATGTAACATTGTGTTAAAATATGATAATTACAGAAAACGACTAACAAAAACTCATTATATATATATATATATATATATATATATATATATATAAATATATATATATATATATATATATATATATAAAAATATATATATATATATATATATATATATATATATATATATATATATATATATATAAAGATATATATATATGATAAATCAACAAAAGTATAGAAGAAAAATTTAAAAAACTACAAAAAAATTCTAAAAATAAATTCTTATGATAAATAAATGAAGGAAACTAGATAAATTAAACAGTTTTAAATTATACATAATTATATACTTTTGGGCGACGGTGCATTTGTTGCAGCCATTATAGCATCATCCTTTTCTCTGTGGCTTCTCTCCTTGGCCCTTAATGAATAAACTATAAACATAATAGTCAAAATCGGTTAACCATATATTATTGCATCAATTATTTGATTCAAAAGAGTACATTCAATATTTTAATATTATACCAACCTTAAATTCAATTTTTTCAATTGTTCAACTACGCCTTATATAACTACACCTTATATCAACTGATAAAATCCTTCAAAAGCTCACGAAAATGGCCAATCACAAACAATAAGAATGCAGAATGCCGTTGATCTTCTAACAAAGAAAACAAACTTGCGCATTAGGTATATTATGAGGTTAATTTACATTGTTGACAGAACACCAAATAATTCAAACAATGTTGCCAAAAGGAATAATTTTCTACTTGTGATATGGTCACTTCCCAGATATGTATGAGATATATTTCATTTTTCTCCATAATTATTTTCCAGAAGGAAAACAGACACTTTCAACATTTCGACGAGTTTCGATGATTCTTATTATATATGTGAGTGGATATCGAAAATTCCAGGGACATCAATGGGATATCCTATGGATATTCCAGATGGGATGTCCTCTGGACAAATTATGCAGGACTTCCCCTGGATATCCCAATCATGTCCTTGTACCGCGGTACATCAAAAGGACATACCTAGGACATCCCTGTGTTGTTACGCAAATAAACATTTTGTGATGAATTTGTAAATCATCCTATACCAAGCAGTTGTTGAGAGTGGATAATATATTTGTAATCTTTTTATTAATTTACACTTTTTTATTTTAATTGGTTTGAAGGTTGGGAAATTTTGATATTTACAAATAACGTGGCATTTTGGTTTGCCACTCGTCGTTTGAAAATTTAATATACTATTCATCATTAAAAATACAAATATATCATGAATTCTCTTGTCTAAATTTTAGTTTTAGAAAAAAAAATTATTTTGCCAAAGAAGTTTCACTTCTGACATTTGTTCTTTGTACGCACGTACTTTTTTTTAATAGAATAAACGTAACAACTATGTTTTCATTGTAAACTACGTACAACATCACATAGGTAGTGAATCAGATTTGCCATACAAACAAAATCTATCTACTCAATTTCCTTTGTGTTTTGAGAATCTACCGAAAAACATTGTGGTAGGTAGTTTTAAAGTCGATTCTACTTTGACGGGAAATTCCCATTCGAATTCACAAAGTCCCATATAATCCACTACAGTGCTAACCACCAACATGCTGCGATTTCCTGAAAGCAATTTAAATGTCAATTCAAACAGACTATTCTTTCGGATGATTTATGTGTAACGGAAATAATATAAGAGTCAGGGAAAGAAATGTATCCCTGTAATTTATCTCCCTTCATTTATTTCTCTTTCGTTCATGTACGTTACGAACTCATCAGTCATCCTACGAAATGATAATTGTGGAGTGTGTTGCCAAATATATATTTCAGGCTCGGTGAAATGAACGGATAGCAGTGGTGCCCATAGAATGAGTATCACAGGAATGGCACATTGATGTTCAGGACCCGCGATTCTTAATCGCATTTTTCCCTAATTTATAGATTAATGAAATTTATCGAAACTAAAGAGCTAGGTGTGGAAGTGGTTTTTATATCCATTTTAGAACTCCTGGCCACGGTTTGCGAGCTTTTCTAATATTTGATATATACAGGGTTTCCTAATTGCCATGGGCAACTTTTGCTATCTCGGTAATTATAAGAACTACAAGGTTGGTTAAATTGGACAAAATGTGCAGTTTTTGGAGGACCTTGAAAATCTAGTTTCATATTTGAAAAAAAAATTCTATCTCGAGCTACGGGGGTTTTTCGGAAAATTGCTCAGAACTATTTGATCGAATATCTCAAAAAGTATGATTTTTATAAAAAATTAGGAAAGGAAAAAATTCATGAATTTTAGACGTTCTTCAATCATATTTTTCAATTGTATTTTTCAAGTAAATTTGGTTCGTCTAGTTTTGGAGATATTACCATCAACTTACTTTTTTTTAATTCGGACTTGTATTTTTTATTCCATTTCTCGAAAAAACTTTTTTTTCTGATTTCAACGATGTATCACATGTTCATATTTGTTTGCGTTTTAGTGATAAAAAGACAAAATTTAAGTTGTTTGAGAAAAACGAGAACATCAGAGGTGGCTTAGACTACCAATAAAACAATTGCCTATTTTAATAACACAAACAGACTGTTGCAGCGTGTAATGAAAAATTTATTAAGTTTTTAAAAATTCAAACTTTTTACCATTTAATTGAATTCAAGTTATGTACTAAACCTTAAAACTTCCTTATTTTTTAAAATTACATTTGCCAAAATTCAAAGTTGATAATACATGCCTAATGCATTTGTTTCATATTCCCCATTCTCTGCCGTTACATTTGTTCACCGTTCTGAAGGATTATTAAATGATCCGTATTGTAGCAAATTTCGCTCTAGCCTTGTAAAAATTATTCGATTCGGTAAACGCCTTTCGGGGTACGAATTTTGATACATTTGAAGGGCTCCTTCGGTACTTCGAAATGCTTTTGCATAACAGAAAAATAAATCTAATTTTTCCCCATTGGAAAACGCTACCATGTAGGTTTAAACTTACTTTCACACATCTATTATGGATCAAAAGCTTTTATAAGCAATTGTTTCACTTTGCTTTATGACTAAACCTATAATAAAATGAAAAAAGTGCCATAAAAGTTAAATACTAGTTTTTTACCATTTAAATACAAACGAATATGGACATGTGATACATCGTTGAAATCAGAAAAAAAAGTTTTTTTTTAATTTGGAATGAAAAATGCAGGTCCGTATTTAAAAAACAAAGTTGAATGTGATATCTCGAAAACTAGACGAACCAAATTTCCTTGAAAAATACCAGCTTGAAGAACGTCTAAAATGCAAAAAATTTTTTCCTCACTAATTTTTTGTGAAAATCATACGTTTTCAGATATTCGATCAAATAGTTTTGAGCAATTTCTCGAAAAACCCCCGTAGCTCAAGATATAATTTTTTTATTTTAAATCTGAAACAGGATTGTCAATTTCCCCCATAAACTGCACATTTTATCTAATTTGACCAACCTTGTAGTTATTATAGCTACCGATATAGCAGTAGTGGCCCATGGCAATTAATTACAACCTGTATATATATATATATATATATATATATATATATATATATATATATATATATATATATATATATATATATATATATAATATAGAAGAGCAGTCTTGACTGACTAGTTGAGGATCTATATGTGAAATTTTGAGGTTGCAGTCAGAATAATTGTTGATCTAGGTTAAAGAATACTCTTTGTAATATTTTATGGTCGATCCTTCGGAAATGATTATTTCGTTTTTCAATACATCTATAATAAAAAAACGAGTCTCAGTTACACAGCATTTACAAACACTCTGAAAATACTTATTTACATGAGCTTTTGTATAATTTGAAAGCGTAAATGAAAAAATCGTCGGTTGTTTCTTGGTTTTTTTTTGTTTCATGATATAAGATTTTTCAGAATTTTCACACCTTGTTTTTAGATTAATGTTTTTCATTATAGTTTGGGCTACTTCCATGTTATTGTATATTGGCTGTTGTCAAATATTGAAAGAATATCGCTTCTTAGTTATGTGGTTCTGTTCTGCGTTCTCTGGGTAACTGCGACCATTTTGTCCTTGTAGCTATTGATTCTGGCATGATGGGAATATGTTTGCTGGTTTTTCAAAATTCAGATTTCTAGTATCGAATTTGATGTTTTATTATGCTAACAATTTTTCAAAATTTTACCCATCGACTTCTCTGTTTTTTATTTACGCTTTCAAATTTTACTGAAAATTATTTTCAGCGTATTTTTGAATGCTGTGTAACTCAGACTCGTTCTTTTATTAAACATGTCTTGAAAAAAGAAAAAACCATTTCCGAAAGCTCGACCATATGACAACCTAGCCCAACATTTATTCTGACTGCAACTTCAAAATTTTATATATATATATATATATATATATATATATATGTATATATATATATATATATTTTATATATATATATATATATATATATATATATATATATATTTATATATATATATATATATATATATATATATATATATATATATATATATATATATATATATATATATATATATATATATATATATATATATATATATATATATATATATATATATATATATATATATATATATAGGTATAGAAGCTCAACTGCAAGGAGAAAATGTTATGCTCTATGTGCTCAAAAGAACATGAGGAACGAATGTATTCGAAAAGAAAGAAATTTTGTAAAAATTCTAATTTCTCAAACATAAAATACAAAATTAATTATGATACCGACTATCAAAGTAACGATTCAGAATGTCAAATCAAGACACTACAAAGTAAAATAAAGTACCTACCTTGATTAATGAGTTCGTTTTTTGTCTCATTGAATTCACAATCAATACATCCCTATGAATATTTTTTTCTCACATCTGATATATAACGCATAGATACAAAATATCAGGTAATCTGGAGACTAGAGCACCGTCACTGACAGCTGTCAACCAATGCATTAAAACATTCAAACTCACTGAAAAACTGAATCACTTCGAAAAATGCAGTATTTTGCAAATATTTAAATATTAGAAGTGGTTATAAAAACTTTGATGAATTTGAGCTTGTTCTGCACATGAATAATCTGAAAACAATAGGTATCATAATATTAGGCGAAACTAGATTCATAAGCAATATAAGTGATTTCACAATTCCTGGGTATACCTCACTATTCAACAATAGCACAATCTAATGGATTGCTTATTTTCAAAAAAATCCAATATTAATAACAACGTAACACACACAGTCTTGCCGATAACAAAGATTACCATAAGAAGAATCAAATTTGAGCTATAAGAAAACTCGAATTCAATATTATTACCTGCTTTAGATCACCCTCTACCGACAGTGATTTCATTGAGGATCTAGACACATGCATTTCAAATGAGACGAAGTAAAATATTGACAATGGCGATTTTAACTGCTATATACTTAACGATAGAATAAATAACTACACGTCAATGTTGATATCTTGTGGGTTCGAATCCTACATAAACACACACACATGAAGTACATGTACGTCAAACTCTTGTTTAGACCAGATTTTTATTCCGAAATCCATACAAGAAAGTATAATCTAATTTTCTGATCAATAATACCAGATAATCTGAAAACAAAACAAATATAACTACAAAAATCGTAAATAAATTTGAAACAGATAAATTCATACGGATGATAAGTGAATGTAAATGGGATAAGATTTTCAAGGTCTGAGATCCTGTTCTAGCTTATAACGAATTTAAAGAAACTTTTTCCAATGCCAT
>JARQZK010001474.1:515000-562500 GCA_030704885.1 Cynegetis impunctata | reverse complement strand
TATATATATATAGATATATATATATATATATATATATATATATATATATATATATATATATATATATATATATATATGTATATATAGATTACTTGTCAGAGTCGTGTTCTATAAGTTAAGGGTATTGTCGACTCAACTGAGCAAAAAACACAGTAGTACTCTTGTTTCTCAGCCGAGCTTTCGCAATTACTTTATTGCATCCTCAGGACTTCTACAAATACAAAAGGTGTCACCGAGAACAATTCAAAAAAGGCAAACAATAGTATAACCGAAGTTGAGGTTATAGTAAAAAAACATGAACATCTTCAACAGAACATTACAATAATAGTGAGCAGTAAAGGAAATAAGCAACGCGTAAGGTTTCCAAAATATATTTCAATATATTTTCCTGTGTCCATCAGACATCTGACATGCTACATTTTCATACCTTTCTTGTAATCAGTTGCAGAAAGTTTTGGAAGGGGTATATAGACAAGGCACTAAATAAAATTATACTGACGAAGATTTCAATGTTGATACAGCTAGAGGCAAAAAATTTTATGAATATGGATTTAATATGCTAAAGCAGGGTTTCCTAACCTTTTTAAGCCACGGACCCTTAGTAAATCAAAAGCAATTATTACGGACCCCCTATTCGTCTCAGTTTATACAAGAGCACGAAAGGCATTTTTAACAGGGGTATGTGCTTAAGAAAATCAGTAAATATTTCAGTTCTTCTTCTGATATTTCCTCATAATCTTTCTTCACATTCACCCAAAAACTTTATGAAGAGTTACATCTATGTTGAAAAGTTTTGATATCTAGTTCTTTTTTTGTCGGGTAGATATTGGAAAATAATCCCGAAACGAAAACTTCAAAGCGCGGAGGTGTTCACTCATTTCATCTTGTACTTGTGCAAAAACGCTGACAATGTAGTAAAGTGGTAAAAGTGTTTTTGAATTGCACGATTTGTCCAAAGGTCAAACATTTTTAGAATCGATTCAATTTTGTCGTCAGCTTGACACATGTTGCTATTTCCCGCTATTCATTTATTATTGTTAAATAGCCCAGAGATGCAACCGTGGACCCCTATACATATACTCGCGGACACCCAGGGGTCCACGGACCACAGGTTAAGAAACACCGTGCTAAAGAGTTTCAGACTGAAACATATTGTGAACACGTCAACAAGAAATCAATATCTTCTGACTCATGTACCTATTCTGTAATATAAGTGCGTCATATGTAGGGAAGATCATTTTTTTCAGTACAGAGGACTGTGCACTTCAATAAGTTATCCAAAATATGAGGAAATTAAACTCAATCACTGTATTCCGAGGTTCTTTGATTCTTCTGCTTTTTGAGAGATTTGCAGAGTGACTTGACTGGAGTGCTATTTCTCAAAAAAAGGAAAGTGCATTTGATTTCATTATATTTTTACATATCATATGTATATCCGTACCTACAATATGTTCATATTTTATGTTCTGTCATAAGTGTTTTATGTATGAGTTAAATTGACGTTTCTCATACGGATGATCAAATATCAAGGAATTTAATAGTTATCTATATAAATCTATTCATTTTTACTAAGAAAAACCATAGAATATGAGTTTCAATAACATGAAAGTTGTAACTGGATTTCAAGAAGTAACTTAAAGATGAGTAAGATACATAGAAGAGGAAAATTAAGTTTGAAATTAAATTTTCAGAATGAGCAAATGATACTTCACTTTATATTTGAATGTATAATAACGTTGACTTCCAACCAAGAAATATTTCATTACATTTATATTATGTTGACGTTTGAAATAAGAGAAGATGCTACATTTCATTCATGACATATTCGCGGAATGCCAACATGGGGAATTTTATAATTGCGAGCATAACCCAGTGCTACCAGCCATTATAACAGTGAAATTGTCTCATAAATTTTGGCTGTTCATTTTATATTGACATATATTTTGCCACTTTATTATCTGATTCAAAAATTGTGAGAAACCAAATTCATTAATATCTTTGAAGAATAAGAACTTCAAAATCTATGGATGAAGTCTAATGTGATTCAGTCAATTCGAAGGTGAGTCACGTGAGTAGTTCAATAGTGAAATAGGAGACACATTTCCCAGTAGATATTCAGCAAAAAATCTCGTTTTTCTTTTTTACAAGAATTGCAGATAAGTATATCTTATAATATATGACTGAAATGAAATCTGCATTTTGATTAATATTTTCGAATAATTTGTTATAGACGTTAGTTCATCTTATACAGAATAAAAATTACCACTCAACATATATCAGTAGACAATACGTACTCTAGAATATCTTCAGAAATATTTTCTCTAAATATTGTTTGTTTAGTAATTGGAACAAAAGATCATCACGTTTTCTGTATTTGTTAATTGGTAGATCAATATATCTGAGATTGAATTCTCGCACATCACTTGGTGAAACATCATAAAGAATAAAGTATAAACTTTAAAATTAAAAACACTTGGCTTATGTTTCACAATATAACAAATATTCAGATACTGTATTTAGCAGTAACGAAATCAATATATCTATTCTATTTCAATAAGTGTACAGAAAATATACTCATCAAACAGAATTTACAAAATGCCATCATATGATACCAATTGTATGTTTCTTTCGGAAGTTGGATCTATACAAATATCTGACATAGCTTTATATTTGCTGAAATAATTTATTGAATACAGTTTAATGAATATTTTATCATGCCAACGATGTATATTTAGTATACTTAATTCTATTCATAGATTTGTTCAAAACATGTGAGCAGCAAAGCTTTATTAGAGATAATATGTTCCACAAAAATTCATATCTGTTCTTTATAATTTACAAATTCTTAACTCCCTAATTCAATTTCAAGGGACAATGATTGTGAACAAAATATAACTCTCAATCATGATGAACTACCAGGATGAGCATAACATTGGAAACCACCAAAAAATATTGAATCTCTATATTAAAAACTTCCATAGCATCAACTCAATCTAATCAAAACAATTTCAACTCTCTCATACAGTCTGCAAAAGCAATGGAGGAGCGAATTATTCAAACACATTGAAAAGGCAAGAACTCTCTACAGATAAATAGAAGCGCTAAAAAAGTGTTCAAGCCAACTGCGAGGCATTTCCTTTACGTCGTTAGTCCACGTATGAATTTTCAAATATCTAACAAAATTTTAACGTCATTTGAGGGTGACAAAATTTCGGATTTTTTCTCCATACCCTTCTAATACACCGAAAAAACAAGAACTCTCCACAGATAAATAGCAGTGGGTATATAAAATTATTCATACTGCCAACTAGGCATTTCCTTAACATCAGTTCAATCCACGTATGAATTTTCACAGCATACATGGGTCCTCTTTAGAATGGTTTAAATCTTACCTAACTAACAGGCAACAAATAGTACGAGCAAATGGTAAGAATTCAATAAATCTACCAATAGACAGTGGGGTACCTCAGGGCTCGGTTTTAGGACCAATTCTCTTTCTTCTTTTCATCAACGATATTGTGGACTTGAGAATAAGTGGTAGAATTACTTTGTTTGCTGATGACACCAGTGTAACTTGGAGTAACTCTGATATACAAGCCTTACAGTAAATCATAAGTAATGATTTGATGGCTATTAAGGCCTGGTCTGATTCAAGTTGACTTTGTTTCAACACAGATAAAACTGTAGTAATGTCTTACAGAGGAACCCTACAACCTGTTACCCTAAACAATAAAACAATTCAAACAGTGAACTCAGCGAAGTTTTTAGGTCTTTATATTGATGAGTCGCTCAAATGGTCTACTCATATAGACATATTAACAAAAAAATTAACTTCTGCATGTTTCGCCATTAAAACGGTTTCTAGAGAGCTTTTAATTTCTGCTGCGTTGTCGACATACTTTTCTTTATTCGAATCACACCTTCGTTATGGTTTGCCATATTGGGGTTCATGCAGCCTTTTCCACTTTGAGTCTGTTTTCAGATTGCAAAAGAGAGCAGTTCGTTATATGTTTGATCTGAGCAGAAGAATACATTGCGAATTCTACTTTAAAAAATTCAAAATTCTAACTCTTCCTTCACTATTCATATTCGAATCCGTCTGTTTGGTTCGCAAACACATTCATAACTTTTCAGAAAGACTAAATCATAGATATCCCACAAGAAATTCAGATACCGATATTTAATTAATAACGCCCACCTCCGTCTTAACAAAAAACTCCTTTACCTACAATGCCGGAAAGTTATACAATCATCTACCATTGGAGCTAAAATCCTTGAGTACGTACAAAAAGTTCCGAAGTTCAACTAAGGCTTTTCTTTTGGAGAGACCATTTTACTCAGTGGCAGAATTTTATTCTGTAACTGAATTTCACAAAGTAACATAGACCCTTGAGATCCACATTTAGTAGCAACATATATTAATGTTTTGTTTTTTTTTGTAATATACAAAATTTTATATCTGTATAATAAGTTTAGTTGACAAATATGTTGATTCTTAACATATGTTTATACATAATCGACTGATAAATGTTTTTCTATTTTGTTCTTCTATTTAATAGATTCTTGTTTTGTTCAACGATTGAAAGTGTGTTTTGTTTAATTAGTTATCATTGTTAAATTTTATTTTTAATTTTTTATAGGTATGTGCTTTGTCGACAAAATTTTGTAATTTTATAGGACAATAAAGCTGTTTCTCAGATAAATAACAGTGATTAAATGAAAATCTTCGTACCGCCACCAGGCATTTTCTCAACATCAGTTCAATCCAAGCAAGTATGAAATTTCAAATACGTTACATAATTTCAGAGCAATTTGGTAGTCACAAACTTCTTCAAAACTCGGGGTCTTTCCCCATACCCTCTTCAAATAGTCCTGGAATGCTAAATTACGTATGAGTTGTTCATTATTGATTTCTACATCTTTCGCCACTTATTCCACCCACGCACATTTCTGCCACTTCCGTTCCCAAAGTTTTGAGATGTCCTAGTCTCATTCTTTCTCAAGAACAATTCAAGTTACCAAAGTTTAGCTTATTTGGTTTGTTGGGAGTCTGAAGGAGCCCAATTGATACAGGAATCAAAACAAAACAAAACAAATAAAATATATATATATAGGGTGTCTCATTTATAACTTTCCACCCTCAATAACTCAACAACGAATCAGAATTTGTAAAAACACTCAGACAGGTCGATTTTTGATGACAGGGGAACATGATCTGGGATACAAAGCTTGTTTCTACTAGTAACTCCCTGGAGAGGTTTGCAGCCCCCTCAGGAATTTTAATGAGGGGAGTGGGTAGTTTTGTAGCACAAATATATGTATGGATTCATATTTGTATGAACCTGCAGTTTGTGTTCTATAAAGTGAGTATTCACAAAGTTACAGGGTGTTTTTTTATGGAATTATGGTACCGATGAAACTAAATGAAACAGAGATGTCCTATTTGATCGTATAATTTCTATTGAAAGAAAAATATTTTTAACAAACAGTATCAGTAAAAATTTACAACAAATTCTCAAATTTCTCACCATTAGATTGCATGCAGCAATAGAACCGTGATTATCTTTTATTTCAAGACGAAGCAAAAACAAACAATAAGGAGATTAACAAGTGTTATATGCCTTTTTTCTCTTCATGCTTATCAGAATCTGCACTGCCAGGTCAAAGAAATTATTGCTTTCAGAATATTTCGTTTCAGTTTCTGTATTGCAGAAATATTAGAGGTGCGTTGTATCAGTTCTTAATAAAAATTACAAAATGGTTTACACGTTGGAGGAGAGAAAGGAAATGTTGAAAATTTATTTCCAGAACAATGACTGCTAGGGCTGTTGCGAGGATTTTTAATGTACAACATCCTGATAAAAAAGTTTATCATTCAGTAGGTATATAAATTTGAGGTAACAGGATCAGTTGAAAACAAAAAACATAATCGCCCTCGTACGGTTACGGGTGAAAATGCTCAAGTCGCCGTAATTGGTCAACTAATGGCTGAACGGGAATAATGTGGAAGTGTTAGAAAGTTGACACAGAAAACTGGATATTCAAGGGCAAGTGTCCACAGAATTTTAAAGCTGGCTGAGTTCCATCCTTATAAAATGACTTGTTCATGAACTGAGCGAAGATGATGGTGATCCGAGAATGGAATTTTGCCAAATAATTTTGCAAGAAATTATTGCAAATCCTGTGTTTTTGTACAACGTGTGCTTTTTGGATGAATGCACCTTTTTTCTTAACGGAAACGTCAACGAATATAATTGTAGCTTTGGGTCCGATGAAAATCCTCACCTCTTTAGGTAGCAACATTCTCGACATCCACAAAAACTCAACATCTGGATGGGTATTTTGGGAGATCACTTGATTGGTCCTGTGTTCATTCCTGGAAATCTCAATGTAGATTTGTATCTAGATTTGCTCGAAAACGTGATTGATCTTCTATTCACCGAAGCTTTGGAGACAGATGAAAACCTTTTAGAAGAGGAGTTACGCTTTCAGCAGGACGGAGCTTCGCCGCACTTTGCAGCTCAGGTGAGACAGTACCTGAAGGGTAGGTTTCCTGGACTTTGGATAGGCCGAACAGGCCCAGTGGAGTGGCCTGCGCAATCGCCGGATATAACACCGCTAGATTCGTTTTCTTTGGAGCCACTTGAAATCACAAGTTTATAAAACCAGAGTTGCAGATTTAGACGACCTTAGAGCAGGAATTGTGGCAGAATGTCGTAACATTACTCCTGAAATGCTACAGCATGTACGAAATAATTTTAAAGAACGATTGTATCGCTGCATGCAATCTAATGGCAAGCACTTTGAGCATTTGCGGTAAATTTTTACTAATACTGTTTGTTAGAAATATTTTTTTCTCAATAATAATTATACGATCAATTAGAACATCTCTGTTTCTTTTAGTTTTATCGGTACCATAATTCCATAAAAAAACACTCTGTAACTTTTTGAATATTCACTTTATAGAACACAAACTGCAGAGTCATACAAATTTGAATACATGCATACATTTCTGCTACAAAACTACCCACTTTCCCTATAAAATTGCTGATTGGGTTGCAACCCTCTCCAGAGGGTTGCTAGTAGAAACAAGCTTTGTATCCCAGATTATGTCCCTCTATCATCAAAAATCGACCTGTCTGAGTGTTTTCCCAAATTCTGATTCGTTGTTGAGTCATTGAGGGTGGACACTTTCAAATGAGACACCCTGTATGTATGTATGTATATATATATATATATATATATATATATATATATATATATATATATATATATATATATATATATATATATATATATCACTATATATATATTTATATAAATATATATATAAATATATATATATATATATATATATATACATATATATATATATATATATATAAATCAGACAACACATAAAAATTAGTTGTCCAGGAGGTATAAAAAGGATTTAAAAACCACTCTCGCTACTCATTGTTGCCTCTCGATACTGTGAAATGTCTATTATATTCGTGGAAAATACGACTAAATAGCACTAGGTGACCTTGATGTTGAAACCTGTTTCAGGAAAATCGTAGTCACCTTTGGAACACAATCGCAATGGAATTTCGGAATGGTTGAAAAAGCAGTCAATTTCCAAGGGAATAAAGAATAATATTTCAAACTGAGAGCTTTCAAGAAAATGAATGTCACATTCATATTAAATATATCAGTAAATACAAGAAACGATCGATTTGAGTTGATCAAATTGGTAATGATTTATAAATGATAACGAAATCAGCAAACAATGCTTTTGTCCAAAAAGCTTATATACTTCTTTCGAGTTTGCGTTATTTCAATCCATAGGATTCTTGCATAATGAGTTTCAAATATACTTCATAACAGCACTAAATTGAATATTATTATTCCAAAATGTATTAGATACCTACGGATTTAAATATTTGGAAATATTCAATTCACAAACGAAATAGAGAAGGACGGTTCACTCAATTTCTTAGATTCAAAAATTCGTAATCATAACAACAAACAAGATTTTTTAATATATCAGAAATCTTCACTACCCATATCTCAATACACAATACGTGTAATCATCCATTTCAACACAAATTAGCACCTTATAATAGTATGATACATCGCCTCTTCAATATATACCACTTTCTCGAGAAAATTTACACAAAGAACTTAATATACCTAATCAAACAGATAGCAGTCAATAATGAGTATGATCCAAGCATAATAGACAAAATAATAAGGAAGAAAAATCATAAATGGCAATTACACAAGTATTCCTATTGATCAAGCCAGAAAGAATTAAATGTAATAGTTTAATTTATTTCGGCAAAGCTTCCAACAAATAACAATTACTTTTCTCTAATCTAGGTTACAATTTAGATTCCGAACAAGAAATAGTCTGGAAAAATACATAAAAAACAAAATTAGATACATAAGCTCAAAAAAGTTTATAAATTTAAATGCCGATTTTGCGACGAAATATATGTAGGTCGGACACATGGAAATTAGAAAAAAAGAATTACTGAACATAGGCTAAATTACATACATCATACCAAATATTCAATATTTGCTAGACATTTAATAAAAGAGAAACCTGATTTCAACTCGGATTTCGAAATTCTACATCTCGGAACAAAAGATTCAAAATTAAATCTTATGGAAACTTTAGAAATCAATAGGCATGAAAATTTCCAGAAGTTACTTAACACTCAATTGGATGTGAAGAGCTTTCCACTGCTTAACCTTTTCAATGAATAAAGGTAGTTTGTTCTTAGAATCCCAGAATGGATTTCCCAAATCTATAGTCGTGCATTGAAAACCTTTTATTAGATATTTTAGTTTTAGTTTGACATTCGCACCTGAAAAAGCTATAGTAGTGTCAGCGAAACTCGTTGTGCAACTGTAAAAATCATTAAACTCAGAGTTTCATTTCTCATGAACATGTTAACAATTGATTTTAATCGAGTAACGGCCTCATCAATTCAAATGTCAAAATAGTTAATTCTATAACTTCCTGACTTGAAATGTCTACTCTACAACTGTAGCGTATGTGGTTCCAAAGCGCTCTAACATAGCGTTTCTGAAAACTCTGGACATACAAGAGTGCGCTCCAGAAATACTTACTGATGATATCTAATAAGATCGAAACACCTGTACGCAGATTTTGGGTCGGGGTAACTTGACAATATCTGTAATTCACTGTTGGATTGTGAATGTAGAGTTTTCCTCGAAGAAAACATATAACCAATTCACTTGGAATGTTGTTTGATAATTTTTTTTTAATATTGAAGAATTTTCTTTGTTCACTTTATGTTGTCATTGATTTTTTCTCGAAAATTATTCTAAATCGTTTTACTATTTCTACAACGTTTTCATATGCTGTAAAAGTTGCTTTTTGATGACAATGATGGTCAAGAAGGACATATCCATACCTCAGTTAAAGAAAAAAATGATCATATTGAACGAAAAAATATTGTGATGACTCAAGGAATCAACACCTCCGCAATTATCCCAATTACGTAAAATTTTTATGATGAAACAAAATTCTAATATAAAATCACTGAAAATTATATAAACCATTACTGTGACTTTTCTAGGAACGAATATTTAATCATTTTCTTGAATCATATACTGCACATGTCACCTCATAAATCATTATAAGCATCGTTTCAATACTAAGAGGCTTTCAGCGTAATATTCAGCATTACGATTTCTTACTGCCCCTTTGTCTTGAGTAAATGGAATTTTCTTGCTTTGTTCTGTCTTGGGTGATTAATACGATTTGATATAACAAAATAAATTGTTGGCTTTATTTCCAGTGAATTTTATAAATCGTCAACTTACCCCAACTCAAAATCTGCATACAGCTGTTTCGATCTTATTAGATTTCATCAGTGTAGGTATTTCAGAAGCGCACTCCCGTTGAGTATGTCCAGAGTTTTGAGAAACGCTATGTTAACGTGCTTTGGAACCACATACGCCACAGTTTCAGAGTAGAAATTTCATATCAGGAAGATATGTATTCTCCAGATGGGATTCTGCATTTTCGATCTAAACAGTGAATTGTTGGTATCCAATATTCTTGGCGAAAAGCGCTCTAGGTTGTAATCCTGATAGTAGCTCGGTCACGATTTGATAATTTTTTCTATATACATATTATATATTACAGGTATATATATATATATATATATATATATATATATATATATATATATATATATATATATAGTATATATATATATATATATATATATATATATAATATATATATATATATATATATATATATATATATATATATATATATATATATATATATATATATATATATATATATATATATATATATATATATATATATATATATATATATATATATATATATCCTGATGCCTGCATAAATGAGTTATCAAATTATTCTCTATTTGAAAAGTGTTATGATATTAGATGAAATTGCATTTTTTTTGTTGTTGTGAGATACGAAAAACTATTTCATAGGAACATACTTTGATGCAAATAGAGAAATACATAGACCTATGAATATATTTCTATTAAATTCAAATAACTTGAAATGAATAATTTTTCTAAAAATTTCAGAGACCTAGTTTTTTTTCTTTTTCTTGCTTGAAAATTATTCAAATATATCACTTCAATAATGACCACGCCATTGAATGGCATTAAACATGTCATTTCTATCCGACCAACATTAATTTTTCAGTGTGATAGGTTAGTTATAGATCGAATATAGATCAAATTAGAGGATATTTTTTGTGTTTTTTTGGCTCACTGGATCAATGAGAAAAATAAAGCTAGGTTTTCACGAATAATTTCAAAAGCTTTGTTACAAATAACATCATGAATACTTTCAATTCAAAGTGAATAAAAATATGTTCCCAAATCGAATAAACTGAATTGAAAGCAAGAATGATATTGAGATAATAAATTTTTTCCGAAATTCAATAGAACTTCTGTTATCTCGTAAAACTTTTGCAGTATTCAAAGAAAATATTGATATTATAATTTAACCTGGAGATTAGTGATGTTAGATCAATGTTTACTATGCAATAAGTGATATTATGATGTTGAATATAACATTGTAAAATAGCAGTTGATCAATACCTCTTCTGAGAAGATTATCTAAGCTAGATTTGGACTATGCACTAAAAGATAGTCACAGCATTTCATTCAATGTTAGTCTATGAACAGTTTACTAGTAACTTAGTCATCGACTAGACCAAGAATCTAGTGCTATCGACAATATTCATTCAATTTCGATCGGGGCCTTTTGAGTGAATGCATTACTTAGTGAAATCAAAAGGTACATCAATTTTTCCATTCGTTGCAATCCATATGGGCGGATGGATAAATAGATTTTCAAACAGAATGTAAGTGTCCTCAAAAAATAATAAATATAAAACTTATTCATCATCTGATTCCTAATTAATAATTCTACTAATCTGAAATTTGAATTCATGAATGAATACAATAAACAGCGTATGAATGTTCTCTGTGAAAATGATACTTCACTCAAAAATATCGTATATTTTATACTTGTAGTAACTTTTTATGATGGGCTATCAACTCGAAGCAAATATAAAGCAAAATTGCTATATTATCGTGAAATTTTCAGTAGTTCCTCGAATAAATAAATAAATGAAAAAAAAAAATATGTATATATATATATATATATAAATATTTATATATATATATATATATATATATATATATATATATATATATATGTATATGTATATGTATATATATATATATATATATATTTATATATATTTATATATATATATATATATATAAATATATAATATATATATATATATATATATATATATATATATATATATATATATATATATATATATATAAATATATATATATATATTTATATATATTTATATATATAAACTTAAAAAAGAATTATCGATAAGGAATACAAGCAATCTGAAAGAAAGAAAGGAACACACAATATTATTCATTTGGTAAATCATTTTGATGTGAGCAAAATCGTTTTCACTTTGTATATTGTGCCTTCAATTAAGTATGATTTCGTTGGATGATCCACTTTAAATTGATAATTATTCTGTCCAATGATTGAATGAAGGTGATTCAATTTATGAGTTTATTTATTGGTATGATCAGTGGTACCTACTTCATTGTGAATTTTTATATGAATAAGGGAATCCACTACTCTTTCAATACGAAAATGTTTTCCTCAATGTATTCTCATGGTTGATTGCAACAAATCTTTTGAATACCAAATATTACTTCAAGTGCATGAATGCGAATTAAATGTGTCCTACCTGAAAAATGGATAATTTGGAGATCGTGCTTTCTGAAATTACCAAAAAAACTAGGAACCTTATGGAATTAGTGAAAACGACCACAGAATCAAACCACATTATTAAGTATTGTGATGGTCTAGACTCGACTCTAGAAAAGTATACAGGAAAGAAAGAAATGAAAAATGGACTCATCAGTCTTGATGACAAAACATTGAACCTGAGGTATTGTTCTGACAGGATGCAATTTTTCAGATATATTCTATTCAATCTCGTTGAAATAGAAAACCTTTATTCATTCTTCTGGGCAACATAGAACATTCACCCTAGCTTTTTTTATTGATTTTGAACGTCAAGAATACTTTTGTGATGATATATTCGAAGACAGTTTAGGATAAATCGATTGATTCAACTATTAACATCCGATGTAATATAAACTTGAATTATAATGTTCTGAAATAAATACTGGTAAAATAGAATATTTCAAATAATATAGTAGTATTTTTTACCATTATCACATTACGTTACACGTGGACAATATTCATTCAAATACCTTGTACTACTACTATACGGAGTAAATTTGTATATTTGTTCTTAAATTAATAGGACAGGGAATATCTCGGAACTCGAGAGTTGTAGAAAATTGTGATTTTGAAGTTGTAAATTGAACCAATTGGTGCTGCTGTTTCTTATATTAGGTTACCCAATGAGCTTTTTGTTTTCGGTCACGTGACATCAGACTCAAAATTATTAATGACAACCTGTATATTCTATCTATCTTCTATTATTTCTATGTTTCTATGAAATTATTATAATCATTCATATTCCATCATATTTAGTGAATGTCATTGCTGCTTTCTTTGTGTAGTCTTACAGAAATAATGGAAATGAAATGAATTTACCCAAGAATATCATAGAAAATGCAGCCAAAGCTGCAAATAATTCATTGCCGGAGAAATCCAGAGTCGTATACGACAAGGATTATGAAGTATAAAGTATAAACTTTAAAATAAAAACACTTGGCTTATGTTTCACAATATAAAAAATATTTAGATACCTACTGTATTTAGCAGTAACTCATTATCAAGACTGACTACAGGAGAGTATTGCATCGTAATTTATAAAACAGACAAAGGCAAAGGTGATACCTGAAAATCAATTTGTTCGTTTACAAGGGGTAATTGACTGTTATGGGCGGAACTTATTTCGACAATTTCAAGAAGGTCAAGGCGTTTTCCTTTGTTACCTGAATGTAACAATTTGGTTTTGTTGGTACATTCAGGTAACAAAGGAAAACGCCTTGACCTTCTTGAAATTCTCGAAATAAGTTCCGCCCATAATAGTCAATTACCCCTTGTAAACGAACAAATTGATTTTCAGGTATCACCTTTACTTTTGTCTAATTTATAAATTACGATGCAATACTCTCCTGTAGTCAGTCTTGATAATGAGTTCATAACTCGAAACATGTCGACTTTTCGTTACTGCTAAATACAGTATCTAAATATTTTATATATTGTGAAACATAAGCCAAGTGTTTTTATTTTAAAGTTTATACTTTATTCTTTATGATGTTTCACCAAGTGATGTGCGATAATTCAATCTCGATTATGAAGCATTTAATCAATGGAAGTTGCTTCATTTCACCTCGTACAATTAGCGGGCGTTTTGATCCATTATGCCCACTCATTACGCCCTAGGGCATAATGAGTGTATTCATTACAGCCGTATCTAAGGTAAAATCAACAAATAGTATACATGTGAAAAATTAAAATATAGGACTACCCAAATATGTATACATAGTGATATATTGTTCGTTAAAGATGTTTCTCATAATCGTCGTGGGACAAATAATACTGAAGTATCTGTAGTTGCTGAAATTGTTTTCTTCAAAGGAACATAAAAATGCCAAAACATAGACTTTATTCCATTAAGAGTTTTGAATCTGATGTCACGTGACCGACAAGATAACATAACATAATATCAAATCATCTGCACCAATCCCTTCAATTTAAAATCCCAAAATAACAATTCTCTATTACGATACTCCCTGTCTTAATTGTCATAGAACACCCTATAAATATATATATATATATATATATATATATATATATATATATATATATATATATATATATATAAATATATATATATATATATATATATATATATATATATATATAAATATATATATATATATATACATATATATATATATATATATATATTTATATGAAGGGTCATTCACACTACTCTGCACAGAATATTGTGGCCAAAATACGTGATTTTTAAAACTTTCATTATATGGAGGTCTAATATAGTAACTTTTTGAAATAATTTCGTATTACTCAGGGTTCCGCAAATGCTTTAAAAATATTGAAGATTTTTTTTAAATCGAAATTTCTTTATGTATTATTGCATTTTTGGATTTTCAAAACCATTAATTAATTTATATCTGTAGGGTGGTATAACTTGATTTGATAAAATAGATCGCTATGTTTTTGAACTTACCAAGATGTGTACTTCATCTATATTCTATAGAATGCTATAAGAATCTTTCATAGCTAAACCCTCTCGTTTTTAAATAATACTTCAAAAACAATCAAGTGTTTTTTGAATAAAAATTTTAATTATTGAAGTTACCTATTGTCTATAGAAATATAAGATAATATTTTTTGTCATTTCATTTTGCAAAGTCTTTTTTTGCTATAGTAGTATTTTTTATAATTGTGGAATTTCAGATCGTTATTTGAAGATTGCTGGCGCACGTAATCAAAATGTAAATTATAATTTTTATAGAAACTAAACTAACATACTTAATGAACTATGTGACATTTCTTCAGACAATAAGTTACTTGATTCATTAAAACTTTAATTCAAGAAACACCAAACTGTGCAAAATACAGATTTTTGGCGTATAGTATAAAAAAGAAAACACTTAGCTATAGAACTTTCTAATAGCATTAGATAGGTAATTAAAGAGTACATTTACTGCTAAGTTCGAAAACATGACTTACTGCTAAAACTAATCAAGTTATATAGCGCACCTTACAGCTCTTAATTGACGAGTTTTAATTTTTGGACGCCGTGTATAAGATGTGGTATTCATATTAAATGGGATACAGAATATAATCTATTGTCACACTTCACAGTACATTTCGTTCTCTTAATTTAAATACTTCTTACGTATTTCAGACATTAAAGTTAATCAGAACCGGCCCACGCTTTTTGGCATAATATCCAATAATCATTCTTAGTCACACATAATTAAATGTACAAAAATTTATATTTCGCCTTGGATATGCAATGAAAATACAATATTGTGAAAGTTAGAATGCATATATCCTAAGACAGTATAGTGTATAACATATTATTTTATAATTTAATCCGGATGAATTACTGACAGAAAAGTATTCTATAATTTCTTCATCAGCAATTTATTGTTTGATAAATGTTTAAAACCGGTATATATATATATATATATATATATATATATATATATATATAATATATATATATATATATATATATATATATATATATATATATATATATATATATATATATATATATATATATATATATATATATATATATATATATATATATATATATATATATATATATATATATATTGTTGTGAACGCTCCTAACAATGAACCTATTGTTCTTCCTAACCCATTTATCTTTGCTTAACACAAATTGCTTATAAAGCAAATTAGATATTTCTCGTTATATCGATTACTATACGTGCGCATTAGGCACTTGCTGACTAATATATACAATGAAATGAAAGCATAACAAGAATTCACATAAATCGTCTAAGTTAAACATTCTAATATTTCAACGTAATATAATACAGTCAACATAATAAATCTTTCCTTCAACTCAATATTAATTCTTGATATTCCAACTTTGCTTAGGTCAGCATTTATATTGAAAGTATATAAGTCAGAGCAACCAAGCTAGTTAGTCGAGTATGTTAGGTACGCTGGCTAGTATTTGGGAGGTCTCGGGTTCAAACCCCGGGGCCGACTGGTCTGCCATGAGTTTTTCTCAGAGGTTTCCTCATGGTAATGTAAGTCACTGCTTGCAAACTTATAAGGCGAATGCTGGGCCAGTATTAATCCTCTGAACCCTACCCACACTTCCTATGTTCCATAAATATCCCGTCTCACCTATCCTTAATGCACTTGTACATACAAGTGTATCCTCTGATCTGGCTGAAGGAGTTAATCCCAAACTCAAGCTGCCCGCCTCCCTGACACATACTTCAGGGAGGAATGAAACACGTGTGTTTCCTTCCTTTTACGCAGCGGCAGTCGAGTAGATTCCTTCGTGCTTTACACGTCGTAATGCCAGTTTGTAGTTCATTCTCTACGTATAATAAATCATGAATATATTCAGTATTAATTAATGTCTTATGCTTCAATAATAATCCAGATCCAATAAAGTGCTCTACCTAAAAAATTTACGGAGCTTTTCTTCAATGAAGCTGCCCTGGTGTCAGAAGGTTATTGTAACCACCCTGTACAAATGTTGTACTCTGAGCAGTGCCCCAGAGGAATACAACAATATAATAATAATATATATATATATATATATATATATATATATATATATATATATATATATATATATATATATATATAATTATATATATATATATATATATATATATATATATATATATATAATTTATATATATATATATATATATATATATATATATATATATATATATATATATATATATATATATATATATATATATATCTATATATATATATATATATATATATATATATATATATATATATATATATATATATATAAATATATGATCAAGAAATTTTTCAAACTAATCTCCCCAAACGATATAGAAAGATTCTCCTACATATATGAATTTAAACAAAATTCATGAAAATTTGTTACTCGTTGAATTGCAAATGTGATAATGAAATGTTGTTTTCCATAACAAAACAGTAATCTGCAATTCAAAGTCAAGTTTATCCAAAGACCAGCAAAATTCCGTAACAAATTATTCAAAACCTTCTGGTTTACGCTATCATTTTTATAATGAATAATGTAGGAAAGATATGAATAATGACACAATTTAGACTAAATTGTAGGTTTGCAATTTCATCATGAATCTTACCTGAAATATCGACCACAGCACATCTGAGCACTGTTAATTTTCTTATCGGCATTTTCTGTCAAACAGCACGCACAAAACATGTAAATCGTTCTTGCATAGGAATTGTCAGAATATTGATGAGGCAGTTAATTTCCTCTTCTTGATGGAATATAAAATCGATACAGATCCACTGTTTTGCATAAGAGCGAATTCGTTTCAAGAAGTTCGAAGTATTAAATCTCTTGTTATCATTTAGAACCTTACAAATACATAAACGTACCCGAATATCAGACCTACGAAATTAAGTGGTAATATTCATAATTGTCCTTTCTGAGTCCAATATTTATAGAAGTTATCAAACCTCCAAGGATACAGTTTGTAACACTGAATTTTTCGTTAATCTTCTGGTGAAACGTTATTAATATGAAAAATTGAGTCAAAAAATTGACTCAGTATTTCACTTTGTATTAAGTTATACTAAACGTTAACATGTTTCGGATAACTAACACATTATCAACATTAGAGATAAAGAGTTCACAGAAAGTATTTTTTTTCTTCTTAGTCGTAGGTATTTAATACAATTGTGGAACGTTAGGCTAAGTGTTTACTGAACTAGTTCTCGACTAGTTCAGCCAGGTATAGTACCTAGAAGTTTCCAATGCTTATGATTAACACACTATTGAAGAGGTCTTGGCATAACCTTCCTCATGCTGCTCCTCACTTAGTGATCCGCTCCTTCCCTGGGATAGGAGTGCCCTCCAAAAGGAACATTATCTATGTCGCATGATTTTTTCATTGTCCTGGACAAAATTTACTAGATTAATGGCATTTCCTCATGTTGTTTTTGGTATCATTAAATCTAGCATTTGCGCTAGATGTGTCCTTTTCAGAAAAATGCTGTGCATCCTTTCAGAATACAACTCAGAGTCTTCGACCTTGGTCATATAGGTTCCCCATATGTTGCACTATAATTTCGCTGTGAGTAATGTCCACCTAGGGCGCCACTTTGATGAGAAGGACTGTCAAAAATGGGTCATTTTGTTAGAATATATCTCATATACAGAATGTCTATTTGAAAACGAGCAGCACTCAATATTTCTTTAACTAATGATAGATACTATGGAAATTTGGTGAAACACGTCAATTTCAGTATTAAGGGGGACAACTTTCGTGGTCTTTGTTGTTGTATTTTATAAAACCCCTTCTGCCCCACTGAAATTTTAAATAGCAACTTCCATTTATTTTCCTATATTTGAAATTCTTATGTGATTCTAGATGAGTTTTTTCTGCTCAAAATGAACGTTTTTAACCTCACGAAAATATGAAGTGTATTTAATTCATCAAATTAAAATTATGCATTTTTTCAATGGTGTTGTGTTCCCTGTGCCACAATAGCCAATAGCAGTTTCAAATTTTTTTCCCTTTGCCGTTTGAAATCACGGACAATATTGCTCAACAACTGAAAAGAATCATCAGTATTCCTTTTAAAAAATCGGATTTTATTGTTGCCGCAAAAATTTTTTTTTGTAGTTGATTTACTTCTCTTCGTTTTTCGTGGATTATGAACGAATCAACAACAACATGAAATCCGTTGTATTCAAAACTTAACCAGACTCAATAGAAGAACTCAAACAGAAGATCGAGCAAGAATGTAGGACTTTTTCACTAGAGACCCTCCAGAAGGTCCACGAACAATTTGAATATCGGCTGTACTTGTGCGTTTTTTTGTACCATTTTGAACAATTCATAAAATAATTTTTTCGATTCGAAATTCATGAGGTTATAAGCACTGCAATTTTGAGAAAAAAAAATTGAAAATAGACGTAACTCATCAAGAATTGTTGCATAAGAATTTTAAAAATAGCAAAATAAATGAGGGTTTGCTATTTGGAATTTCCGGGATAGGTGCTTTGTGGCGGAAGGGGTTAGATATAATACAACAACAAATACCCCAAAAGTTGTTCCCCTTGATTCTGAAATTGACTGATTACCGATTGATACTGATACGCCAAATTTTCCTTGTATCATTAGTTAAAGAAATATTGAGTACTGATCGTTTTCAAATTGACACCCTGTATATATAATGGTTTTTGAAATAGTGAGAGATATTGTGAAGCAGAGAAATAGTACGAGGTATGAGGTACTTCGTCAGGAATGTAAAAAGGCATTCAACTACACCAAGGGTTGACCAATTAAGTCAAGGGATGTGTAGCTTGAACCATAGCATCATGGGAGTCTATGAACTCGTGAATGAAGGCAGAGAATGATGAAACACATATGCATGTCATACTGATCTTTTTTAACTAATTATAGCAAGAGAATTTAGAGTAATATGGAAGATGAACAGCTGAAACGAGAAGACAAAATTCAACTGAAAAATCTTCACTTCGTACCAAAATTATATTTTGATTTGAATATTTCTTTGATCAAAATTTACTAATCTGTGATCATATGTTTCAACATCATATTCATTATGCATCTTTTTAGTATAATTTCAATTATCAAAAAACTTTTTCCCTGATATTCGCTCTTCTTCATATGAGAGATTAGAACTTGGTTTAGCAGGAATGAAAAATTAAACTGAATTAAAATGAAGAAATTATAGATATTTTAATTAAAATTCTTGCTTTTTGGAAGAAGAGAAGATTGAATAAATATACTGAAAAATAGATAATTTGAATATTTTAGCACTGCAATATACAAAAGTTTCCACCTCAATTTAATATGAAGTTTGAAAATATTTCAGAAACAGGTTGAATTTTAAATTGAACTCCACGTCGAATTACATCATCAATTGTATAAAACCTTTTTTGAAACTGTCCTCAAATTCGTAATAAAAAGTTTTTATGTTACGTTTAGTTTTCTGTGAAAAGGCATGAATTTTTCGAATTTTGTATTTTAAATTCAAAATTATTTAATGGAATCAAATATTGATGAAATATGAATAAACCCTCCAAACTGTTTAGTCAGTTCTTGCTGATAAATGAAGATGATGTGAAGAATATCTCATCACATTTTAAAAAACCACTAGACATTCTTCCAAAATGTGTATTGAAACTTTCAAAAGATTCAAAAAATTTTAAAAATTGAAATTTCTTGTTTTGCTCATTCAAGAGTCAGTTTTCAAAAATAATATATATATACAAAGTATCACATAAAAAATATGCTATTTGAAATATCAACCTTGATACCCACATCTACGAAGGAGTCACCACAAAAAAGTTAATAATATTTTCACAATTTTTTCATATTATTATAAATAAGTAATTAATATAAGTCGAAAGTTTCATCTAAAACAATCTGTGTAACATGTATATACGAATTGGTTATATTAACTGATATTCCATATTTGAAATCATAATCGCATTAACAAGAAACTCTTGAAACAATATATTTTTATTCAAAAAAACAGTAATAAAAGATCTAGCTCTACTCTTTTTGAATAACGAAAATGAAAATGATTCTTTTCACGAACATTTAATTATTATTTTATATCACGATTAAAATTGAAAAAATTAATGGTACCTATAAACCTATGAGTTGTAATGTAGATTGAATGAGCACTAATAATTGTAAATAGGCGAGAATTGAATTGTGACTCCCAGATGGAAATAAGATTCTTCTGCTATATATTAACGTCTATTAAGCTGGCATTGTCAACATAGCGGAATCAAATTTAGTATAGTTGAGAATTTGTTGCTATTTTGTTGCTAATTAGTTACAGCAAAATTGATTTTGTTGCTCCAGCCGTTTGAGAAAAAAATGAGACAATGCCAGTTTTTGGGTAAGCTGGCATTGTCACATAAATTTTTGGCACATACAGTAGAAATAACTGATTCTAAATTTGTTGCTAATTAGTTGCTAATTAGTTACAGCAAAATTGATTTTGTTGCTCCAGCCGTTTGGGTAAAAAATGAGACAATGCCAGCTTTTGATTAAGCTGGCATTGTCACATAAATTTTTGGCACATACAGTAGAAATAACTGATTCTAAATTTGTTGCTAATTAGTTGCTAATTAGTTACAGCAAAATTGATTTTGTTGCTCCAACCGTTTGGGAAAAAAATGAGACAATGCCAGCTTTTGATTGAGCTGGCATTGTCATATCAATTTTTGGCCCGCACAGTAAAAATAACTGATTCTAAATTTGTTCCTAATTAGTTGCTAATTAGTTACAGCAAAATTGATTTTGTTGCTCCAGCCGTTCGGGAGAAAAATGAGACAATGCCAGCTTATGATTAAGTTGGCATTGTCACATCAATTTTTGGCACAGACAGTGGAAATAACTGATTCTAAATTTGTTGCTAATTAGTTGCTAATTAGTTACAGCAAAACTGATTTTGTTGCTCCAGCCATTCGAAGAAAAAAACACGACAATGCCAGCTTATGATTAAGTTGGCATTGTCACATCAATTTTAGGCAAAGATAGTGGAAAAAACTGATTCTTAATTTGTTGCTAATTAGTTGCTTATTAGTTACAGCAAAATTTATTTTGTTGCTCCAGCCATTCGAAGAAAAAAACACGACAATGCCAGCTTATGATTAAATTGGCATTGTCACATCAATTTTTGGCACAGACAGTGGAAATAACTGATTCTAAATTTATTGCTAATTAGTTGCTAATTAGTTACCGTAAAATTTATTTTGTTGCTCGAGCCATTTGAAGAAAAAAAAACAAGACAATGCCAGCTTATTCTGTCAAACTGACACGATTTGTAATTATGCAGGAAGTTTGAGATGTATAACCGTATTTATTTTGAAGTACGTATTGTATTTTATACGATTATTTATTGAATAAATTAAGTAAAATCTCCGAATCGACTCATTTTTGAACAGTTATTGACAAACGTCAAAATTTGACGGCCCTGTTAGTTTTCGATTGATAGAGATGAAAAATTAATTTATTAACTATGAAGGAAAACTTAAAGCTGTGTGATTCAATACTTCAAAGTGAAAGCTTCTCATTTGATATTTTATGATATTATTCAGCTACAGCGTTCAAATATTAATTACCGAATATTATTTTCAGCTTCCGAATCTTCCGTCTCTAGTTCTCTAGTTTTCATATTTTAAAAATTTTTTGAATTGTTGATTTTTATTCATTTCAGCTATTCAAAACGTGAGCAATTAATTAGCAACAAATTTAAAATCAGTAATTTCTACTGTCTGTGCCTAAAATTGATGTGACAATGCCAACTTGATCATAAGCTGGCATTGTCGTGTTTTTTCCTTCGAATGGCTGGAGCAACGAAATCAATTTTGCTGTAACTAATTAGCAACAAATTAAGAATCAGTTATTTTTACTGTGCGGGCCAAAAATTGATGTGACAATGCCAACTTAATCATAAGCTGGCATTATCTCGTTTTTTTCTCAAACGGTTGCAGCAACAAAATCAATTTTGCTGTAACTAATTAGCAACTAATTAGCAACAAATTTAGAATCAGTTTTTTCTACTGTATGTGCCAAAAATTTATGTGACAATGCCAGCTTAATCAAAAGCTGGCATTGTCTCATTTTTTTCCCAAACGGCTGGAGCAACAAAATCAATTTTGCTGTAACTAATTAGCAACTAATTAGCAACAAATTTAGAATCAGTTATTTTTACTGTGCGGGCCAAAAATTGATGTGACAATGCCAACTTAATCATAAGCTGGCATTATCTCGTTTTTTCCCAAACAGTTGGACCAACAAAATCAATTTTGCTGTAACTAATTAGCAACTAATTAGCAACAAATTTAGAATCAGTTATTTCTACTGTATGTGCCAAAAATTTTTGTGACAATGCCAGCTTAATCAAAAGCTGGCATTGTCTCAATTTTTTCCCAAACGGCTGGAGCAACAAAACCAGTTTTGCTGTAACTAATTAGCAACTAATTAGCAACAAATTTAGAATCAGTTATTTTTACTGTGCGGGCCAAAAATTGATGTGACAATGCCAACTTGATCATAAGCTGGCATTGTCGTGTTTTTTCCTTCGAATGGCTGGAGCAACAAAATCAATTTTGCTGTAACTAATTAGCAACTAATTAGCAACAAATTTAGAATCAGTAATTTCTACTGTATGAGCCAAAAATTTATGTGACAATGCCAGCTTACCCAAAAGCTGGCATTGTCTCATTTTTTTCCCAAACGACTGGAGCAACAAAATCAATTTTGCTGTAACTAATTAGCAACAAAATAGCAACAAATTCTCAACTATACTAAATTTGATTCCGCTATGTTGACAATGCCAGCTTAATGGACGTTATATATTATGTATTGAATATCAGGCACAATGAAATTGAATGTACTTTTTTTTGGGTTTTGTATATGACTCAATATCATTCAAAGTATCCGTTCTACCAGAAAAAAAAGTAGCCGGGAGGACAGACTGTCACACCAGAAAATGTCGTTTGGGGTCCTTAGGTTTCATACTGAATTTAAAGAAAAGCATTTTCTATGTTATTTATCTGGATGACATTCCCATTATCAGCAAAACTGAAGAATTAACAGCATATTCTTTCTAAATCAATGTAACCGTGTATTCATTAATAATAATTATGATATTGTTGACACAGGTACCAAAGAAAAGAAGAAACCATACGCCACTAATAAATATTCACATTAATGGGCCATATGTTTCAAAGAGTCAAATATAACTGCATATTACGTCTACGTATTTTGTTTGTTCAGGTCCAACTACTGTTACAAGTTACATAACGACATCGCTAGCGATCGACCTAAATTGGCTTTGGGATCGACCGGTCGATCTCAATTGACTTGTTGCCACCCCTAATATAAAAATACTGTGTAAACAAATCTTTCACAAAAGGAAAACTTTCATGAAATGAAGAAAATTACGTTTTATACAACGAATAATGAAATAGAAGACCAGTAATAACTTCCCTTCACAAACTCCGTGATTAAATTATAACAAGTATGGTAAATTTTTTGCTAATCGTGATTCAAGTTATATTTAACAAAAATATATATTTTTTGGAAAATTTGTCAAAATCGATAATGAAAATTCAATGTTCGAATCAGTATATTTTTGAGAAACTATACACATCAAATTTTTTTTCAAACCTACGATAAAATTTTTACTCAAAACCGAATTAATAAATACTTCTTTAACAAATTGAACCAATTGTCAGTTTAGTAGACATTCAATATTTATGGAATATGACAAAAAATAATATAAGATTATCATGGAAATCGCGGTTCATTCCCTATTAATCGCCCCGAACAACAATAAATTTCAGAAAAAACGCGAATTGCAAAATTCAACAGAATATTCCATACTGCCTGCATTTATCTAAATATTCTTCCATTATATGAGAAACCCTTCACAACATTTCTAGAACTGGAGTTTCAATATATTCTGGTAGTAGTGAAGTCTTCGTATAGTGCCAAAATAAATGTTTGTACCTCGAAATATTGTGATTTTCTGGTGTTTTGTGAAATTGAAACGAAAAAAAGAATATACCTTTGAGTGTCAATCATAGCATATCAGATGATGTAGTTAAAATAAAAATTATATATAATTTGAAATGACCAACAGTCGTTTCATGTGAAAATGTCGTTTGGGAAGAGTTCTCACAGCGTCACCATCACATGGACTCCAGAATAGCTGTGCTCCATGTCATGGAGCACAGCTATTCTCTGTGTCACAATTTTGATTCATATAACGATAAAAATACGATTCTTTTATTTTATTTAGTGATTATATTAAAGTTATCTTCATGAGTTTCTTTTTATTTTTCTTATATTTCAACTTCAAAATTTTGATTATATAATCAACACGTGACAACTTATTTATTTATTTATTTATTTAGGCAATTAGGACTACAAACAGGTGATAACCACCCAACACAGTACCCACTACTTGAAAATACAAAAAAATGTCAAAGTGAACAATTGACTTTTATAAAAAAAAAGAAGAGAAGTAACTAAATTAAAAGAACAAATAAAAATATCTTGATACAATAAAAACTAAAGTAAATTAAAATATAGTGAAACAATAAAAGTGAAATGTTGAAAAAATCTTATTCGCTCAAGAACATCTTTTTGAGTTTTTGCTTGATTGAATTTTGAGTGAGATGGAACAAATCAACATTACTCAAACAGTTACAGCATCGCATCATTCTGCAGAGGGGCGAGTTCATCGCGCTATTAGTATTTCGAAAGGGAATATGGAACATATCACTACTTCTGAGAAGACGGCACGGAACATGGAAAGTTACGGAGGAAAGAAGGTCAGGGGAATTATAGATATTGTTGAGAAGTTTATAAAGGAAAAGGACATCACTGATTTTTCTTCTATTTTTGAGGGAAATGAAACCAAATTGGGTTAAACGAAGAAGATAGTTCTCGGGATTTCTAGGTGTCAAATGAAAGTTAAATTTAAACGAGATAAATCTTAAGAATCTGTTTTGGATCCTCTCGAGCCTGGCGATATATACTGAATATTTTGGACTCCAAACTACTGATGCAAAGTTGAGTTAACTGTAAATATAGGAGTTATATAAAATGGTGAAAGTTTTTAAATTCGTAAAGTGTCTACTTTTTCTAGTAATAAAGCACAAAATTTTATAACAGGAATGCGCTAGTTGGTCAATATGACGGTCAAAAAGAAGCTTAGAATCAAAAATTATCCCCAAATCTCTTATGTTATCTACCCTAGGCAAGACAGTATCATCAAGATTATAAGAATAGATAATTTTATTTATATTGCGCGTAAATGAGATGACCTGGCATTTATCTAAATTCAAAAATAGTTGGTTTTCGCCGCAGTAAGTACAAAGGGCATTCAATTCACACTGCAAATCCAAGCAATCCTGTTCGGAGCTGATACTTTTCATTATCTTCAAATCGTCCGCTAAGAGAAGGAATTTACATTTGGTAAAACATTTTGCAATCTTGTTGATATATATTAAAAATAATAAAGGTCCTAAGTGAGAGCCCTGAGGTACACCAGAACATGCCTCAAAAACATCCGAGGAGCAACCCTCCACCGAAACGAATTGAAACCTATTGGACAAGTATGACTCAAACCATCCAAGCATACTGCCAACCACACCAACCCCAGCAAGGCTAGAGATATGAACACTGATATCTGTTTTATCAAAAGCCTTGCTGAAGTCAGTACAGACGACATCAACCTGGACACGTTGGTCAAGTCCAGTTTGCAGAAACTCCACAAATGTTATCAAGTTAGTTTCGATTGAGCGCCCCTTCATGAAGCCATGCTGCTCCGTGACAATTTTCGATGCAGCTAAATTTAAAAGATATGGATAAACTAATGACTCAAATACCTTTTCGAAAATGGGTAATTTACTTATAGGTCTATAATTACTAACTTACTCCATTCTGTGCGATAATATGCACCCTTAGGGGGTATGCTATCACACTATATAAGAAATTTGTTTTGTAGTGTAAATGTTCATGTTTTGTCCGGATACATTTCAAAATATAACTAATAATAATTATTGGCATCCTAACGAAAACATCCGGATGATAAAACAAATAATTGTCACATGGAAAAAATTATTTTTGTATTCTGTGACAACTGATGGAGCAGCTCATTCGTCATACCATATTTCTCATCCACAACACTACTTTCAAGCTCATTCAGAATTCAGAAAGCAATTTTCTGAACGATCAATAAGAACCAAATAGTTTGTCATCACGAAAAATATTATATTGAATTATTCATTCTAATGAAACTGATTGATTTTTTTTTAATTACACTGAATTATAGAAAAATAAAAGATATTTCTGAAACTGTTTCACCTGTTGTATTGAATTCATCAAGGTACCTATATTAAGTCAGAATCATTTCCTCCTCTCGCCAAATATTTTGCGTAAAAGTGATTGAATTTGCTTATATATGCAAATGGAGTTTCGGAATTACAATTTAATTGCTTACATTTGCATAATTTACTTTATTGAATCCTTTTCTAAATAGTCCTCAAAAATGATTAAGCGTCATGATTACCCAGAAATTGAATCGAAACGAAATTAAGTCAATGTAAATAGGTAGGTATCTATATTGTTGATATTCAGACACATTTGAATTAACCTAATCATATGTACATTTGTTGATTCAATTAATAGTCCAAGATCCCAGAGCCGTCAGACGTCACTTATTTTCTCAGCAATAATATTTGTGGGATGAAGTAGTGCTCATGTACTTTCAGTGTATGGATACCTGCTACCTTGTGCCGACGGCCAATTTTCAGGTATCAGGCGCTTAAAATGGAAAAAACTCAAGTCGTTTTTCTTATTTTCTCAGTCTTGATTTTTATATATTATAGTACAAGATCCCAGAGCCGCCAGACGTTACTTATTTCCTCAGCAATAATATGTATGGGATGAAGTAGTGTTCGTATGTACTTTCAATGTATGGATACCTGCTACTTTGTGCCGACGGTCAACTTCCAGGTATTAGGAGCTAAAGATGGAAAAAACTCAACTCACTTTTCATATTTACTCAGTATTAATTTTTATATATGATACTCAGGGAACTATTTCAATTATTATGCAAGCAGCCAGACCGATCGTATGGGCCAAACATCACGCCAGACACAAATAAACTGTCCCTATGAGTATGACAGTATGAGCGAAATGTCATGACAGTAAGTATAGAAGGGAGATCGACGCGCATATTTAATCAATATTGCGCTTAAATGAGCAAATCATGACATTTCGCTCATATTGTCATACTCATAGGGACACTTTATTTGTATCTGGCGGGGTGTTTGGCTCGTACGATCGGTTTGGCTGCTTGCATAAGGTATTGAAATAGTTCCCTGAGTATCATTATAAAAATGAAAACTGAGAAAATAAGGAAAGTGAATTGAGTTTTTTTCCATCTTAAGCACCTGATACCTGGAAATTGGCCGTCGGCAGGTAGCAGGAATACAGTGAAAGTACATACGAGCACTATTTCATCCCACAAATATTATTGCTGAGGAAACAAGTAACGTATGGCAGCTCTGGGATCTTGCTCTATAAGGTACACATATAAATGTCAAGCTATATGAACATTATTGATTTAACTTATTTCGAGAGAACTTAAAGAATTATTGAAAATTATTTAGAACATACTTTATAAAACACTTTCAATCTATTTTGTTTTGAACTAATTAATTTCAATATTTCAAATACGAGAAGGTTAATCAGTATCGTAAATTATGTGCATAGATATTGAAATATAATAACAATAATTCTATCGACCATATAATGAAAGTCAACAGTTACAGATAGCAATGAGAATAAATCTATTTATAGCTCATCGACTCTATTTAATTGTTCAATATCAATCAAATATGGTAATGAAAATATCCATTTCGACAAATATTTTGATGAACCGATTTTTGTCAACAGAAATCAAAAATAGCAATTAAGTTTATAAACTCATTCTTGTATTGATTACTTGCAAAATACTTATTCCCATTTAAAACCAGGAAAATTACCTTCGCATAGAAGTATAGCACCAAGAAGTCCACTTTCTTTAACGGTATATAATATTAACGGAGAAAAATATTCCAATTTTGGGTCTACAATCGCAGGTATATTTCACATATTATTTTGCTAGCATCTTTCCGAGAAATATAGGTCAAGCTGCAGAGATTGAGAGTGAGCATTGTGTGTAAAAAGTGTTAGAAGAAATCCAGCTCCGCCATTGTTTCTAAAATAGTTCCACATGATATAGTGGTACGATTTTCACTCCACATTATTATTTACATCTTTGTTATTAACAATTTTATGCAAACTATCAGAGTAATTGTGATGGTGTCAATTGACTTATTGTAGAAAATGCAAAGACGAAAAAAATGAGATGTTGGACGACTCGGTCAGACGAACATGACGAAAAAGGGCCGAGCGCGTGAGAGAAGTTGAAGAGTGGGGGTAGAGCAGCAGGCAAGGATAAGCAGGACATTCGAAAGCGTCGGCATTTTGAACATGATGGTTATTTCTCGGCCATTTTTCGTCAAGTTCAGCTTTATTTTCATAATTCTCAGCGTTTTCATGTAAAACCAAGATGAACGTTTTGAACTATGAGAATTCTACTTTCAAAATCTTTTTTGTAAATTGAAATCGGACCATACCTGTCGCATTCAATGTCTGCTGAAAAATTGCATAGTAAAATATTCAAATGGCCACAGATTAAAAACTATGCATCGGACAGTTCCTGCTCTTCGCACAAATGAAGTTTATTTTGATAACTAATACTTACTGGAGAATCTACGCTTCAACTCAAGAAATAACCGAGTTATGAATTTTTGAAAAAACTGCATTTTGACCGGTTTTTTCCGATACTCCCTCAGACTAAGGGTCTGATCGAGTTGTCCGACATCTCTTTTTTTCGTCTCTTCATTTTCTACAATAAGTCTATTGACACCATCACGATTACTCTGATATTTTCAATTTTATAAGCAAAAAACTAAAAAATTTTTGCATAAAATTGTTAATAACAAAGATATAAATAAAGTCGAGTGAAAAACATATCACTATATCATGTGGAACTATTTTACAACCAATGGCGGAGCTGGTTTTCTTCTAACACTTTTTACATGAAAAAATCTCTGTAGCTTGGCCTAATAATAGACTATTGCAGTATACCGAAAAAGAGAGACCAGCGTTTTGAAGTTTTTGAATTAATGTTAGGGGTGGGCTCTTTGGGGATTTTACTTCTTTTCGCTCACCTCCGCAATTTTAAAGTAGAAATTCCGTGCATTTTTGCAGGTTTTTGAGCATAGCGCATCTCTATAGTCAATCAAACTTCAGTTCGAAGGCTGAATATCTTTCAATTGATGTTAAAGGGGTGCTCTTTGTATATCTCTACAGCCCTTCCAAATTAACTTAGGTGGTAGTTGAATTGAACTGACACACGATACGTCGCATTTTTTCATATAATGAAACTTCTATATGAAAATGGTGACGGAAGGAGAAATATTCAAAGAGCATACTGCAATGCTTTTTTTAGTGGAATATTTTTTCCGACCGCCACCATTTTTATGTCGAAATTTGTTTTATGGGAAAATACGTCTCGAATTTTTATCTTATCTTGAGAGCCATAGCCAAATGTATATTTGATGCGGTTAGTCCCGTGGTGTGAGCCTGAATTATTTTTGAAAACCAGCGAAGTGTTCTCTCATAACTAATCTTTGAGGTAGAAAATATTTCTTAAGACATAGCCCGAAACAACTGTTAACTAAATATGTTATTATATCGTGAAATTTTACCGAGTGATTTGAAAATACATTCTCTTTAATTGAATAAATGAATATAAGTGTATGTATATATTTATACATAATTAAAATTCACTGATAGTATGTGTATATTCTTTATAATTTCTATAATTTCGACAAAAAATGTTGATGGGCATCTAAATTTACAGATACCGAGTGACAAACTTTACCAATCCTCCATAAATAATAAATAAATTTAAATGATCTTGTTTTGAGCAATTTTAGCGTAAGGACATGATTATGAATAAACTTCAAATTGCAAGGGACAGCTTCATACACATCTTTAGCTTTAATTTTCGGAGTGAACTCAAAATCAATATATAAAATACTCAATTGGCAATATTTCGAAAACAAAATGTTTTCGGAATATAAAATCTCACACTTTTATTTTTTTTACATTTAATTTTGAAAATAAATAGGTTCAAATCATTAATTTTGGGAATTTCCGTTTTAAAATATTTATTTTTTACTATATTCCCAATCTCTTCTTCAGTGCTACTTTGCGAGCAGGCTCTATTAACAGTTATCAAAATATTATGAGAGGTCTATTAAAATAGGAACTTTTCAACAAGAAACCTAAACCAAATTGAATAATAGAGGCTACCTCATACATAATATCTTTCTTTTAGGACCTCCAAACGTAGTTTTTGATATTAAAATTCTGAGTATTCGGTATAACAAATGAAAGAGAAAAGCTGCTTGGAATTTTAAATTTCGGTAATACAAAAAGGTACAATAATAGAATATTCTCTTCAAAGCAAGCAAGTTGACACCTGCCTCCGGTATAAAAGAGAATGCCATAATCTTAGGGATATTTTAGTCGAATTCTCAAATACTATACTACCAGAATAACCTGATGTATCTATGTTTATATATATATATATATATATATATATATATATATATATATATATATATATATATATATATATATATATATATATATATATATATATATATATATATATATATATATATATATATATATATATATATATATATATATATATATATATATATATATATATATATATATATATATATATATATATATATATATATATATATATATATATATATATATATATATATATATATATATATACATAATATATATATATATATATATATATATATATATATATATATATATATATATATATATATATATATATATATTATTCTTAATTCCATCAATCCCTGATGTAATGGTACTATTCTGGAATTCTTAGATCTAACTTTAACTTACTATACTCGAATTTACTATATCATTCCACCTAAGGCGAAAGTCATTTCATTCGATTTATTGTACATATAGAACCTTCATAATTTTATATGAAAACATAATTGCTACTTTTCATTAGTAAAAAGTAAGTGAAACTCTTGGATCAGTAATTGAAATATCATAGTTATAGATCACAACAAAATTATTTTAAATCAACAAATATAATTCTAACAAATTCATTAGACTTGCCTCCTGAAACGAACATATACATTTGCAAAGTCACTGATATATATCACAAAAAAAAATTCAAAATTTAAAATGAGAATGAGAATAATATTATTTTGATTAATTTTTTCATTTGAATATAAATATACTGTGAATTTTATTGTTCACAAAGCTTCATTCATCCTCAATGATATTCAACGACTTGTAAAGTTGATACAAAATTAATTAATCATACGCCATTTTATCATGGTTTGGATTTTCATTAAACTTTAATGCGGTTACACAAACCAAAGGTTACCCTACGGCATCACCAAATTGTACGAAAACCATATTTGTAAATTGAATGCTGAATTCAATAATTTAATTTTTGATTATTTGAACATTCTAACCGGGGTATATCCGATATTGAAATTTTTACTTATTTCTATTCTTTTCGAGATTTTCAAGTTTTTCATTGTTATTATCACAGTTCAGTGAGTTCTATTCCACTTTAAAGAGTTCTTCTAGTATTCCTGATTTATTCTGAATTGTATTCAAAATAAATCATTCAACGTATAATACGGTGTTATATATATATATATATATATATATATATATATATATATATATATATATATATATATATATATATATATATATATATATATATATATATATATATATATATATATATATATATATATATATATATATATATATATATATATATATATATATATATATATATATATATATATATATATATATATATATATATAAATATATTCATATATTATCAATTTCGAAATTCAAATTTCTGTAGGAATTCATTATTGATCAGTAGTATTATAAAAATTTGGTACAATTTAACTACCATTCAATAATTAATATGAATCGGTTAATTCTATAAATTAATGTTTAATTATATTCATTTGCTAATGCTTTTGTTTGAAATTTGTCAATGTTTCCGTACGAACTCATTCAATAAATCTCATCTTTCACATTTAAATGCTTTTTAATGCGTCAAAATTAAAGAAAAACGATATATATATATATATATATATATATATACATATATATATATATATATATATATATATATATATATATATATATATATATATATATATATATGTATATAATTGTCTATATATTATTAATTTCGAAATATAAACTGTTGAAAACGCTAACTTCCATATAGGAATTCGTTATTGATTAATAATAGAACCAGTTATCTACCATTATAATATTAACGTGCAAATCAATTTACTTTTGTAATTTAATGTTTTAATGAATCTATTCCTGAAGAACTTGAGCAAAATACTTACTCCAACAGAGAGGTATTGTATTTTATAGCATTGTTTACATACAACATGCGATCGAAGGTTTTTTTAATACTTTTGTTTCAAATATGCTATAGGTATGGATATTTTGCTAATTCAGTTCTTTTTTTGTATTACTTCTATAATGAACTCATCGTTGTTTTCTCGAGTTTCCTTGTTAGTTCAACTCATGAATAATATGGAAGTTTCAGGTTTTGTTTTACATTTGGTGAAGGTAACTGCAATTCTAGTAACAGTTTGAAACAGTTCAAATTGTTACAATTTTCATTTCATTTTGGTAATGATAATTATTGGATTACAAATCCTAAGCATGATAAAAATTCTAAATTCACTATTATAGCATACTCACAAATGAATAAAACTTTGGTATTATCAAAAAAATTGAACAATCATTTTGATATTAAACATTTGCAATATATATATATATATATATATATATATATATATATATATATATATATATATATATATATATATATATATATATATATATATATATATATATATATATATATATAACTATTTATTCGAATTGTTGTTGCCTGTGATCTATTTTTAATCTCTTGATAATTATTAGCAATAACAGGCTGATTGAATCTTAAAAAACTCGATTTTATTAAAAAGTTGACGTTTCACTACGATATTCGTAATTGAAATTTCTTTGACATTTATTGATTTGAAAAAATTGAATAGAACAGGGCAGCTTTGTATATGCTATTCAGTCTAATATTAATATTCAAAATTGTTATCATTAGATGGTAAGGGAAACCAAAGAAACCTTCACCTACGTAATGTTTGAAAATAATAATAATAGGGTACTATTTATCTAACAACAAAGAATTTAGTATGGGAAAACATTAGATGAAGATAGTACAACAAACAAAATCCTCTGATACTATTTTCATCTTCAAATTTTCAATCCAATACTTGGCTACGCCGTTCTGATGAGGACCAAAGAGTCCGAAACACGTGTCAACGGCTGCTTCCATATAAGCGTGCTATACCGATATTTCTACTCCACTTCTTTAATGTTTTCCCATACTAATTTCTTTGTTGTTAGATAAATAGTACCCTATTATTATTATTTTCAAACATTACGTAGGTAAAGGTTTCTTTGGTTTCCCTTACCATCTAATGATAACAATTTTGAATATTAATATTAGACTGAATAGCATATACAAAGCTGCCCTGTTCTATTCAATTTTTTCAAATCAATAAATGTCAAAGAAATTTCAATTACGAATATCGTAGTGAAACGTCAACTTTTTAATAAAATCGAGTTTTTTAAGATTCAATCAGCCTGTTATTGCTAATAATTATCAAGAGATTATATATATATATATATATATATATATATATATATATATATATATATATATATATGAATTTTAAGAATACTTTGGTATATGAGATATAAAATGCATCAAACTTTGATCATTTATACACAAGAAGTTGTAGGAGTTTTTAAATAATTTTCTTCCGTTTTTTCCTTCATATACAACAAATATTCAGACAATAATTAAAATTAATTTGTTTTAAAAACAATGACTAAATTTAATGATAGTAAAAACATTACCCAGTATGAACAACAATATATTTCGGAGAAACATCATCCAATCTGAACTTCTTGACTTCAAATACAGTGTAGAACTTCGTCTTCGAAAGTTATTTTATCGCACGAAATGAAAAGCCTTCAACATCTAAATCAAACTATCTAGAAAAACATAAACAAAAAGAATACTTTCGACTACCTCACATGAGTTCAAAAATATTCGATAATAATAAATCCAAAAATTTCCACCGTTCTATGAGTTCACATGGTGCAGCGCGTCTCATGGAGGTTCATCGTCCTAGCACTTTTCTCCTTTCCACGATTTTCCCGCAAGAACTGAAGAGACAAAGTGGTGTTTCATTTCTATATAAGGGTGGTAGCGCATGCGTTCTGAAGGATAAACGTGAGTGTTCGGTAGGATTACAATGTTATTATCTTTTCTGATATCCTCATACGGCCCTCCCAAAGTCTATTCTTGATAAAAAGTTCTTCTCGTTAGCTGGAGAGCTTTGTGTTCATGTTGATGGAAATCTCCGAAATTTCAGATATGGTATAAGTTTCCCACTCGCAACTTTAAATAGGTTTTATACATTATTTCAAAGACGTATTTTTGGAAAACTTGTTGTTTGTCATCTTAATGTGAGAAGCCTCAAGAAAAAAACTTTAAAACTAGAGAACTTACTCGACTGTGTCGACCAACCACATGCAGTACCTATGTGTGTCAGAAACTTGGTGTAGTTCCAGAGATGCAGAAGAAGACTATGAAGGAATGAATATACTTTGTATTCGAAACTATTTCTAGGCTTCCCATTTTTCACGAAGTGATGCGAATGGCGGAGGCGTTGCAATTTTGATACGGAGAGATCTTTCTTTTAATAATAATAACGTAACCTTAAAATCTGTTAAAAAAAAATTTGAGTATACGCTTACAGAATTGGTTATAAATAATTTAAAATATACTATTGGATGCTTATACCGGACGCCTTCTTATGAAATTAATGTTTTTATCAATTTTTTACAAGACTTGTTGCATGAAGTGATTAAACCCTCAACTAACGCATTTATATGCGGAGACTTTAATGTCCATTTTGAGGATCCTCAGTTTCAGAATGCCTTAAAAGTGACGAATGTTTTTACAAGCTACGGACTATAGTCCGGGGAAGTAAGATCAAAAAATCTATCAACGAGAAAAATAAAAAAAGTAGGGGTCATAATTTTTTTTAAGTAAGTACACTGACCCCTCATCGCTTTCCTAAATTTGTGACCAAATCCCGTGAAAGCTCGAAACAAAGCTTGCAAGCACATTTTAAAGCACTAAAATTCGATGATTTTTGCTTATAACTTTTTCTGATGTACTCGCACAAAAAAATCGTAGAGATCAAATTCACAGTAAATTTTATGCCATATACGATGACGTAAGTCGACTTTCGAAATGAAAATTTTTTCGACTCAAAATTTTCCAAACAATGAAAATTGTATCGAAAGGTCGTGTTTTAACCGGCAACCATACTGAAAATAACCATATCGAGATCAAAACATGGCGAAACATAGATGGTGTGCTATAAAAAATTTACGTATGTTCAGATTTGGAAAATTCAAAATGGCGGCCGCAAAAATCGAATATATATATATTTTTTTCAATCACGCTTCCTCTTGAAAACTTTAACGATATCGAAACGCGGTTGGTTGCAATCGATAGGGAAAGAGTTGTAGTTTTAGGCATAAAATAAAAAAAAATTTTATAAATTTTTTTACATAACTTTTTCCGGAAATTTATTAAAAAAAATTTTGTTTGTTGAGTTTTTACTCATTTTTGCATTGAAAAATAAAGTCAATCATTATACTCATACTCGAAATGTATTTGACGTTAAAAAACGCGTATTTCAAAAAAAAAATTGTTTAAATACAATAATCAGAAGCCGAGATATAGAAGCTCAAAGTTCGCTTCGTACTGTGACCATACTATTAAAAATCAAAAATGCGCGTGTATTAGTGAAGACCCGTTGGGGTGCTCGGCGAGAATGGTCTCCCGACCACTACGCCGAGCAGCTGCCGCGTTCATATTCGGGCGAACGCGGCAAGACTACTGATTTATTTTTGATGCAGCCAGTGACCCAACGTTTTTTCAAATCTGTATTTAATCACCACACAGGTGAAACAATCTAATGCAACAATAAGAATTTGAAAATTTTCAATAGTATGGTCACAGTACGGAGCGAAATTTGAGCTTCTATATCTCGGCTTCTGATTATTGTATTTAAACAATTTTTTTTTTGACATACGCGTTTTTTAACGGCAAATACATTTCGAGTATGAGTATAATGATTGACTTTATTTTTCAATGCAAAAATGAGGAAAAACTCAACAAACAAAAATTTTTTTTAATAAATTGTTAAAAAAAGTTATGTAAAAAAATTTATAAAATTTTTTTTCATTTTATGCCTGAAACTACAACTCTTTCCCTATCGATTGCAACCAACCGCGTTTCGATATCGTTAATGTTTTCAAGAGGAAGCGTGATTGAAAAAAATATATATATATTTGATTTTTGCGGCCGCCATTTTGAATTTTCCAAATCTGAACATACGTAAATTTTTTATAGCACACCATCTATGTTTCCCTATGTTTTGATCTCGATATGGTTATTTTCAGTATGGTTGCCGGTTAAAACACGACCTTTCGATACAATTTTCATTTTTTGGGAAATTTTGAGTCGAAAAAATTTTCATTTCAAAAGTCGACTTACGTCATCGTATATGGCATAAAATTTACTGTGAATTTGATCTCTACGATTTTTTTGTGCGAGTACATCAGAAAAAGTTATAAGCAAAAAATCATCGAATTTTAGTGCTTTAAAATGTGCTTGCAAGCTGTGTTTCGAGCTTTCACGGGATTTGGTCACAAATTTAGGAAAGCGATGAGGGGTCAGTGTACTTACTCAAAAAAAATAATAACCCCTACTTTTCAATTTTTTCTCTCTATATACTTACTTCCCCGGACTACTAAATAAAACTATGAATGAATTTACCAGAATTGATAAAAATAAAAGTTCAACTATTGACAATATTTTTACCACCCTAGATGAACAAAAAATTATGGCAAAAGTGGTTCACTGTGATATCTCTGATTACTTTATGCAACTTGTCTAATTGCCAATTACTTTTGAGAAAAATGAAAACTCATATCTTAAAATTATTAATTGGGATACAATTTTTCAAGGTGGATGCTCGTTGGATACTGAATTTAACAAATTTTCAGATGTTCTTCAGAAAGCAATGGAAGCCTCATTTCCACTGGAAAAATGCTACCCTAAAAAATCTAAACATCAGCCCTGGCTAACGCCAGAATTGATCGATGAGGGACAGTACCTTAGGGATATGTACAAACAGTATAAATACTCAAATGATCTAAATGTTTTGACTCGTTATAAAATTGTAAAAAAGTTACATGAGTCTAAAATTAAATTGTCTAAGCAACAGTACCACTGCGATTTGTTCTCAAGGTCAAATAATATTTCGAAAACGGCTTGGAACATGATAAAGGGTGAGAGTGGCTCTCTGGGACGTCAAAATCAACCCAAATACTTTGTGGATGAGAACGGAAATAGATTTTCTAACTTACAGGAAGCAGCTGATAGTTTTAATTCTTTTTTATTGACTCTGTGATTAAAATAAAAGGTGACTCATTCCAATATTTACAGAAACAATCTAAAAATAAAATTATATCAAACTCGCTTTTTTACAATTTTTTCAAGAACATGAGATGTATCAAATTATTTTATCAGTTAGCAAAAAAACTCGGCTGGTGAAGACTGAATTCCCTGCTCACTTATTAGACACGTTGCTGACTACTTAGTACCACCATTGACATATCTTGTTAACCTATCATTTCAAATGGGCACATTTCCAAGCTTCCTTGAAAAATCTATAGTTGTTCCGATTTACAAAAAGGGGAAAAAAACCTTAATGTCTAATTATCGGGGGATATCACTTCTATCTGTTTTTTCTAAAATTTTTTGAAGATGTTTTTACTTGAGATTGGAGTCATTTTTACATAGAGAAAATTTCTTCAGTGAACATCAGTTTGGTTTTAGGAAGAATCGTTCAACGCAAGATGCTATTTTATCTTTATATACTCATGTTCTTTCCAATTTTGAGCAAAACAACAAGTCCTTATGTCTCATTTTTGATTTAAAAAAGGCCTTTGATGTAAAAGATATTAACTTGATGCTTGGAGTTTTTTAAAAATGCGGAATGCGCGGTGTACCCTACGAGTGGATAAAATCATTCATTACAGATAGAGAGCAGAAAACTAACTTAAAAAATGAATATTTAACTGTTAACTCAGGCTATCTTCCAGTGACCAGTGGCGTACCCCAGGGCAGCATCTTGGGCCCGCTTTTATTTATAATTTTTTTTTATAGTGTCATGTATGAATTTCCATATCACTATGTGGGGGCGTTCGCGGATGATGCAAACGTTACGACATCTTATAGTGATCTGGATTTGTTGTCTAAAATGTAAACTAGTGCCGTGAATAGAATGATTAATTTTTGTCAGAATAATGGTCTCGTCTTAAATCAATCAAAAACCGAAATGATGTTATTTTCACTTGCAGATCTAAATGAAAGCTTACTTGTTAAGACGCATAATAGTTCAATTGAACAGAATACAGTCACAAAATATCTGGGCATTATTCTTGACGAGCATCTTACATGCTCAAGTCAAGTTGATGCAGTTTTAAAAAAACTTTCCTTATCCACTTATGTATTATGGCAATTAAGAGAAAGAGTTGACATTTCCCTATTACTGCTCTATTATTATGGCTACGTACAGACATGCCTAACATATGGTATTATATGTTGGGAAACTGCGCCAGGGCTGGCGAGGTCTTTAGAGCCCAAAAACGGGAAGTAAGAACAATTACATTTGAGCCGTATACATATTCGTGTAAACAATTATTTCCAGAATTAGGAATACTAACATTTCCTTCATTATTTATTTTTACATCAATAATGCATGTTAAAAAAAATATAACCAATTATCCAATTTCCAGAAACACTAGTCAGTATGAGTTAAGAACAAATTTAAACTTGGAGATTCCTAAACACAAGCTCTCAAAAGTAGCCAATAACCTTTTAGTTTTACCAATTGAATTTTATAAAAAATTACCAACAAAAATAAAAAAGATTCAGAAATACACCTCTTTTAAAACTATGCTGAAAGATAACTTTATTAAGAACACGTTTTACTCTGTTAACCAATTTAATAATTGCAACGTCTCTGACCTTTTACCAAAGTTAAAGAAAAAAAAAAAATATATATATATATATATATATATATATATATATATATATATATATATATATATATATATATATATATATATATATATATACATATTTAATAATTTTAATAATCTGTACTGTATGTGATAATTTTGTGATTATATGTTTTTACTTTTTGTAAAGATAGGTACTTTGTATTACACTATATATTTTGTACATTTTGACATTGTCCAATATTTGTAAAAGTCCATGGAAATAAATGATTTGTATTGTATTGAAAAGTCATTCTGGGTGTATTTTACTGATGAAAGGCACATTTATTAATGCGAATTTATTCAGCTGCTGAATAAAAACGGTTGAGATAGACTATAAACCTAGTGATTGTAAGGCAAAAAATATCAATCCTTCTCGCGATATTGTTGAGACTCTTATATTCATTGACTGTCAGACAAAAAAAGTGTACGATTTTTGTGAAGTTTGTTGAGATAGACACTAATACCTAGGGATTGTCAGACAAAAAGTGTCTACCCTTTTCATAATTTTTGTCGAAATAGATATTGATACCTACTGACTATCAGATACAAGTATATATACACTAATACCTCATGTTTTTCAGACATAAATTGTCTACCTTTTTGTGAAGATTATTGAGACACTAATACTCAGTGCTTCTCCGTCATTAAGTGTATACCCCTTCAGTAAAGATTGTTGCAACACACTATAATACCTAGTTATATTCAGAAAAAACGTGTCTTCTCATTCGTAGAAACTGTTGAGAAAATCCTGTATACCTAGTGACAACCAAAACAAAAGTGTCGACCACATCTTTTATGAAGATGTTTCTGTAAAATATAGTATAATTTGGTTTAGATTAATTTTTAAAAAATTTTTTGGAAAAAACTTTGAGGTGGCAATGACATTAAAATAATTTCTTAATTTCAGTCTTATGAAAGTAATTTCAACTCGAAAAGGGTTAGCATTATTATATATCATTTTTTCACATAATCAACAAAAATAAATACTTATTCAGTAGCAAGAGTTCATTTTTGGAATATGTAGCTACAAAAACAATACTCAAAGAAATATTTAATTCACCAACATTTTTTTTTAAAGATTCTTTACCTTAAGATATTTGAGTAGTAATACACTACCTTAATATAATTTTTCATAAATGGTCCAAAACTGTTCACGATTTTCAGTTTACTTAAGAATTCGAAGCCTATTTTGAAAAGTGATATATTAATATACTGTGCTTTCAATATGACTTTAGTCTTACGTTTCTCAGCTATGTTATTGACCCTTATTATATTAATACGTCATTAACGTAATCAATAAGAATAAAGTGATATCTTTCATTTTAACGAACAAAATTAGATTTGGGTATTTATCTACATATCTATTTGAAATATAAATATCATCCTGCTGAGGCTGAAAGATCTCGCCAGAGAACTAGAACTCATCCCGGACAAACAATTCGGCTTCTAGTCCCGGCTTTCATCGGTGCATCAAGTACTCCGCGTAGTAGAATTCGGCAGTAAAAGCTTCAACTTGAATATGTCGACTGGCGTAACTCTGTTCGACGTCGCCAAGGCGTTTGAGATAGTTTGGCACGAAGGCCTATATTATTCAAGATGCTAGAGACTAATATTCCACTCGGAGTGGTTCGACTTGTCGCCTCCTTCCTCAAGAACAGGCGATTTGGGCTGCGACTTGGATGCATATGTTTCTCGGAGCGACCAATGTAAACAGGAGTACTGCAGGGCTCTGTCCTCTCCCCGATGTTGTTCAACCTTTTCACTCGAGATGTGCCCAGGAAGCAGGTTACTACCCTAGCTCTCTACGCTGACGACACAGCAATCATGGCAAGAGCATGGCAGCTCTTTTTGGTAACGCAGAGACTGCAGGAGGCCGCAGACAACTTGAACGAGTGGTTTGCATCACTGCCAATCCGGAGAAGAGTAATACCCTGTTCCTTTCCAAGCGACGACAGTAACCAGAAGACGATATCCTGTTGAATGGCCAACCGATTCCTTGGGTTACCAAGGCGAAGTATCTGGGAGCTATCCTCGACCGAAGGCTAACATGGAAGCCTCTTGTGGACCACTGCACGAACAGAGCCAAGGCGAACCTCAACAGACAGAGCAAACTCAGTAGAGCCACTAAGATCCGGCTATACAAATCCATCATTCGAGCGGCAATGACCTACGCATCTTCAGTTTGGGGATACGCAGCTCATTTCCATATCAACAAGCTTCAGATCGTGCAGAACAAATCCCTGAGGTTGGCCGTGGACGCTCCTTGGTACGTCCGAAACTCCCTTATTCGCCGAGACTTCGAAATGCCGAGTGTAATCGAGTTCATCAGAGCGACGGCAGTCAAAATGTATGCTGACTTGCCAACAAATCCGAACCCCCTCGTCACCACACTTGGAGAATATTATGAAGACAGACCGTGAAAACACAAGAGACCCAGGATGATACTCCGAGAAGACCAGGATCAAGATTAAGATCATTTTATTCCTATCATTAGGACAGCGATTTCGAGTCAAAACTCATATGTAGTATTTTTAAGTTCATAACTGTAAAGTCGGCCAAGACTTAGGACACTTCTTGTCACTAGTATTAATATTTTTCAACTAAATTTTATTAGACATAAGGTTATATAATGTAATTATGGTACTTGAATGAAAGATTATGACAAAAAAAATATAAATAGGAAGTATCACTTCAAAAAGCATTTTAAGAGAGGAGAAAGCTTACGGCACGCTGCTTACGGTCTCCTATACATGCCGATGCTGGATACCTTCTGTGATCGAACGAGAATACTCAACTCACCAAGATAACGCTTATAAGATAAATAGATTTAGATAAATATAAATGACCTGAGATAATTTACACTAATTGCCCATATAATTTTGAAATAAATACTACTTTTGAAATCAAAAATTCCTGAAATATCATACAAATTAAATTAGTAACGCACGCTTCCTACTTTCAGTTACCCATTTCCGCACCATTTACAAAATTTCTGCCAATAATTTACCACTCGCTAAGGGCTAAGAAGTAATACTACAATATTTGTAATGATATGTTTTCAAAAATGAAATAGTAGATCAGTTTTAATTACACGATTCTGATGTCTTAAATTCAATTTATATAAAAATAACATTTAAGAATCATTATAACTTTTTCAATATCGAAATAATTTGGAAGACTATTCCATGTTTAGTTCTTCTTATATTGCTGAACTTACTAACACTCCCATTGTTTTCTTTCTTGAAGAACTGGAAAAAAGATGTTAATGTAATATTTTGACCAGTTTTTGACAGGGTTTAATGTTTAGTTTTTCGTCCCTTAATGAGTTACAGTAAACGTAGAGATTCAGCTCTCAAGAAATTTTATCATGTTCAGATATCTTCATAACGTAACCATATTATTCAAGCTGCGTAGTAATTTTGGTTCACATTATCAGACAATATCAACAATTTAAATCACATTAGACATGCAATTGTAATACAGATTTATTCCAAATGCTTATTAAAAAAGCATTGATATTTTAAGTTAACAAAGAACATATGTATATAAAACAATTTTGGTAGGTACTTAATTTTCAAACACATATAAAGACCTAGCAAGGCATTTTTGGGACTGATAACTGTCAATATTTTCAATGACGGATTCATTGTGTTGGTTATAGGTTGTTCTCAAGTAGAAAAAAATTCAATTTTATCATCGTGATTCTTTTCAATAGTTTTGGGAGTTTTATTATTCGATTGCAGTTCAAATTGAGTTGAAAAATATCTGATCTGAAACATTATTACAAAGTTTGATCCTGACTTTTTGAAGAACCTTCGAATCATCTAGAAACTGATGGCAATATCCAATATTGTCTAATGAAATAATGTCAGATGAGTTAAAAATATCTAGGACAGTACCCATATATAAATCGGCCAATAAAAAGTCAATGAATAACTTACTATAGGCCTATATCGATAATGAGAATATTCTCGAAAATTATTGAAACAGTTATGAAGACGAGGATTGTATCGTTCATCAGTAAATATATACAAATTGATAAATATCAGTATGGTTTCATAAATTATTGCAATATTCTTAGCGCTACTATAGTCTTGATGAATGAGCTATGGCACTTGATGACCGGAGATTGGTGGCGGTTATTTTTGTTGATCTTAAGAAGGCTTTTGATGAAGTTAGTTTTGATATATTGCTTAAAAAATTGAAAGATACCTATGGGTCTGAGAGGAACAATGTATGAATTAATAGAATCATATCTCAGAGAACGTAGACAAAGTGTCACACTCAGTGACAACAGTGGTCTTGAGGACACTACATTTGGCGTTTCAACGGGTTCTGTATTAGGCTCTTTGTTATATTCTTCGAATGTGCTTAGTTTGAAATGTTCTGGTGTCGAGAGTCTGGTTTCACCTTCGCCGGCGACTATTTATTGTTTTACACGGGATAATGAAGAAGATTTTTCTGAAAAATAAACGAAGACACGAAAATTTATACAGATTGATTATTGAATAATAAGATGAAGTTTAACGCTGAAAAAGTAAGTACATAATTTTCAACTATAAGAACGGGGTTGTTAGGAACTTGAAGTTGTCAGTGAGCAACATGTTGAGAGAGTTGACGAAATTGAATATTTGTGTTTAATGATAGATAGCTCTTTGACCTGGAAACCTTCTTTGAGCACATTAAGTCCAAAATAATACCTTTGATTGCAGTAATTTATAACAGTAGACCTTATTTTTCTGAAAAGAGTAATTACGACATATACAATGCGTACAAATTCTCAAGAATTGTACTCTAGTTTGAGGGTTTTGGAGCTAGGCAAACTTTTGGAGTTGGAACAATGTAAACTGATGTATAAAATCAGAAATAAATTACAAAAGTCTAACATAAGTCTGAAACATATACAGGAAATACACAGTCATGACACAAGGTCACTAAGTAATATCTTCGTGAAGTAAGAACACAAATAGGTTTGAATAATCCCATATCTCAAGCAGCCCAGGTGAACAATCGGTTGCCTACTTCGATAAAGTTTTCGAATTATCTGCCTTGTTTCACGAAACATGTGAAAGAAATTTTGAACTTGGTATGAAATTATGTTAATGTTATTTTGACTCTGATATTTGGATTCACTATTATTGTAGGTGGATTTAGTATTTAATATTAAAATTAATTTGGTTTGCACACTTAATTTGGGTTATTTCCATGAGACCAATGCTCAAAGTTTTTTTTACTACTTTTCAATTATGTGTTTGAATTGTACAAGTTGCATAAAATGAATAATTTAAAAAATAAAAAACTGTCCAAATTCCTTGTTCCCATGTCAGTGGAGTAGATCCAAATTAGTTTTATCATTTTTGTCAATACAATTCCTATTTAATAAATTTCAAAACTAAATCTATCGACGACGGCGTCCTAATGGTCAATGCAGTCTTTATTAACTTAATTAGAGAAGTTTGCTTCAGAACTTCATTTTCAATCGAAGTTCTGAAGATATATTCTAAAGTGATGAAACTTCGACTAGACTCTCTAGGTCGAGTTATTGAAACTGTAATTAAATCACCTTTTGCAGAGAATGCTTCTGAAATTTAACAGGCGTCAAGAAGTCGGATATTCTTATTGAATATAAAGATTCAAATTTTCACCAATTTATCACAACCCAGTTAGTCTGTCAAGTTTTCAAAAGATGGAAAAACTAGGACGATCTGATCGGAACGAAAAGCAATGAATCAATGCATCATCTATCAGTACTACTTTACTGTATTCATATACCTATTCTCTTAGTTCTCTAATAATATGATCAAATTATTAGTAGCATTTATATCTTCGAAGACCAGTTGGACAAACTCTGATGAATATAGTCAGGAACTTGAATGAAATAGTCGTGAATTACTTCTGAAATATTTTTGACTGAAAAACGATTTTTCTTTCATCAGATCTAGTTAGAAAGTCTAGTGTGAAAAATTCACATATTAATCGATGAATAGCTACTAACGCGTATCATCAATTTTGTTTATAGTATAAGTTATTCTTGATGATTCAAAATCTAATATTAACATTTAGTTGTTGATGTCATAAGGTGGACATTCACGGACCAATTTATCGGCCGATAAGAGCGATTTATCTTCCGATCTCCAAAATTGGACTGATAAAATGGTGCTTTAGGGGACTATTAGTCCGGGAGCCCACTGTCGAAAAGTCTACGTCATAAAACATCCGGTTCATTCATGATTTATTTGAAAGGATTTCTACCAAATAATATTAAACCGTTGGTCTGCCTAAGCTCATCCTGGCGGGTCATAGTTAATGAACGTAATTTATTTGGCAATAAATGGTACGTCACCTACGTCACAAAACATCCGGCTGAAATTTAAACACATTATAGATAAATATCAGTTATTTGAAATTGTCTTGGTCCGCCAAGCTTCACCCTGGCGGAAGTGCTCGGCAGACCACCCTAAAGCGGTGACAACTAGTGTCAAATTGATCGGTCTCAGTCAAGCCATATCATAGATTGACAAGAAAGAATTTATGATAAATTCTCTCTCTGCCTGTCAGTATATAAGCTGTAAATCGCTAAAGAGTTAATTTTTTTGTTTTATGTTGACTGTGATTTGTTTTGAAAAAAACATATAAAGGTTACTCTTTGGATGTGCCTGGCTTACCACCAGTTTAGTAAAAGCCAAGTGATGTGTTTTACTTTAAAGTTTAAACTTTATCTTTATTCAGCAAGTGATGTGCGTGAATTCAATCTGATTGTATATATATATATATATATATATATATATATATATATATATATATATATATATATATATATATATATATATATATATATATATATATATATATATATATATATATATATATATATATATATATATATATATATATATATATATATATATATATATATATCGATATTTACTAAAAGAGGCAATTGATTGTGATGATCCGCATATGAAAGCTGACACGTATTTTGGGCTCTTCAGTCCTTATAAGAACGACGATGTCACTTATGATAAATAACTTGGAAGTGAAAAATAACAAACGAAATCCCATGCTCCATAAGAAAATAAATTCGCGGCTTCCATTCAAACTATCTGCATTTTAGGTAAGATTTTTCTATCCCATACTAGGCTACTCCGTTCGGATGACCACCAAAAATCCGAAACACGTGTCAGCAACTGCTTCC
>JARQZK010001474.1:475000-510000 GCA_030704885.1 Cynegetis impunctata | reverse complement strand
GCACGCATTATAATAATGCGTCTTTAGGGATTTAAAAAACGCACGATTCAACGTATGTTAATAATGTGTAGTATGTGGCGGCAAACACAGCAAAATATTATCATTATGGTCAGCGTATCACTGCTCCAATTACCTCTTGCAAATTTCCCTCATTCCAATGGCCTCTGGGATGAGCAACTTGTTTTCTTTTATATTCATTAGGCACCTCAGCAAACTGAGAAATAATGTCACATATCCTACACACATACGGTCCATCTGTCCTCAGCTGAGAGGAGAGAAGGACCACTGTATATTTACCACATGTAACGTTAGATAAACTATTTATTAGGTTATACACATTCCTTAGGCAACTAATTATGTGAAACTTAAAAGTATTTTACTTTTTACTTACACCACGAGTCACAATATCTTCACAAATCTAGTCACCTAAAACTTTCCGACCCGAAAATTTTGAGAAATTGTTAATTTTCATTTAGTTTTCGCTCTAACGCGTTCTAACCGATTACTATTGCATAATGCCCTCTAACGAAAGTTAACATCATCGACAAAGCGTCATCTGCTGAATAAATCTGGAATTATGAACAGTGGTCCGTCTCTCCTACCGGTCCAACTGTCCTCCACTTACCCTTATATATATATATATATATATATATATATATATATATATATATATATATATATATATATATATATATATATATATCAGACCTTAAAATATTTCCTCTCTCCGGGAAATGCAGCGTAGTTGAGAAAGAGTTGAAACCCACAAATCGTATGTCAGCATGTATACTCAATCTACGTACCAAATTTCAAATTTTCGAAAACTACGAAAACAAATATCTACCTAAAAATGGCTACTGCTGACTTCATTCTATCATTTTCGAGGAGAATACGCCTAGAAAGAATATCTGGAAATAAAAATCGAGAAAACTTTTCTTTGAGGTGAAAACAAGAATTTACAAACACTATGAGGAAAAAGTGCGAAAAATAAATTTCATTCTTACATTCATCAGTATAATGCTGACCTATTCCGTCATTGTTCCCTATAATACATGTCTGAATTTAATGGAAGATATATTTACAATCTATAAAATATTGATAAACCTTTTAATTTAAATTGATGCTATTAATACCCTACATAATATCACATATGTTTTATATTGCACTATTTATATTTGAGTATTATATTCAATGTCAGTAACGTATTTGTGTTTATTCCAAATTTTATTAAATTTTTTAATTGTGGCTTGGTTACTTTCAGTGGGATCACATTTTTTAATATTGTATTGATTTGGATCTTGTAAAGGTATAAGAGACAACTCTACATATGATTTCCTCCCAATCAGCACTGTTACGTTTTCTTTATCGGCTATTGTGACTATAATTTCAGGTATACTCTTCAAATATCTACAACATGCCATAATGGACCCTCTAGGAGAAAGGTTGAAGTTGTGATGGCTTCAGTTTAAGTAATTTGTGAAGATATTAGTGATCAACATAACGTTTTCAGAAGAAAACATCTAAGTTACTTTATTCTAACCAGTGGAAATTTTAGATTTTAAATTACTGAAAGAAATTATTTTAGAGAAAGAGCCCTCCACCCCAAAATATGAAAATGAACTCATGCAGTTTTTTGACAAGTTGTCATGCAAAATTATCGGCAATTTTGATGCACTAGTGCAAATACTCTCGATAATTGCATTGTAGAAAGAGAAAGAGCCCTGCGATAATTGCATCGTACGTATCTATGGCAACTCCTATTTTAAAATCATGTTCCCTCAAAATAGCTAGATAATTTCACCTTCCAGCGTGTTGTCTTTGAAAAACGGCATTCGGTCATTTTCATATTTTGGAGAAAGAATGAAATAGAACTCATGCAGTTTTTTGACAACACGCTGTCATAATTTTGATTTACTTGTGCAATTATTTACGGAAATTGTTTGACAGTTCTAACAACCAATCAAATTTTGTCATTTTGTGTCATTATGAAACAATTTCACTCAGTGATTTTAACATTACACTGAATATTTCCCTCCTGTCAAAAATCCCTTGTTAATGGAATGCAATTATCGAAAATTACAGCGATAATTGCATTGTAGAAAGCGAAAGAGCCCTGCGATAATTGCATTGTAGACCGATAATAGCATAGTAGCATAGTTCATAATACCGAAAGAGCCCTGCGATAATTGCATTGTAGACCGATAGTTGCATAGTAGCATAGTTCATATCACGGTTATTGATGACAAGCTGACAATTTATGAATTACTAACGTCAGTTTGACAAGTTGAAAGTTTACTCGGGAAATATTCCCCAAAATTGCACTCGTGCATCAAAATAACCAGATAATTTCACATTCCAGCGTGTTGTCTTTGAAAAACTGGATTCGGTCATTTTCATATTTTGGAGAAAGAGCCCTTTTTGACCTTCGGTGTCGGGCTCTTTCTCCAAAAATGAAAATGAACTCATGCAGTTTTTTGACAACACGCTGTCATGCAAAATTATCGGTAATTTTGATGCACTTGTGCAATTACTTACGAATATTTCCCTCCTGTCGAAAATCCCTTGTAAATGGAATGCAATTATCGAAAATTAAAGCGAATATTTCCCTCCTGTCAAAAATCCCTTGTTAATGAAATGCGATTATTAATAATTACAGCGATAATTGCATTGTAGAAAGCGAGAGAGCTGTACGATAATTGCATTGTAGACCGATAATTGCATAGTAGCATAGTTCATATTACGGTTATTGATGACAAGCTGAGAATTTATGAATTATTAACGTCAGTTTGACAAGTTGAAAGTTTATTCGGGAAATATTCCCCCAAATTACACTCGTGCATCAAAATAACCGGATAATTTAGCATTCCAGCGTGTTGTCTTTAAAAATCTGCATTCGGTCATTTTCTTATTTTGGAGAAAGAGCCCGACACCGAAGGTGGAGGGAGGGCTCTATCTCCAAAGATGAAAATGAACTCATGCAGTTTTTTGAAAACAAGCTGTCATGCAAAATTATCGGTAATTTTGAAGCACTTGTGCAATTACTTACGATAATTGCATTGTATAAAGCGAAAAGCCCTACGATAATTGTACTGTAGACCGATAATTGCATAGTAGCATAGTTTATATTACGGTTATCGATGACAAGCTTAGAATTTATTAATTACTTACGTCAGTGCACAAGTTGAAAGTTTATTCGGGAAATATTTCCCTAAATTACACTCGTGCTTCAAAATTATCGGTAATTTTGATGCACTTGTGCAATTACTTACGATAATTCGCTTCAGTGCAATTATCAATAACTAAGACAACATGATTGAGTTTGACAACTCGAAAAAACTTCAGTTATAAAATCACAAGAGCATCGAAAATAATCGATTGTACTTCCGAGTCACGAGACGTATTTTGCGAAACATCCACGAGAGCGTAGCTTGAGTGATGTTTTAAGAAAATATGTCGAGTGACGAGGTCAGGAAAACGGTTATTTTTGATTACTGGAGCGGTATTCGTTACGATTATATAACGAATAAAAAATATAAATATATTTTGACAAACGTCAAAACATCGTCAATATGAAAACATTCGAAGCGAATCACCAAAACGATTATATAACGTCGTCAATGGTATATTCACTTATCAATATGCAGTTATTATGCAAAATTTTCGGATTCTGTTGGTTTATATAGCCAGCCCGAAGCCGAAGGCTGAGGGCTGAGTTGCCAAGGAACGAGCTTTCTATTGTCATAAAATTATCTCGTCTATTATCAATATCCTAGGGATATGACTACTGATAATTGCTAGTTCTTGGAAACAACAGATTTTCTATTATTTATCGCGGAATTCATGTGACCTTCAATGTATTCGGACCGAGTGAATACCCTTTAACATTTCATTTTTAATGCAATAGTCGTGATGACCTTAGGCGAGTTCATCCAGACACGAAGCATTAAGAAGCTATTTCATCTTTTTGCCTAGTTCCTCAAACGTAAAAGAATATAAGTTTTCATTGCTGCCTGTGATCACACTGGGTATTTTTGTTCAATATACTCGTATCCACTCTCATGCAGAGAGTCGAAAGTTTCTCATCAACCGTTCAGTTTATTGTCTGAAACGCCAGTTCTGTTACGTTTCATGATTCAACACCATCAGAAAGTAGCAATATCCAACTACAATTGTCTCGTTTCAGCAATGAAATTTGTGTCCAGTCGGCAGAGTCCGGTTTATATCAAAATCAATACGACAAAAATATTTTATGTCTCTAAAAATAACTCGAATTTAATTGAATTGCTTTGTTTTCTTCTTCATTGATAGAGAAGGCAGTAATTATTATTTCTGTCAACTGGAAATGGTTTTTCATACTAGGTGTGTATCGAATGCACTAACTACGTCGCACTGCTGACGTACTTGACGAGGATATGTGAATAGATGTGTGTTCGAATAGATTTGAGTTTATTAACGGTTCAATGAGATACCCAAGTTTTTTGCGATTAGAAATTAATTTGTTTGAAATTGGTAATTACCTCTGGAAACCAAATTCTATAAGAATTTGTAACAGAAATTAGCTTAAACCTACTTACTTGAGAAATGTGGAATAATTTATTTTATTCATTGTTTTGGTGCTGATGGTTAGGAAAAAAGGGGGAATACAACGAGCACCTAAGAAAAATTCTCAAATAGCTCCACAACCACTACTATGAAAAATATAAAATTGGTCTGAATACCTCGAATATATAGTTATAATAATATTCTTGTGCTCTCATTTGAGTTTCTGACTTTTGATTCTCTAAAATTTTTGAACTTATGAGCTGGTGTATTCGAGCGGTTTTCCCCACCCCTCGGGGTAAAACCGCGCATAGTTTGAGGAAACTTCGCGTATCAAAGAAATATAAATACTGAAATAAAACACAATTTAAACAAAAATAACAACTTAGTTAAGTGTCAGTGTATCTAATGGAACAAATCAGAAAATATTCCACAAGTAAGAACATTTGGAACTCCTTAATTCTCTTTTCATTTCTGAATTTTGATTTTTTGTGTGAAAAATTTCAAGAAAAGTTTTCTGCGGTTCTTCTGATATGCTCATCTTCCTCAAAATATATTCGAAATCATCTCTTCATTACGACTGAACTTATTCAATTTTTAAAATTGTTTCATTCCATTTTTTACTTCAAAATTGTATGCCATTTTTCTTAGTTCAAAGGAGTCAACCCAAAAAAATAAATTTGCCAATTTTATCAAATGATATACTAAATCTCGTTCTTGTTGCCTCGAAGTGTCGATTCTGGAATGTTGAAAGTATAAGATTTTACCATATGATCTAATGAGGGGTTATACTGCGAGGTATATCCCCACAGGTAATCAACAAGAAATAATTGCTCTTTTAGAAAAAGCAAACTATAATTTTCTTCGAAAATACGCTCGAATGGAAACACAGGTACTGCAGATCTAACACAAATGAAAAAATACCTAAAAAAATAGCAAGATTTATTATTTCTTGTGGAAAAGAAGTTATAGCAAGAGTACGCTAAAAAAACAAAAGCCGACTGCCAACACATGGTTGAAATTAGCACTATCTGCAATAATGCATCGTCGTTAACTAGAGGGCTACACCATTAAAATTTCAAATAGAGGCATTACAGAGTCCTAGCACAGATGCGTGATATTGCTCCGAGCGTGATATTCCCCCACTTTTCCCTACTATTAACATCTATTGTTCTTTGAGATGATATTCTTATTTTGCTGTTTTATCTGAATACATCTTCGCGATTATCAAGGAGGCTATACAGTATTGTAGGTACTAATGAGAATACTAAAAATCCTATTTAAAGAAGCTTCCAATATTATTGAGTGAGTCCTACAGAAGTAGCCAATGTTATGTATGCGTAACATCTAACCACAGCAAAGAACAACATTTTGATAAAAATATCAGAATTATTGAATACTGATCCCCCGTATTCAATTTCGAGTTTCAGCTAAAAATTCTTTTTTCGAATATTATGTACACATTATTTCCAAAAGATTTCTAATTTTTGTATTTGGTGGTCGGCTCGTTCCCTATGGCAGAAGAGGGTTAATTTTTCTATGTCGCACGATTTTTTCTATGTCATAGAGGAAAGATACCAGAATAATGATACTATATATCACATAAATTGATGTGGCCGTTACTTAGTTAAAACCCATAATAATATTATTAGAAAAACACACGTTTAATTTTAACAGTTATTATATTTGACTCTATGATTAGTCCAGTGACCAGCCGTTTTCCCGTGGAATTTTGAGAATCAAGGTCGATTTCATTGAAAATTGGGATTTAGGTAGTATTTATAACGTTCTTCAAAATCTATAATGCGCCGAAGTGTGCTTTTGCCTTAGAGGTGAAAGCTACCCCGTCTAGGGGATGAAAATGATTTTAAGCAAAATAACATCAGAAATTGATAAATTGACTGATTTTAAGCAACTTTCGTATCATAAAGTTTTTTTGTAAAGTTGATAATTTTCGAGTTATTAACGATTGAAACTGTGCAATTTTCATTGAAAAAACGCACGTTGTTAAATAGTTTTTTACGAATAACTCAAAAAATTTTCATTTTATCGAAAAAATCATCTGAAACAAAAATAAAGCTAATAATAGAGAAAAGATATTCGTTTTTGAATGACCTTTGTGAACCCAACAATGTCTGAGTCATTACTCGTTGAAGAATGGTTATTTTTCGAGAAACCCAAAATTGAAAACTTTAAACCTGAAATAATTTGAAAATAGTGAAATTTTTGGGTAAAACTCAAGAGTCCCTTTTCAAAGTAGAAGAAAAAACCTTCAAAATTAGTTTTTATACAAAAGTCTTTTTATAAGAATTGACTGACTTATAACGAAAATAAGGTCATTTTTCTCAATTTTTTTTTAAATTTAACACTTAATCCCTCGTCATGGCCACCCTGGATAAAATTAATCGTAACCCACTTTCAATTATTTCAACTCAAGTGTTATTAATATGATCCATGTGATTTGACAAGTCTGGAATGCTTAATTCATAAATTCATGATATGAAAACTGTTCCATTTGTTAATTGTAGGGTTTTCCTTACTTAAAATGTTGATATTTTTTTTGATCTTTGTATCATGAAAATTGAACGAGATATGTTGGCTCTAAGTTTGCATTCGCGTACTAATTGTGGCTCATCCAAGCCCTTTGAGGTCAACCCTTTTCAAATGAAAGGTTAAAAGAAGTTTCAATCAACGTGGTGTCAAAGACCTTTTGATTCCTTACAGAATGTTCTTTTAGAAAATAAAATAGCTCAAAAAATGAGGGAGTAATCGTCGAAAAACCAACTTTTAAATTTTAAAATTTTTAATTTCGGAGCAAAATTCCGCTTCACTGGAATATTCTTCTGAAAGTTTAGAAATTGAATATCCAAACAGTGCGGATTTGGTACTATTTTCTCACAGCTTCACTGAATGTGGCTCAACTTCTGCCTTCTTCAATGAAGGTAAAAAAAAATTATCGACATTTTTGAAAAACGTTCCGAAGTAAGAAAAAAGGAGAAGAGATTTACTTAAGACACTATAAATTAAATACATTGAAACGTGTTACTAACTTGTCTGAATACCTCGAACAAATCAGATATAACTCATTTATTAGTTAAGTTAAAATAAAGGCTGTTAGATTTTCATCTCTTGTCCCAACAGTTGGTGCTTTCAATGAGTACATAAAATGGCTGGGTAACAAAAATATTAATTATTTTGATTGGGGTTGGATTAAAATTTATGAAATTTTGCAAAACCAAAATGAAACGGTACCTGAGCAGCTTTTGCAAATGATATTTTGTAATTGCAAAAATGGTTGCGGTTCAGCGTGCGAGTAGGCCTCTTTTGCAATGGAATATGCAGAACCTGCAGTGAAGACACTTGTCTAAAGAGGACACCAGTTTTAGACCAAGAGGAAGATGTGGATACCGAGAGCGACGAGGAAGCGGAAAACTATATTGAGTGCAAATAAATTTTTATCACTTTCACTCATTATTACTGCAAAAAAACCGCAATATTTATATTTTTGGGGTGGCTTTTATAAGGGTTGTGTTTAAAAAACGACAAGAGTTATATCACTGATGATATATTCTCGATTCACTATTAATGCACTTTTGAATAATTTCTTATTGTGATAAAATCGTTGAGATTATTTTTCAATAATTCATATTCTCAGGAGATGTCTTATAAGGGTTGAAGCTTCTCGGAAAATAATAATTTCTTTCAAATAGAGTATAATAATTCAATATGACGCAATGTTCAATTATTTCAAGTAATCGATACCTTTAAAACTAGTTTTGGAAATTACTACTATCAGGGGATGATTTCAAGGGGTTGCATCTATCTGATTAATCGTAAACTTATTTTATTTTTCACTTGTATATAATATGTTTATTTCACCTTGGATACGGTTGCTATAAACACACTCATTATGCCCTAGGCCATTATGCCCGCATTTGCGGGCATAATGGATTCAAAACGCCCGCTTATTGTACTAGGAGAAATGAAGCAAATTTCATTGATTAAATACCTCATAATCCTTGTCGTATACGACTCTGGATTTCTCCGGCAATGAATTATTCCCAGCTTTGGCTGCATTTTCTATGATATTCTTGGGTAAATTCATTTTCATTTCCATTATTTCTATAAGACTACACAAAGAAAGCAGCATGACATTCACTGAATATGATGACAAAAATATTCACAAACGTCAAACTATCAACAAATGACATGCCTACTATGAGAAGGAATAGGAGCAATGAAACGATTTTAAAATCGCTTTTTCATCATAATATAATAATTTTTTCGTGAAAAATAAAATCTTGTATGCACCGCGTGCGTTACTAGATCCTTATGCCCATCGGGCAACATTCATCCCTCGGGCCAGAGGCCCTCGGGCCGAATGTTTCCCTCAGGGCATAAGGATCTATATAACGCACTTGGTACATAAATAACTATGAGTATATCAATAGATCTACAAATTATTCATTTAAACTTTCTTTTAACTAAATCTACGATTTTTTAGTTTTTTGCGATAAGGGGTAGTTTTCACCTCTAAAAAATAAAAATCACATTTCGGCAGAGTATAGATTTTGAAGAAGAGGGTAAGAAGAGCTCAATTCCAAATTTTTATCAAAATCGGTGTTGATTCTAAAATTTCCACGGTTTTACAGTATTGGTGACTGGTCTAGATGCGGGGTTTCATTATACGGTGGCTTCTCTGGATACAATGAATTCTATCCGAAGAAGCCACCATATGGTTAAACGTCATAGAGTCGAATATAATAACCGTTAAAATGAAGCATGTGTTTTTCTTGAAATAACTATGTTTTTTTAAGGAACCACATTTTTAAAGAGAATCAAGTTTATTTGAACCAGGTAGATACTCAGTATACAATATAATTCGAACTCGCAATGAGAATATAACTCCTATTCATAAGATTCGAATTAATATAAGCGAATATTTCCCTCCTGTCAAAAATCCCATGTAAATAGAATGCAATTATCAAAAATTACAGCGACAATTCCACTCATGTATAATAATTCCCATTTGAGAGAACGAAAATCGTAGTTTGCTATCGAATAAATAGGAAGAAAGAGAAATGCAAGTGGATAAAAATATCGGATAAATTACGTTGCCTTACCAACGCTAGCAATTATTCGTTTAGCAAGCGTTGCATCAGTTTGACAATTGTAAATGTCGAAAACAGAATTTTACAACAAATACCTAATATTCCAGTAAATATGTTGAGATTTGGAAATATTAGCGAGGCAGAAATAATAAGGGAGATCGAAAAATAAACTCCTGAAAATAAAGAAAAAAGTTATTCTTCCATTTGGAATCAATTTAGCGAATTTTGTAAACAACGAAACTTCAATTTGGAAACCAAAGAGTCAGTGGAAAATGTGGCAGGAATATTGATGGACTGGGGCTTTAATATGAAGAAACAGAATGGAAAAAATTATGAAGAATATGTGGTGAAAACAATGTGGAACACAACTTCGAAAATGTTGCAAACCATGTATTTCGAAAAATTTAATGTTACTTTCAATCCTTTCACTGATTTGGCATTAACAATAATTCATGGAATTGTCGTACCAAATACCACGCGAGCTCAGATTTAGCAGGATATTTTTTGTGGTTGTTTTCTCATACTTACTTTAATTGGCAATTTAACTCAATCTGTTCAGACAAAATCACTCGAGCTACGCTCTCGTGATTTTGTCAGAACAGCTCTCGTTAAATTGCCAATGAAAGTAAGTATTCGAAAACAACGACGAAAAAATATCCGGCTAAATCTGAGCTCTAGTGGTATTACCCCCGAATATTTCCCTGCTGCCAAAAATCCCTCGTAAATGGAATGCAATTATTGAAAATTACAGCGCATATTTCCCTCCTGTCAAAAATCCCTTGTAAATGGAATACAATTATCGAAAATTACAGCGAATATTTCCCTCCGGTCAAAAATCCTTTGTAAATGGAATGCAATTATCGAAAATTACAGCGATAATTGCATTGTAGAAAGCATAAGAGCCCTGCGATAATTGCATTGTACACCGATAATTGCATAGTAGCATAGTTCATATTACGGTTATCGATGACAAGACGAGAAGTTATGAATTACTAACGTCAGCTTGATAAGTTGAAAGTTTATTCGGGAAATATTCCCCAAAAATGAAAATGAACTCATGCAGTTTTTTGACAACACATGCAAAATTATCGGTAATTTTGATGCACTTGTGCAATTACTTACGATAATTGCATTTTAGAAAGCGAAAGAGCCCTGCGATAATTGCACTGTAGACCGATAATTGCATAGTTGCATAGTTCATATTACGGTTATTGATGACAAGACCAGAATTTATGAATTACTAACGTTAGTTTGTCAAGGTGAAAGTTTATTCAGAAAATATTCAGCCAATTATTGTGATGCACACTCGTGCATCAAAATAACCAGAAAATTTCGCATTCCAGCGTGTTGTCTTTGAAAAACTGCATTTGGTAATTTATGTGACATGAAAATGAACTCATGCAGTTTTTTGACAACACGCTGTCATGCAAAATTATCGGTTATTTTGATGCACTTGTGTAATTACTCACGATAATACACTCGCATCAAATAGTTCATCGGAGGTTTAGCCTGCAAGTTTTTATATATGCATATAATTAATTAGATATGGAGATGAATAATTATGCATATAGAAACAATGGGTTCGGATTGCGTGATTCCTCCCCATTTGAGATAAAGGTATCACTTCGAGGTGTAACTTTACGAGTAATACATACATGAGTAACAAATTAACGATGTTTATGAATTAAATAGAATGAAGTTACGCCTTATGAGATATAAAAACAGGGCAGATGTGTTTGTTTGAGGATTTTTAATTCTTCTAGATAAATAAAATGTCAAGTCACCCCGATTCAAAATATGCATATAATTGTTTCGATATTTTCAGATCTCTCCACTGCGGTTTACTTGACTCGGAGGGAATTGACATATTTCTTATTATTCCCCAATACAAATCGCGGACGAACTACTATATTGATAGCAACCCATAGCGCCCTCCGCCAATGATATTGTGAATGAAAATTTCGCGTTATGAAATACATATAACCAGCAGCAAGATTTTTTATAATTTTGATATTATGGAAGAATTTTCCTTGTTCACTTATGTGATGTGAGATGACTTTTAGTATGGTCACCTACTATATTTTTTATAAATTCTTTGTTTTTGATATCCCTCGATCGGGCATGGTCTTGAAATGGATTAGAATGGCGCTTGATCGGCAGGTTACTTTGGTCGATCGTAGGTTCAAAAACCTAGTTTTATGGGTTCTTTTCAGGAATTATCGTACAAGCCTAGTATAAGTTAAACCCACTTGAATTTAAGTCAAACGGACCTTTGAAATTTGGTCATATATAAAAAAAAATTTTTTTTTGAAGATTCAGAGATACATAGAGAAATGATGCGACGGCTGAGTATCTTTTTCAGGTATGTCAAGAAGCCAATATAGTAGGGGAGCCCAAGCGGGGATTTCGGGATTTACTAAAGCGCGGCAGATTAATATACAGGGGGATACCTTGTACCCGGTTAAGTACCTCCACAAAACATGAGGCCCATATATAAGGCCGCCCGTGAAGGATACAGGATCAGATTAGTAAAAAAAAATTGACTATCAGAAATTCTCGAGCGCGTCAGATTAAGGTAGGGTGAGTTAATTACATCCTCAAAAGTGTATATTCCACTAATCTGACAATTTGGAAGTGACGTAAAGAAAAAGGAGGGCAACAAAGTTGTAAAAAAAAAAACGTCATCTCGACATTCTCGAGCGTACCTAAATTTTTTTCTATTTTGAAGGAAATAATTCAAGAATAATGAAAAATATATAATCTGACGATTTCCGCAAGCCGAAATAACAAAAATTCGTCGATAAAGTTAAATGCGTGCAGCTGCGTGATGCCTACATTTCCTTCTTCGCGTTTCCGATGATTCTACGGATGAAGATGATGATTAATTAATTAATCAATTAATTATAAAACATAAAATTTTGTTAAGCTTTTTTTTAAGTTATTTTTTTATAAATACATGCATTCTACTAAGAAAGCATACACTTATTTATTTGCATGCTATTTCCTGAGCTTTTCAATTAATTAAGTTCAATGATTTAAAAAAATGAAAAAAAAAATTTTTTTGACTTCCCGCTGAGAAAAATTGAAAATTTTAAACAATTCGGGAAGTTATTGGTTTTACCCCGTTTTGCGAAAATCGAGTTTTCATCAGATCTCGACGTTTTAAGGTCATAGGAAGCTTCCCTGACTACCCCCGCGTGTGTGTGTGTGTGTGTGTGTGACTATGTGACTCGCTTATAACTTTTAAACGACTGAACCGATCGGAATCTACTAAACGGCGTTCTAAAGATTTTCCTTAAAGTTAGATTTCCTGTGAATTTGAACCGATTCGGACCGATAGATTTTGAGATATTTGGGAAAATCTCAAAAAAAAAAAATTTTTTTTTTTAAGTGTTTTTTTTGGAATAACTTTCAAACGGCTTTATCGATCAACTTCAAAAACTAATTCGCCTTTGAGCTTGAAAAACCACGTCGATCGCCACCAAGCTGGTCAAAATCGGTTGATTCGTTCGAGAGATATCGTGAACGAAAGAAACCCAAAAAAGTGTTTTTTCGGGATTACTCCGAAATGTTTGGTTCGATCAAATGCATAGAAATATTATTTCTTTGAACTCAGCGAGCTCAAAATATCACATAAATTATATTCAAAAATGTCATAAGTACAATTTTAAGCACCCAGGAATGGAATTAGCGGGAAGTTGCAGGGATGGCCTTTAAGGTGAACCGTTTTTCTAATTTTTGTTTGTCAGATCAGGCGAATCCCTCTAGATAATCGTCAGATTATGAGACAGTACATTTAGAACATAAAGATGAACCATATATATCTTAATCTGACGCGCTTGAGTATTTCAAAATGGCGAATTTTTTTTGCATATTATGAAAATGGCCGCGAGTTTGCGTCCCATCGAAATCGTCAGATTAGTGAATGAGAGCTTTTTTTTGGTGCACTTAACACTCCCTTAGAAAATCTGACGCGCTCGATTAATTTTTTTTTTTTCATTTTCAACCCTTACATACAACCACCCGCATCATGCAAACGACCAGATTAACATACGTACATTATTAAAAATACGTAGGGCATTGATGCTATCAATATCTGACGCGCTCGAGGATGTCCATGCAACAGTTTTTTTTTACATATTTAAAAATCTATAGCCGCTTCCCCCACCGATGTAAAGGTATATATCATATAACATTTTTTTCTTCTTATCATCTAAGCTTTGCAACCCAATAGGTCTCTACGACGCTCGAGTAAATCCCCATTTAGCATCGTGGGCTCCCCTACTAATAAGTTCGTTCCAACCGGCAGCAGAAACAGTTTCTTAGAGTCAGAATTCTGCGCAGTAACTTAAATGCGTTCCAACCAGAATCACAAACGATTAGGAAACGGTCAGTTTTGCGTTCCATCCAAGGTTGCAAACTGTTTGAAAACTATCAGAACTGTTGGCGGATTCTCTTCTAACCGTTCATCTGGCGCATGCGCAGAGCTAATATTTTTTAGATGGTGACTATTTCTTTAAGACATTTTGCTTATTTTTATTCACCTAACCTATTGTCACATAAAAACTCGCATTATACTCTCTGCATATTTATGTTATGTATTATTTTTCGGCAAAACCAAAAAAATGTCATATATTTCATAAACAACAAACTTACATTTCATTGTACTACATTTACTTTTTACATCGCACTAAAATATTAATTGCACTAACACATTAATTGAAAAAAGAATCTTAAAAATAAAGTAAAAAAAAATTAAAACATTAATGTAAGAAAAAATATTGAAATTTGCTTAATAAAACGTTGCATGAAGTCATTCGAACAAGTAGAGCAGGTTCTATTTTTTGAAAACTTCATTTCTTTCTCTAAGAAGTTCATTTATTTCCTTCATTAAGATAAGTTTTTTTTTATGCACCTCCAACTTCTCTTTTTAAAGTTCTATTCTATCTCTATTGTATTCTTTTCTCTCTCCTCGTGTTTGCTCTATTGTAAAATTTCTGTTTGTGGTATGATTTTTTCTTTTTAATGAGAAGCTCTTCTCTGGGGCCTGAGCCATTATTGAAGATGATGGAGTAGGTTCTGTTTCTACAGATGGTTCTATTTCTTCCCCTAAATCTTCTATCGTATCGGTTGCCAACAGAACCTCAGGCCTAACATTTTTTTTGCCTTCAAATATGATATCCATTTCCTCCTGATATTCGAAAAACTTTCTGCCCCTTCATGTTTTTCTCTGTCTCTCGACAAATTTTTCGTATGATCGTTCAACCACCCTCCACCTATTTTCCACAATGCTTGAAGTGTAGTTGGTTTGTAGAATTTCATTAATTTTTGTGGCTATAACCTCCAACAATTTTTTGAAATTTCTTATTTTAAAAGACCCCACGAAATTCGTTGCTAGCACTATAAAAAAGATTATTCGCAGATTATGATGTTACGAGGATGACTCACTACTTTCAGTAAATTATTAGGTGTTCCAATCACAGATCAGGAAACCAATATTTTACAGACATGCGCGTTGAGAACGATTTGCAAACTGTTGGAAATCTGTTTGTGATTCAAGGTTGGAACAAACCTAGTATATGTCATTAAAATATTATAACAATAAATTGATTCTAAACGCCCCACGCCTTTTTACAAAAAAAAATTATTTTTTTTGATAATTACACTGATCTTAATTTGAATTTTTAAAAAATTATTTTCAACCTTTTAGTTTGCTTTTATATCAGAGAATGTTCTTTAGTTTTTTTCAACTATTATTAATTTACTTAAAATACCTTTCGATATGAATATTGTTTTCATCAGAAAATACTTTTCTATACTCAAAGCTATATTCCCGCATCAGCGCCCGCGTTATGCATTTCTTTAGTATTTAATATATATAATTAATTATCATTTCACACCATATTTTCAAAAGCTTTGCTTCATGCTGTTCAATAATAAAATGAGAAGAACGAACGTTGACATATATGTATTTTCCCTCTTTCTCAAACTGCAGCACAAACGTCAAATATAATCCGCACCGATAAAACATATTTTAGTATTCGCTGCTTCTCTCTTCTTACTATTACACTCGTCTCATTCATGAAATTAGTCTCGCCAAATGCCACATACCGAGAGAGAGAGAGGGTAGGGATAAAGAGAGATAGAGAGAGATGTTATTCATCAAAACTTATGCAATTCATTGAACATGATAATACATAATATTAATTAATTTCAGTATGAGTTCTTGTTTCTGTGTTCATGAACATTGTGATTGAAGAATTTCATTTTGTAAACAATAAATAATATTATAATCTCAATGTTTACAGTTTTTCATTATCAAGGTTCTGCAAACAAATATTCTGTGGTTTACTACGTATAAATATTTATGATTAATTCCCGTTCAAGATACTGGATAGAGAATTTAGGAAACGATCACGTATTATCAGTTTCTGACTATGAGTTAATGTTGAAATTAGTTAAAAAAGGCTTTTCAATTTAATATTCAAGAAACGTGATTGAAACTAGGTATTTTATCATAGAACCTTGGTTAGTTTTGAGGTTCAATCTTCAGTCATTATTATAATACTATCTTTTATTTAAAAAAAAAATCTCTTGCCTAAGATACTCAAGGCTAGTATACTGATATTTCAACATATGCATAAAGATGAGTAGAAGTTCTGAAACTATATTTTCCACTTGCCACTTTTACTAAACACTGAATGATATATATTTATATATTAATATATAGATATATATATATATATATATATATATATATATATATATATATATATAACTTTTTGATAATTATTAGCAATAACAGGCTTGGTGAATCTCAAAAAACTCGATTTTATTAAAAAGTTGACGTTTCGCCACGACATTCGTGGCTTTTTCGAAACGTTTGAAAAATTGAAATTTCTTTGACATTTATTGATTTGGAAAAATTTGAATAGTTGAAAAAGACTACCATGTTTCATCAAAATTTTTCGGCTGTGGCCGTTCTCTGTTATTTATTACTTGCTATTCTGTCCAATATTAACATTCAAATCTGTTATTATCAGATGGTAAGGGAAACCACAGAAACCTTTACCCACGTAATGTTCGAAATAGGTTCAAATTATTTTGAAAAGTCAAAGAATAGGGTATCTACTATTTATCTGTTTTTCAACATTTTTTTATTACGGCTGTGGCCGTCTTCAGTTATTAACTACGTGCTATTTACCAATATCAACAGTCAGGTCTGTTGATATTAGATGGGAAGGGAACCACAGAAACCTTCACCCACGTAATGTACAAAATAGGTTTAAAATATTTGATTGTTGTCTTTAAAAAGACATTACTTGCAATTTTGGAGATCACATGTTCTAAACTATACTTGCTTTTTAGAAAAATTGAAGATTCTAGATGTTTAGATTTTGTCTAAGAAGATGAGTTGTTATGGTTAGACTTTGTTTGTTGAAGTATTTTGATTTATGTTGTTTCTTAGAAAAATTAAAGAATTAAATCTGCGTATATTGAACTTAAACGTTTTATAACTGTTCTATCATTTACGACTTAATTTAATTTTTTTTTGAACATGCAACATTTCTAAAATTTCTCTGCATTTTTGATCTTTTTCTATCTCTAAAATTTTTGTGTTATTAAAGTTGAAACTATGATTCTCATTGTTTTTATGTTTTATTAGTGCTGTGAGTTGTGTTTTGGTATATTTCTGTGCTTTTAATCTTTCTACTAAATTTTAAAAAGTTTGTCCTATATATGATTTATTACAATTTATTACAGGGTATACTATAAACAACATGGGATTTTTGCAGAAGAGGTGTTCTACTTTTCAATTTAGAATATATTTGTTTTATATAGTCGTAAATCATAGAACAGATATAAAACATTCAAGATAAATATACGCAGATTTAATTCTTTAATTTTTCTAAGGAACAACATAAATCAAAATGAAATAATTCAACAAACTGTAACCATAACAAGTCATCTTCTTAGATGAAATCTAAACATCTAGAATTTTAAATTTTTCTAAAAAGCAAGTATAGTTTAGAATATGTGATCTCCAAAATTAGAAGTAATGTCTTTTCAAAGACAACAATCAAATATTTTAAACCTATTTTGTACATTACGTGGGTGAAGGTTTCTGTGGTTCCCTTCCCATCTAATATCAACAAACCTGACTGTAGATATTGGACGAAATAGCACGTAATTAATAACTAAAGACGACCACAGCCGTAATAAAAAAAATTTGAAAAAAAGAGAAATAGTACCCTATTCTTTGACTTTTCAAAATCAAAGTAATTTGAAGCTATTTCGAACATTACGTGGGCAAAGGTTTCTGTGGTTTCCCTTACCATCTAATGATAACAGATTTGAATGTTAATATTGGACGTAATAGATAACAGAGGGCGGCCACAGCCGAAAAATTTTGATGAAACATGGTAGTCTTTTTTCAAAGAAATTTAAAATTTTCAAAAGTTTTGAAAATGCCATGAATGTCGTGGCGAAACGTCAACTTTTTAATAAAATCGAGTTTTTTGAGATTCACCAAGCCTGTTATTGCTAATAATTATCAAAAAGTTAAAAATAGTTCACAGGCAACAACAATTCAAATAAATAATGATATATATATATATATATATATATATATATATATATATATATATATATATATATATATATATATATATATATATATATATATATATATATATATATATATATATATATATATATATATATATGTATATATATATATATATATATATATATATATATATATATATATATATATATATATATATATATATATATATATATATATATATATATATATATATATATATATATATATATTATATATATATATATATATATATATATATATTTATATATATATATATATATATATATATATATATATATATATATATATATATATATATATATATATATATATATATATATATATATATATATATATATATATATATATATATATATATATATATATATATATATATATATATATATATATATATATATATATATATATATATATATATATATATATATATATATATATATGTATGTATATATTTAAGGTGCAATTTTCTTGGGTTTAGAGCACAGTAAAACTTTCAGATTTTATTACTTGTAATCCTTGTAATCGACATATGTTTCGGCGTATATAAGCCTTTTTCAAGATTATAACTTAGGTATGGCTGAGACATTTACATCTAAAAATACATTTAAAATCAGTCACAATTCTTCATTATGTGTACATTAACTTACTAGTTTATCTGTAATCTACATTAATTTGTTTTGTTTTGTTTTTGACTATATAGTTTTCTAATTGATCACCTATAAATAATATATAATATATATATATATATATATATATATATATATATATATATATATATATATATATATATATATATATATATATTTATATATATATATATATATATTATATATATATATATATATATATATATATATATATATATATATATATATATATATATATATATATATATATATATATATATATATATATATTATATAGTATAACTTATATATGTCTGGCACATTTACATGTAAAAATACATTTAAAATCAGTCACAATTCTTCATTATGTGTACATAATCTTACTAGTTTATCTGTAATCTTTTATAGATCATATATATATATATATATATATATATATATATATATATATATATATATATATATATATAAAAATATATATATATATATATATATATATATATAATATATAATATATATATAAAAATATATATAAATATATATATATATATATATATATATATATATATATATTATATATATAAATGTATATATATATATATATATATATATATATTTATATATGATCTATAATTGATTACAGATAAACTAGTAAGTTAATGTACACATAATGAAGAATTGTGACTGATTTTAAATGTATTTTTAGATGTAAATGTCCCAGCCATACCTAAGTTATAATCTTGAAAAAGGCTTATATACGCCAAAACATATGTCGATTACAAGGATTACAAGTAATAAAATCTGAATACCTGTGTTTTACTGTGCTCTAAACCCAAGAAAATTGCACCTTAAATATATAAATATAGCACAAGAAATTCTACCTATCGTATGTATGTATATATATATATATATATATATATATATATATATAATATATATATATATATATATATATATATATATATATGAATATAAATATATATATATATATATATATATATATATATATATATATATATGTATATATATATATATATATATATATATATATATATATATATATTATATATATATATATATATATAAATTTTATACCTATATATTCTCTGAGAACGGCTTAAGTAGTTTTTTAATGCTTTTTCTACTTATTTCAATGTTAAAGTTTTATCACACAAGTGAAACTAGTGCCTAATTACTTTGAAAAAATGAACCATGAGCTAAGAAGACTTTCATGAATAAAATTCATTCAAGAGAAGTTTCAAGAAAAAAAAATTTAAAAAAAATATATATAAATATATATATATAAATAGGTATATATATATATATATATATATATATATATATATATATATATATATATATATATATATTATATATATATATATATAAATATATATATATATATATATATTATATATATATATATATATATATATATATATATATATATATATATATATATATATATATATATATATATATATATATATATATAATATATATATTATATATATATATATATATATATATATATATATATATATATATATATATATATATATATATATATATATATATATATATATATATATAGATATATATACCTATTTATATATATGTTTTTTTTCTTGAAACTTCTCTTGAATGAATTTTATTCATGAAAGTCTTCTTAGCTCATGGTTCATTTGTTCAAAGTAATTAGGCACTAGTTTCATTTGTGTGATAAAACTTTGAGATTGAAATTAGTAGAAAAAGCATAAATATATATATATATATATATATATATATATATATATATATGTTCATATATATATATATATATATATATAATATAATAATATAATAATAATAATATGGTTTATTCTGTGAAGTTACAGGTATAAACAGTAATCACAGAGGCGTGAGCCTGTACGTGATTTTAAACTAAACAAAATATAATACAGTAGCCGGTATTCAAATTAATTTATAAATTCTTGGGACACAAAGCAAAATAACATGTAAACACAAAAAAAGTTCAAAATCTTTTGAGGATGGTATCATTAGGGATTTATTATTGAATTGAAATATCTCCTTCCCTTTTCAATCACCCAACTTTTTAGTTTTTTCTTCTTCACATTCAGATTAACTATATTCCTCAGGTCTTTAGGCACTGCGGCATATATACGTGGGGCCAGATAGATGAAGCTTCTCTGGCCAATGCGTTTTTCTGCTCTAGGTGTGAGGTATTTACTCATCTTGTTACGCGTTTCATATTCATATTCAGCTTTTCTGAGTTGAATTTTCCGTGTGCTCACGCCAAGTAATATCTGCAGCACAAATAGTTGTTGGGGATTCATAACTTTGGAAACAGCAAATAAATCATCTGACGGAAACAGGAGAGGTTTTCCGTAGATCACACGGAGCAACCATTTTTGGATTACCTCAACCCGCCTCATATGACAACTATATGCTATATATATATATATATATATATATATATATATATATATATATATATATATATATATATATATATATATATATATATTAGGGTGTCTATATATTAATATATAGGGTATCCAATTTAAAATAAACAAGTTGGTATCTACTTCCGGTATAACCGGAAGTGCCACCATCTTGAAAATGTCAAGTAGTCAAGTTGCCCCTATCAACATTAGTATACTGTCAAATTTTCAAAAGTTTCTTATGTGTAGTTTTCCATATACAGATCGCGTTCTTTCCCGGTGGGACACCCTGTATATATCTACATGATGAGTGCACTGAGAAATTTATTTTAAAAATCCACTAGAGATACTTATCAAAATGGGGAAACCTTTCGATTTCGCTGGATGACGCTGTGATGTGTTCTCTCGATTTACGGGATAGTTATGAAGGTTGGATATCATTACCCACTCAGGGTTTGGATGAGACATTACGGAATGGCTGGTTGAAGAGCGAATCAATATGAATAATGTTTGGCAACGATTTCAGTGTCTTCAACACTCTCCCTTCAAGAATGGATGGGAACGTTATGTCAACGGAGGTCATGAAACTTTCTCTACTGGAAGGTTAATTCGATCCATTTTCGATTTTGCATTTTGATTTACCAGTGCAAGTATCATATAGGATACACGACGCACCTGTAAGCGCTAATTTATTTTCATATATTTATTACATTCACTTGGTTTAAGTACATAATTTCTATATATATATATATATATATATATATATATATATATATATATATATATATATATATATATATATATATATATATATAAAAGAACTCTGCTGATGAAATTTGAAAATGAGAAAACATAAATATTTTATAAATTTTACTAGAGTTCAGGTTGAACCTGATTTCGGTTGATTATTTCATTATTTTCAAAACAACATTATATTATAATTTTTGCTCCTGTAGCTTCAGATTTTATTCTCTCCGCATTTCATATACTCAGTCGATACCATCAGTTAGTGATATCTTATTCAGTATGCTGTTGTAACGTATATGATGAGATATTGTTAATTCCTTAGAAGAATTGGGATTGTTCTTCCAACGATTTGTGCAGCTGGCGTGCTGGGTTCGAAGCCTGGGTTAGGTATGGATGTTTTTGTATGTCTAAGAGTTTCTATAATGAATAAGTAGTATTTTACATTGTTTACAAGCATATAATCCGTTAGAAACCAGCGTTAAACTGTAGGCCCACTGAGTGAAAATAAACTAGTGAGCAGCAGAGCTCCATCACTGAAGTCGAATTATTCGCGCGAAATGCATCGCGTCTAGATGTATTTCTAACGAATTGAATTATATTTTGGAAAATCACGCTTGAACAGCAAATCTAATTAAAAAGTTGAAAGAATTTATTTTATTAAAAAAAAAATTTGGAAAGTGCGTCTTGATTGAGGAAAACGAAGGAACGTACCTCAACATTAACTCAATCCACGTAGGGTAGAGCGGGGCTTAAAGGTCCACGGGTATAAAGGTCCATCATACATATCTAAGAAACTAGTGACGTATCGTTTCTTCTACCTATACTAGTGGTCAGAAGATGTCACTAGGAGCGTAACGAGACATCGTTGACAAGACAAACGAGCGACGACGCTTGTAGGACATACATGACCAGTGTTGCCAATAGGGCGCAAAAAGCGCAATAATTGCGCTTTTTAACTATGTTTTGCGCCATTGCGCTATTTTGTGTATTTTTGCGGTTTTTCTATATAAGCTCAAACCTTAATCTGGACATTTTTATAAGACAGAACAACTGGAGATCAGAAAAAAAACAGATTCCCGTGCTTGCGACCATAATTTTGAGTTCTGTGTTGCAAGTTGCGACCTTGCTAGAGACTTAGGACAATTGCAACATTCTAGTTGATCCGAAGATTGCACAAAAAGTTGAAATCATAAGTTTATGTCAAGTTTTTAGACGATTTCCTTTTTTGAAGGATACTATTGATTCTCAATCACTTCACAATGAGTGGAAAGATCATACCCTTTTGAATTTTAATGAACATAATCTTTCTTCTGATTTACCTGCTGAAGATGATTGGAGAATGGTTTTCAAATTAAAAAATGCTGCAGGAGAAACTAGATTCAAAAATTTTAAAAAAGTAATGCTGAAACATTGAATGGCCTTCTTTCAACTTCCCAAGAAGTAACTAATCCAGTTACCTATGAACCAAGTAAAGATATTCTGAATAGTAAAATTTGGAACTAATCAAATATTGATGTTCAATCTGTGATTGGGGTAATCCGAAAGACTAATAATTCTCATGGATGTGATTTTTTTTATTCTCATTTTAATTTGATGTATTTATATATGATTTATTCATAAGAGATTTATTTATTTTGTTATAGCGTCAAATCGAAGGCAGCCACCTTTTGTTTCGAAATTATAAATTTATTCAATAAAACCGTTTAGTCCTTTGAATTTTAGTATCATTTAACATTTTTTTTGACAACGCAAAAGAAGGAAGAAGAAACACCGGCATTATCGTGCTTTTGACCTTGAGAATGTAATATATTTGACAATTGCAACATTCTGTCACAAAACTCATACTTAAAACAGTAATACGAATTCTGTGCATTCTGTTCACATCGCAAGACCGTGCAAGATAAATATTACGCCATCCATTAGACATATGTTGCGCTTTTTGATCTAATATTGCGCTTTTATGTTGGCAGCATTGCGCTAACAAGTTCTTCAACCCCGGCAACACTGTACATGACTGCGTCGCAAAATTTCAACATAAGTAAATTGTTTAATTACTATTCTATTTAGTTCCGGGCAGTGTTATTACCATGCCTAAACTCCATATATTGGTACCTATAGGTTATTTATTTGTTTTTCACGTTTTATCATTAATATTCAACGGTATTTTTATTATAACCTGTAAAAACACTATTAAGCGGTTGGGGCAAAAAGTTCCAATGTGGACCTTTTAGTCCAAATTGAATTTTTTCACCCCATAATTAATATATAGGTTATATATCGTGGCACTAAATCTGTCGAGTTGATGAAACGTGCATCTGATTTAGTTATCAATGAAAATGTATCATTAAGGCAGGCATGTCGTGACTTGAATTGAATCGGTCAGTTGAAGAACAGTACTAGTCCAAAATTACCATTAAGAGATAATCACAAAAAAACTTCGTAGTATCACAATCGTTGATATATATTATTTACAGAAACTACAGATTTGTTGTGTGTAACTATGTAGACAGATTGAAATAAGAATTCGGCAAATTTTGGTTTATGGAAATTAGTTATTGAAAAAATAAAATAGAGAACATGTACTGTTTTTGAAGTGAATTGAGTCTTGAGAGCAGAAAATACATTCAAATTTAAGTAAAGTGAAATAAATGAAACGACATTATTCAGATACCATCAGCATCTTTTGTATTTAGGGTTGCCAACTCTCGAAAGGACCAACCAGGGAGAATTTTAAGAAGTCGGCTAGGGGGGGTGTAAGAAAAGAATCCGTCGTAACTACGTGATAATTTAACATGATGAGCAAAACCAAAATTTGAATTTACTACGTTTATTATATATACAAAAAATACTTTGAAAAGTATTTTTGTGATAATAAACGTAGTAAATTCAAGTTTTGTTTTGTTAATCAATTTTAAATTTATATTTACTTTGCTTTCGAGCTGCATCTAATATTTGACGGTTTTTCACTACAAAATCATAATCATTCAAGATCGAAGTTTGTTAGATCAACGGTTGCATATAATTTTAGAAAACCCGGAGAAATTATTGCAACCCGGGAGGTCGGGAGGTTAACCATTATTACCGGAGTCTTCCAGGTAATCCGATAGGGTTGGCAACCCTAGTTGTATACCAAGATGTAATGTGGTAGTAAAAGTCTTAATTTTAACCCTTAATATATTACATCACTTTTATTTACGTCGTCAATTTTTTTTGAATTAATCGGCAATGGTTAGGAATAACCAGGATAACAAGGCAGCTGAGGAGATACTATATTTTGTTTCAGCAACTTGAAGATGTGTGAAATAGAGCCATTTATGAAATCGTAGTACTTAACATACCCAGGTGTTGCACTATCGTATTCGAACTGCCTGTAGTTTAATATAAAATTTACTGTCGCTTCAAGTCCTGATTTCACAGATTCGGAAGATTTTTTTGCTAGACGACCACCAGTTTTCAAAATTTAGGATATCGCTATGAGTAACATATTTGACAGTAAACGGATTGGTCTTTCTACAGGACAGCTGTCATACTATTCTGGAACGTAGATTGGATCATGTTTCCTAACCCACTTCTTCAGAGTTCCGAAACCTCTATCGCAGGGTTAGAAGGAGTAACTTCTCTTGTACTTATCAAAGGCGGACATATGTATGGTCAGTATAAGAACAGTACAAGTCCTGGACTAGTACTGTTGTTAACCTGACTGATGGAAATGGGTGGAGCGTACAGCCGTAGTGTTCATATTAATGATACTGTTCTTTCGCTGAATGGATAGAGCTTTAATATATGAACATTTTGGCTATCTCAGATGAAAATAGCTACTTTTGGACTTGTACTGTTCTTCAACTCACCGATTCAATTGAATAAAACTTCATTATCAAGATTTATCAAACGAATGAAGAATGATCCTGTCAATTTGAGATTTGGCTATGGTACTCCTAGGCAGATATTTAATAAAGAACAAGAAGCCAGCCTCATACAATACATGCTCAAAATTCTTCAAGGGATAGGCCCTAAATAAGTTCGTCACATGGCTTATGACTGTGCCATCAAATATTCAATTAGTGTACCAGAAACGTGGCATTCTAACAAAATGGCTGGTACAGGTTCGTCGATTCCACCCATGTTCATCTTTCCCCGCAAAAAGTTCCAAGGCCATTTGCTCTGTTGTATTTACAAGTAAATACAACAGAGGTTTTTACTTTGTTTGTAATAATTGTTATTCAGATAACGATGAGTCTGATTGAGATAAAATAGTTAACAAAACGTATTTATTAAGTTACTATATTGTTATTATAGATGAAGAAGTATTTTAATTTTGTGTTTAAAAACATTTGAGAATAACAATTTGATTTTTGTGTTAAAAACGTTCAACATTTTTTGTTTTTCATAAGATTTTGAAGATTTGAGGAAGATAAATTTTTTTTTGAAATTAAAATTAAAAACTGGACCTTTTCGCCCCCTGGCTGTTTTTTTTTACCCCTACCACGGGGCAAAAAGAGACAGACGACAAGGTCGCGAAAAATTGTGAAATTATATATTTCTCTTATGATAGTTTAACCAGAAATTAGATTCCGTTTTCACAATATAATTCGCAATAGTCAAATTGGACCTTCAAGCCCCGCCCTACCCTACCAAATTTCAACCCTCTACTATAAAAACAAAAAATTGCGAAGTGCATCGTTTATATGCGATTTGAACGGAATAGTCTCCGCGCGGGGCAGCGCGACTGAGAAAACCGGCACTTCCTCAACATCAATTCAATGTACGTACCAAGATTGAACCCTCTAACTCAATCTGCAGAAGCTGTGGACTCTGGCAATTTCGACGTATCGACTTGAAAATGGCGACGGTTGCAGAAATTTACCCAAATTTTGATACTTTCCTTCTGCAAGGAGAACAATATCAGGTACAAAATTTCAGCTCATTTTTCGAAAATCTTTGTCTAGGAGGTCTGAATCGGGTAGAAAAACTACTCCCGCACCTGACTGCTTTCCTTCGATACACTGCAATATTATGTACATATATTTTATATAGTATACAGTATATTTTATAGGACAAAATACGACTAAGATATGGGATATTTATAGCTTTCCATACTTCTCCGGATATTCAATGTCAGATTTAGTTTTCGAGTCTTCTATCGCTATCGAAAGGATGTAAATTTCAGTTCAGTTGAATTCTTTATGCTTTTTGAAACGAATATCGATTCTTATTTTGGATTGATTGGGCCGATACTTGGTGTAAATTAATAAACATATTGAAACAATGGTTAAAATAAAAAAATAATGACAAGTATAAACTCATTGTTTCAAATCCTTTGGTACCACAACTTTACTGTTTAATTAAATTACACAAACCAGGCTATCCAATCAGACCAGTAGTGTTATTCACTACAGCACCTTCAGTGTTTTTGTCGCAGTTTCTAATAGAAATAATTCAAAATTATTGTAAATTTCAGCCTAAATTCTCTATCAAAAACTCTTACGATATAGTCAATAAAATTGAAAATATTCATTTGCCACTGAATTCTAAATTGATGTCCTGGGATGTAGTTAATCTTTTTCCAAGTATACCACCCAAGGTTCTTTTAACCCTAATAGAAAAGTTACTTAATAGCAATCTTGTTAATCCTTTTATAAAATCAGATATATTGTCGCTTTTGAAATTATGCCTGGAACAGAATTATTTTAGTTTGAATGATAAGATTTACAGCAGAACTGAAGGTTTAATTATGGGAAACCCTCTGAGCCCTTTGTTGGCTGAAGTATTCATGGATTATTTGGAACAGTCAATTCATAATCATCCTGTTAGTCGACAATTCGTTTATTGGTTTAGATATGTGGATGATATTATTTGTTGTTTTACTGGTACTCTTAGACAACTAGACTGCTTTCAAACATTCATTAACACTTTACACCCTAATATGAAATTCACTTTAGAGATGGAAAAAGATAACTCAATTAACTATTTGGATTTGAAAATAACAAAAGTAGATAACAAACATAATTTTTCAATTTTTCGCAAACCATCGCACACTGATAGCGTCGTACATAGTACTTCCCTACATCCATTCCAACACAAAATGGCAGCTTTCAATAATATGGTACATCATTTAGTAAATATTCCACTTTCAAACGCCAATTTTAACATCGAGAGAAATATAATTAAACAAATTGCCGTAAATAATAATTATGATCCCAATATTATAGACAATATGATAGATAAAAAGTTTTTCAAAAATGCGATTATTCAGGTGTACCCCCTTACTAAAAATAATATCAAATATAACAGCCTCACTTTCATCGGAAATTCAAGTAAAAAACTTAAATCACTCTTATCTAAGCGCAACATTAACATCGCTTATCGCACCGGTAATAATTTAGGAAATCATATAAAAAATAATAAATCCAAAGTTCATAAAGATAATAAATCAGGAGTTTATAAAATTAATTGTGGCGATTGTGATAAGTTTCACATTGGTACAACTTTCTGAAGTTTTCAAACTAGAATTTCAGAACACAAACGTAGCTTTGTTAATCAGAAGTCGGATTCACATTATGCAAACCATTTAATCCAAGAAAATCACACATTCAATTTCGATTTTGAAATATTAAATACTGAAAGTAAGGGAAATAAACTTGATATTTTAGAATCATTGCAGATAAATAAATACAAGTATTCCGGTCTCCTATTGAATAGCCAAATCGATCATACTTCAAGCCCCCTTCTTAATCTTTACAAAATTACCGAACTACCTGAGTAGCAGTTCAGAATTGGTTTTTCCTTTTCTAATAATTATTTGTAACCATCTTTGTATTTACCCCCTCTACATAATTTGTCATTTCTTGTTTTCGATATAACAGACAATCATAGTTAGTTTGCCATTAGCATCTGAAGAAGGTGAAGTTCGACCGAAACGTGCGTCATGCGTTATTTTTTATAATAAATGTGTAAATTGTTATTTTTAACCATTGTTTCAATATGAATATCGATTCATTTTTTTGCTTCCTCAATATAGGTATATAATATAGCAAAAACTTCGGTTTCATAGATAATCTATAGAATGGTGTCATATTTTTTTTGATTCATTATATCCAATAAAATTTCCTAATCTTCTGTTAGTTCCAGAATTTCAATTGAAATATCAAAACTGGTGAAATATTGAACACTTTATTAGTTAATTGGCTACTATTTGTTATGGTTTTAAATGATTTAGCATATTTAGTACTAATTTTTCAGGTCATTTATAACTTTTCTTTCTTCGTGGATCTTTTTCCATAGAATAGAGACAAGTCAGAAGGCTTTCTCGACAAGAGAAGCTAACTTTATTCAGAAATTATCCACTTTTACATGAAATCTGCGAAGCAGAATAATAAAAAACCCATTTTTTCAAGTTCTTGAAGGATGTATGTCATCTATTTTTCTGAAAAGTAATAATCATATTTTCAGAAACTTCCAATTTTGTTGCATGAAAAGGTGAAATTAACCAATCAGTTGTATAATTGTGCGTAATATTTCCATAATGGTGTTTCCTTTATTCAAATATATTGAACATTATGTATTAATTATTAGTTGGTCGCTGAAGTTTGATGAGTTGCGTATGCGTCAATAAAGTTGCTGTACCTCTCGGAGAAGTTGAGAATGGCAACATAAAAATATGTTTTTAATCCTCAGAAGTTATATCTATGATGAGTTACAGATATTGTGATGGATGAGTTACGTCCATTATAGAGATCCAGATTAAAACCAATCTAAGTTATTGATACGACCTGCTTCCCACGTTGACCCACTCGTATTTTATTCAGTAGTAGACGTTTGGGAAATTTATTGGTTCGGGATTAAGGAAGTTTCAACTTGTTTACAAGTCGCACAAAGGCCTAACATCCTATAATCCTTTAGGTATTGAAATGGAAAATCTTCGGAATCGTATAAGACTATCTCACTATGGGGATAGTGGGACAGAACCTCAGCTAACTATAATTAAAGACTCATTTCTTTCTATCAATGAAACACAAATAATCCTCAGGAGAGAATGGAAGGAGTCAGACATCTTGTTCTTAAAATACGGTGTTGTACCAACAAAAAAACGTAATGTTTATTCCAGAAAACCGCATTCAGCTTACTCTCACTAATTCCATAAATAATTAACTGAGAAGACTTTCCAGGAAAGTTTCAAGAAAAAAATTAATATTTACTACTTAACCGTTACGGACTTATCTACGTTATTCACAGAATATGCAATTTGAATAATTTATATTATTGACTCAGCTGCAATTCTGTAGGTTTTCGAATTCAAAAATGATTCAATAAAGGATTTTATTTTACCTACGTCTATATTTCAAACCAATTCAAATGAATTTCAACTGTATCTTACTCTACAAATAATCACTCTCGAAAGTTTTCAAAGTTAAAAATATAATCCCAATAATATATATATATATATATATATATATATATATATATATATATATATATATATAAATATATATATAAATATATATATATAAATATAAATATATATATATATATATATATATATATATATATATATATATATATATATATATATATATATATATATATATATATATATATATATATATATTTATACAGGGCTATTCAAATTCGAGTCTATACATAGAGATTTCGATAACGGTAAGAGATACAGGGTTGGTTGAATGGGGGCAAAGTTGCATATTTCAGAGGTCAATTATATGAATTTAAAATATCTGATCTAGCTTCTTTAGTTCTGGAGTTATACAGAAAAAATCGAAAATGTCGAAATTCTTCTTTTGCCTATATCTTTTTATTTGAGGAATTTTTTTTGAAACAGATTGTCACTTTGCCATTGCAACTTTTTGTAGGCTAACCAAATATCTTATATATAAAAATTATATACAGGGTATCGTATAAATTGGGCCACCCTCAACTTTCAATTTTCAAATACGTACCTGTATTTTTAATTGCATTTTTTTGAATGCCAAGAGTCATGTTGCATATTGTCGTTTTATTTTTATCGAAATCATAAATTGTTTTGGAAATATTGAACTAATATTAGGCATTCTATACCTTATTCTATGATTTTTTTTTATTACAGCTGAAATTTTAAAAAAAATGTTGAAATTTCACAGATAATTGTTCAATACTTCCAAAATACTCTGTAATTCAGATGAAAATACTATAACAATATGAAATATGACTCTTGGCATTCAAAACAATGCAATTAAAAATACAGGTCGGTATTTGAAAATTAAAAGTTGGGGATGGCCCAATTTATACGATACCCTGTACATAATTTTTATTCAGATATTTGGATAGCCTACAAGAAGTTGCAATGGCAAAGTGACAACCTGTTTTAAAAAATTCCTAGAATAAAAAGATATAGGCAAAAGAAGAATCTCGACATTTTCGATTTTTCCTGTATAGCTCTAGAACTAAAGAAGCTAGATCAAATTTTTTTATCCATATAATTGACCTCTGAAATACTTAACTTTGCCTCCATTCAATAAACCCTGTATCTCTTACCGTTATCGAAATCCCCATGCATAGACTCGAATTTGGATAGCCCTGTATATATATATATATATATATATATATATATATATATATATATATGTGGTCGATAGTCGTTCGAGATAGACGTGTTTTACTTGGTTCGTGTTTGATACTTCGGTTTTCTTAAAGTTCTAGTTTTTTTAAAGTGAGTTGAGTCCTGAGAATTGTTGTGAAGGTGAATTGTGCCACGGTCCTTTCAGTGCTGTTTTTGCGCTCCAATTAAAGGAAACAAACAATATATAAACACTGTGATTCTGTTGCTGGTGACGTTCATTTGTTTTGAAAATCTTACTTGAAAGGTGAAATTTCCAGACTGATCTGAGAACAGCTGTAAAGCATCTGGCGGCGTTTTCGATATCAGTAGAGAAGAACTAGAAATCAAAACCGATATTATTTGAGAAATAAAGGTGACCATACACTTAAAATGTCACAGCCAACAAACTCTCAACTTTTAGAGGAGATTAGAAAGCTGAGAAGTTTTGTTGAAGCTAGCGAAGTGAGAGTTTTGATGCAGATTGAGTCAAAATTAACAGAAAAGATCAAGACATTAGAAAAGGAAAACTCAATTTTGCAAGAAAAGGTAGAGCTACTAGAGAGACAAAATAAAAAGAATAATATTATTATATTTGGCATCAAGAATACTTTACCGGATATATCGGTTACAAACATATGCAATAAACTGAACACCCTACTTAATTTACAATTAACAGTTGATCAGATAAATAACTCCTATAGCTTGGGTAACTCACCACAAGCACCGGTTAAAGTGGAATTTATATCGACAATCACAAAATTACTAGTACTGAAAAATTGTTCAAAACTAAAGAGTACTAATATTATAATTTCACACGATTTAACGACATCTCAACGTGAAGTAAACGACATACTTAGAAGACATTTAAAAAGAGTAAAAACTTCTGCAAATAGGTGTTATATAAAAGGTGCTAAACTATTCGTCGATAACGAAATTCTTTCTGCTGAAGACATACTAGCCTATGAGAGGACTGAAACTAATAGCTGTAATACTGTCCATACAAACAGCGCTCCTGGTACACCCACTGCAAACAACTTCAAAACTCATTCAGCACCGGTCTTGCAAGATCAACCAGTGCTGAACTTGGAAAAGCCCAAGAAAGGAGAAAATTCGAAAACTCAATCGAAGCTGTCAGACTCTACTCCTAAAGCAGAAGCATACGAACATAACAGTGTTAAAGCCAGAACACGGTTTGGTTCTACTAAATCTAATAAATAATTGATTTTTGGTCTTAAGTAAAAAAAAAAAAAAATGAATGCATATATTCAACATTATAAGCAGAAAACTGTAGACACTAGGATCGTTAAAAGTATCTCTGAATTCAATACAGTATATTCAGAGGAGACGGTTGGCAAATTTAATATAATTCACTTAAATATACGTAGTCTTAGTAAAAATTTTGATAGGTTGTGTATATTTTTAAATAGTTTTAAACTGGAGTTTGATATAATCGTTTTGACGGAAACGTTTCAACTTGCTGGTTCTTTGGATGTATTTTCACTGGATGGGTATGATATTCTATATAATAATGGAATAATTAATAGAAATGATGGTATAATTATTTACATCAAATCTTCATTAAATTATAAATTCGAAACCACATTAATCGCTGATCATAAAGTAGCTGAAATGTATATATCTTTAAGAGATTGTAACCTTTTTTTAACTGCAATTTACAGATCACCAAATTCATTTTCATCACCAGATCAGTTCAACTTGGAACTACTGAGATATTTAGAAAAAAACAAGAAACACCAGACGCATATTATAGTAGGTGATATGAATATCGATTTGCTTAGTGGTGAGGAACATGTTGAAAATTATAGGAACTGTTTAAACACCTACAATTTCGAATCATATATAAATAAGATTACAAGACCTGCAAGTAAGACATGTTTAGATCACTTCTTCTCTAAAGCAAATAGAAATATAAAAGGACAGCATAGTTTCATTTTTGTGAACGATATAACGGATCACTTTCCAATAGGGTTAACTGTGGATACTGACCGGAGAACTACAAATGAAGAAAAGTTAAACTACAAGAGCTATTTAAATCATGTTAAACTAAAAAACGATTTACAAAATGAAAAATGGGAAGACATGTACAGACTAAAGCATATAAATGGAGCATTCGACGCTTTCGTGAACAAATTGATGTATCATATAGATAAGAATACAAAATTGGTGAAAATGAGAAAAAATAAACAGTTGATAAGAAAACCATGGATGACTAGAGGTCTAGCCAATTCCATTAGAGAAAAGAACAATCTGTACTCATTAATTTTGAAAAACCCTGAAAATAAAGAAATTAAAGAAAGATATAATAGATACAAATGTAAAATTAAATCCTTAATAAACATAAATAAGAAAAATTATGTGAATACTTTAGTACAAAGAAGTGAAGGCTCTTCTTCAGCTTTGTGGGACTGTGTGAACAAGATTTGTGAAAAGAAAAAACCTAAAACAAAAATCGAGAAAATAATGGGAAATGGGCAAGAATTAACAGCCGCTATTGATATAGCAAATAACTTCAATGGCTACTATACCGAATTGGGACAGAACTTGGCAAATAACATATTACCTCCAGATGACTTCGAAGAACATTTAGCCAATATCGATAATACTATGTATGTACATAATACAACAGAAGCCGAAGTAAAAAATGTAATATATACACTAAAATCTAAAAAAGCACCTGGTTGGGATAACATCAGAGTTGAAACCATTAGGGAAATAAGAGATGAAATTTCACAACCGTTAACTTATCTAATAAATAAAAGTTTAAATGATGAATGCTTCCCAGAATGCCTCAAAATTGGAATTGTTAAGCCACTATATAAAACTGGCGACAAAACATTGACCCAAAATTATAGGCCAATATCGCTGCTGTCAGTTTTTTCAAAAATTTATGAAAAAATACTAAAAACTAAAATAACCAAATTTTTTAAATAAATTTGAAGTACTTAATGATAATCAATATGGGTTTAGAGAGAAAAAAATCGACAGAGGATGCAATACACGCTTTAATCTCTCAGCTATACAATGCTTTAGATACGAAAACACCTGCAATTTGTATCTTTATCGACCTCTCTAAAGCTTTTGATACGGTGTGTCACAAGCGTTTACTGGAAAAGATTAAATTTTATGGACTACGTGGAAAAATCTATCGTATAATAGAAAGCTATCTAAAAAATAGAAAACAATATGTGGAAGTCAATGGAGTATTGAGTGAGCCAAAAACAATTATCTATGGCGTTCCACAAGGGACTGTACTTGGACCTCTTCTCTTTACTCTATATATCAACAGCCTAATGA
>JARQZK010001474.1:420000-470000 GCA_030704885.1 Cynegetis impunctata | reverse complement strand
CTAGTTCTCGTTGCCGAAATGTTTTCTTCTGTTCTGAAAGATGTGGTTCAATTGTTTCCGACTGGTGGCGCTGTGTCATATTTATATGTCATGGAGTTGCTGGAAGAAATATGTATGGCCGTTTGAAATGTTGGTTTGGTTATCACTCTTGGTGGATGGATGATACTGATGAGCCCCGATAAGGGCGAAACAGTCTGTCTATCAATTTCCATCGATTGTGATAAACAAATTAACATTTCGAACAATTACCGTCTGGGGTAGATGTTGATATTTCGATGCTTCGTGAACTCTTATAACCAGCTCCGTTAGGAGGTTTGTTTGATTAGTTTCAAATAAATGTCCTAGTTCACTTAATTTTATAACCACGGGCGTGTTTTCCGTTTAACACAAATAATTCTTACATATATATATATATATATATATATATATATATATATATATATATATATATATATATATATGGAAACGAAGAATTGAAATTGATGCAAAAAGAAGAAGAATACTCTGCAACTAAGTGATACCTTACAAAGCAAATGAAACCCACTATGAATATAATTTTTTTCAAATAACTAATTTTCTATAAAAAGGTACTGTTTTGTAGGTACTCTGTAAAATCTTGTTTGATGTACGTGAAGTTGACTACATGAATATTTTTCTCCAAGCATTATCAATTCAGGTATTTTGTTACGGTTGCTTATCACCTTTTTCATTTCGAATAAGGAATTAACGAATAACCTTTCTTGTTTTAAATGATTTTTTGTTATTGTTGTTGTTTTCATGAAATTTTCGTTAGTACTAGCTTTAATTAGCCACAATTAATTTTAACTATAAAGCATCTAGTGAAAACTAAAACTGTCTAACAATTATGTTTCAATTTATTTGTACCTAGTCAATACTTCCCTCAACGAAAAAGCTATGTTTTTATATAAACATATATTTTTGCTTCTTTTTGATATTTATAATTCTATAATCAAAATTGCCATATATATTACGGACTTCAATAGTAACTATTATTTCTAAAAATAAGAAGTCATAAGGACTATTAGAAATTATAATTGAAAAACACACCTATAACTAAAGACTAATGGAGTAGTTGTGAAAAGTTCTTCCTCAATTAACCAATGTCATGTATCAAATGACCTGGATGATTCACATCACTCTTGCTTATGTATTCAAATTTAATCAGCTGCAAATTAAAGCTGCTCTTTATATCATCAGTCCATCTCGTTGGTGGTCTTCCTCTTTTTCGGTAAGCCAAGAAAATTCTTGAATTTCTACTGTATAGTTGTAAAATCTCGGTTCCATTCAAGGATTTTCTTGGTCCAGCTGACGTCAGTTGGTTTTGCAATGTGCCCTGCCAATTCCATTTTGAAGTTGTTATTCGCCTGACGACATCCGCTACACCTGGTCATCTTTTTATTTCATTGTTCTGGATAATATCTCTTATAGAATTAGAGAAATACCCAAGATGGCTTTATCCATAGGTCGTTGTAATAAGAAGACTTACAAACAGGCTGGTTTCCGCCGCGGAAACGGAACGAACGACCACTCAGAAGTAATGAAAACCTTATTTGAGAAATGCTTAGAGTACAATAAACCGTTCATCCTTATCTTCGTAGACTACGAGAAGGCATTTGATAGTATTGACCAACATGAAATGCTCCAAGCTCTTTCTGATTGCCAAATAGTCCACCAATAGACCGCAGTAATTTAAAATATCTTTGAAACCGCAACATCATGTGTTCGGCTCTACGAAGATACAGGTAGGTTTAAATCGAACGAGGAGTTCGCCAGAGTGACACCACGTCTCCAAAACTATTCACAAATTCACTCGAGTACATGCTGAAGGAGATGAATTGGAATACCTTGGGAGTTGATAAATCGAGAAGACTTGAACCACCTAAGGTTTGCTGATAATACTGTCTCGATTTCGGATAGGATTGACAAAGCCACACAGATGCTACACGATCTTAAAAAATTGTCAAAAAAGGCAGGATTAAAAATAAATTCTTCAAAAATACAATAAATGACAAATCAGGTAATGAGTGGTAATATTGCTTCGAGTGGGCACGAATTGCGACAAGTACCCTCCTACGGAATGAAATTCGTGTAGGTCGAGACAACCAAACTGATGAGTTTCAAAGAAGAATAAGACTCACCTCGGCAGCTTGTGGGAATCTGAAGGATGTATTTAGGCCGACATCTCGGTATATTCTTAGAGTGTTCAGTCTTTGTGTCCTGAATGTTATGACATATAGAGCGGAAATACTTACTCTGACAAAAAAATCCATCGATAAATTACAAGTGACACAATAAGCTACGAACGAGCGAGCTACGAGACTTCAAAATAAATTAACGATAAAATTTCTAGAATTAAATGCGTTAAATCTTTGAGTTATTAAATTAAGATTCTATACAATCCAAATCCAGCCTGTTCCACCCATCGTCGAGTGAAGGCCTCCCTTAACATCTGCCACTCTCCTCTGTTATTGGCTTTCCTTATCCAGTCGTGTCCTGCCAGTCTTTTTATGTCATCCGACTATCTCGTTTGGGGTCTACCCCTGCTTCTTTTGTTATCCCATGGTCTATATTTCATCATACTTCGCGTCCATCTGTTGTCTGCCATTCTTCCAAAATGTCCCGCCCAGTTCCACTTTAGTGCACATATTATTTCTATAACATCTTTTGTTCTTCTTCTTATTTCTGTATTGGTAATGCGATCTTGTAGTTTGACGTTTAGGATTTGTCTTTCCATTGCTCGTTGTGTGACTTGTAATCTATTTATAATATTCTTGTTTAGTGCCCAGGTCTCTGTTCCATAAGTGAGAACCGGTAGGACATACTGGTTGAAAACTTTTTTTCTTTATACTTGGAGCTCTGCTCCTATGCGGACTTTGCAACTATATGACTCTATTCAAAAAAAATCAGTGGGTTAATGGACGATAAGTCACTCACCTTCATTCACTCGAACATCAGAGGAAGATTACCGACATATGTTTTTACAGATATTATCACAACAGGTTTTCTGCAGTCGTTATCTCCATTAGTCCACGAGGAGCACAATTCACTCTTCATACAAGATGTGCAGATAATTCATACCATTTTGATGTGTACATCCCAACAGCCAGACCATCAATCTACCGTTTCTGAACCGAACTGCAATTTATGGAACTCTCTAGCCTCAGAAATATTTTCGGTTTGCTACGACTTCTAGCGTTTCAAATCCAATATAAAACGTCATTTATTAGAGATTTTTATAACCTTCCGCTTTTTCCGACAGTTGCTCATAAAATAAAATGTTCTTAAATCTCATTTTGAATGAACGACCTATCTAATAAATTTACTTCCAGTACAACCCAGGCCAATATACTCCTATTTTTCTTATTTTTTTCGATACGCATTTCATTTCGAGGTTTCAGTGCAATATTGACATCTTATTCGGACGAAATATCTGATGAAACCTTATACAAACTAATCGTACTTCACACAATAGAATGTGTATCTGAAAGACAATTGCTCCATTTTATGTTGATGGTATTACAATTCTGTGTTATTATATTACATATAGTGATCGAGTAACATTCTTGTTCAATAATAATTTGAAAAATGTATTAAAAAAACTTCCATGGAGCTGGTTATATGTATTTTGCGACGCGAAATCTGCATTCACGATCCAACGGTGAATTATAGAAAACGTCAAGTCGCCCCGACGCAAAATCTGCATACAGCTGTTTCAATCTTATCAGATCTCTTTTCTATAATTCACCATTAGATTGTGAATGCAGATTTCGAGTCGCGGAGTAAATGTAACCAGCTGCCTTGGAAAGTTGTATTTCAGAATTTTCTCTGTATTGAATTGGTATTTACTTGGAGAAAGCAGGTTTAACAGGTTGAAATAAAATATATTGAGTAACGTGTTTCGTAATAACATTGATTTCATCTCATACTAAATAATGATATTTCAAAACAATCTATTCATATAAAAAATTGAACATGACAGAGGGAATTCTAGAAAAACCAACTAACAATATATTAATAAGCAATTCATTCAGAGTCATTGGTAGGTATATTAAACAGATTGAGGAGAGGAGAAGAGTTTAATTCCATCTGGGCGTTAACTTGGTTTCCGGAATTTTTATATTTATTGCTGTGAAGGGATCCCCATTAGTTGGTTTTGTGTAAACTATTTTCGAACTGTAATATATCATAATTGTGATCAAAAGTATAGTTTTCTTGATTGAGATGGCACGCATAATTTATAGAATGGACAGTGAAGAATGTAAGTCCTCATATATAGCAATAGGCCAGACCGGAAGATGTTTTGAAACTAGTCTAAAAGAATATCTAAAAAGCGGACATTCAGCATTTAGGAAACATCTAGAGTCGAAAGGACATAACATCTCATCCTCTTTCAAACCAAATATTCTTCATTACTGTGAAAAAGGTATGAAAATGAACTTCCTGCAAGCCATGGAAATAAACAAACTCCAAAAATCCCATAATTACATCATTTTCAATGTCCAGTTGGACCTAAACCACTCCCCACTATTAAATCTCTGATAATTCGGAAAACCCATCAATTCTATTTTACCACCCCCAGGTACCGAACCGAAATACGTATATTTTCAAGTGATGTCTTTGTGATATGTATTCAGTTTTGATAATGCTGTAAAAGGCGAAACTAGTCCAATAAAAGTTTTTTTCAGTTTGTGGTTTTTAGACAAGTTGTTTTTTACTTATTATTTATTTTTTATTTAAATATGAACTACCACAGAGTTTATTCATCGTCCATCAAGTTTATCAATATATTTTATTTTAACCTAGGAGAAGTTAGTATTTATTTCTTTATAAAATCAAGAATTTGATTTTGTTATTGATGATTCATCTGCTTCAATAGGAATGTTTCAACTTTTCAAAGAATAAAATCTGGACAGTGACAATATGTATATTGGAATCATTATGAAGGCCGTAATTGCTCAAAATTTCAATAGGTCTTTTGTGTTCTAGTAAGCAATTTGCAATATACTCATAAGTGACTCTATACTTGATTACTTGATCTTTCAAGTGTATCCTATGAGTTTCTATCTATAACCAAACAAGAGAGACGAGAAAAAACGTAGTCAATCAAATATAAACGGTTATTTGGCTATTTTGCTTGAGCCTGCTACAGACGAACACACACACATATATATATATATATATATATATATATATATATATATATATATATATATATATATATAGAGTTATTCACGTTATTCGACACCAAGAGTTATGGCTAAAGTATTTGATATTATAAAAGTTTTTTCTTTAAGATGGATAGGGACCTATTAGAACTATATTTTAAAAATATTTTCATGTTGTACAGGGTGTGCCAAAAACACGAAAAATATCGAAGTTGGTATGTTTTAAATGGAATACCCTGTATATTATTTCATTTTTTGATTTCACAGTGAAAAAAAATGCCAGTTTCATTGAGATTTAATTCACCTAAACCTTATGGTTTTTGAAATATCTTGTATTCTGTGAATATGCAGTATCAGTTTCAACGCTCAAACTCTCAACTGGTGTTTTCTTGTTTTTAACCAAATTAATGATAAGGCCTACTAACTGGATTGAACTTTATGATGTACTTGGTGTGTAAAAATAAAAGTAAAAACGGCACTAACTTGTTTAACTTAAATGGGACACCCCGTATTTTATGTCACTAACAGATGTAAAATTTAATTGGCTATCGAATACCGGAATACTTTCCAATCGATATCTTTTCACGTTTCCAAATAAAATGCACATTTTCATCTCAGAAACTGATTTTAAGAAATTTGTCATTCATCGAGTCGACTATGGCGTTTTGAGAAATCAGAATTGATTGAAATAAACATCAATATCATAATTATATATGCGTTTATCCTTCAATATCTTAAATGCTATGTACTAGTTCAAATTATGAAGGAAACAAAAATTAAGAATATGAAACAAGCAATATTTTATATCAAGCGTTCAAAATGGCGACCACCAGACTCAAAACACAAACGTATCATGCGTATGTCCTCAAATGTTGCTAAAGGTTTTATAAAAAAGGTACTGTTGTTTTTAGAGTCTGATACCTGTATTTAAGAGTGAATTTGTACCATACGATAAATAATAATAAATAGAGTCTGATGGTCGCCATTTTGAACGCTTGATATAAAATATCTATAACTAGTTATAAAATATTGCCTGTTTCATATACATAATTTCTTTTCCTTCATAATTTGAACTAGTACATAACATTTAAGATATTGCATAAAATAAACGCATTTATTATGATCTTGATGTTTACTTCAATCAATTCTGATTTCTCAAAACGCCGTAGGTGACTTGATAAATGATAAATTTCTCAAAATCAGTTTGCAAGATTAAAATGTTCATTTTATTTGAAAACGATTAGAATGTATTAAGGTATTCGATAGACAATTAAATTTTACATCTGTTGGTGACATAAAATACGGGGTGTCCCAATTAAGTTAAACAAGTAGGTGCCGTTTAAAGATTGTAATTATTTTACCTTTATTTTTACACACCAAGTCTAACTTAGTCAATATTTCTTAAGTGTGACATAAAGTTCGTTTTATTTAGTCCTCATCATTAATTTGGTTAAAAACAAGAAAACACCAGTTGAGAGCTTGAGCGTTGAAACTGATACTACATTTTCACAAAATACGAAATATTTCAAAAACCATAAGGTTTAGGTGAATTAAATCTCAATGAAACTGGCATTTGTTTTCACTGTAAAATCGAAAAATGAAATAATATACAGGGTATTCCATTTAAGAAATACCACCTTTGATACTTTCCGTGTTTTCAAAGTGAAAACCTGCTAAAAAATGAAAATCGCGATGGAATTTTTATTCCCTTCATGACAAAATACAAATATAAAAAGCTTGCCAGAAAAATCAAAGTTTATAATCAACAAATGAAAATAGGGGTTTTTTGAACAGGGGTTATAATTTAGGGTTGTATGTATTTTTGAATGCTGTATCGCAAAAAAATAGAACAAAAAATTTTGTCTGAAAAATTAAAAATTAAATTTGAGAGAAGAATCACCCTCAACATTTAGGGGGATGAAAAATAGATTTTGTCCGACTCTCAGACCTAACCGATATGCACACAAAATTTCATGAGAATCGGTCGAGCCATTTCGGAGGAGTTAAACAAATAAAAAATAGGGGTTGATCGTAGAGGGGTGAAAATTTAGGGTTGAATGTATTTTTGAATGATGTATCATAAAAAATAGAACAGAAATTTTTGTCTGAAAAATAAAAATTAAGGGGTGGACCACACTCAACATAAAGGGGGATGAAAAATAGATGTTGGCCGATTCTCAGATCTACCCGATATGCACACAAAATTGCATGAGAATCGATCGAGCCATTTCGGAGGAGTTCAACTTCTAACACCGTGACACGAGAATTTTATATATTAGATATATAACATGTATGTCTGAAGTGTATATAAATTGAATTCGTTCTAGTGCAAAACATCTATTCTCTATCTAGTTGATAGTATTTGCCCAAATATATTAAAACAATGGATAATGAAACAAACTTACATTATTTACATTTATTAGAAAAATACGCATGACGCACGTTTCGGTGAAACTTCACCTTCTTCAGATACTAAAGGCACACTCTATACATTTCTTTGTTCAAATACAAGTAATAAATGAATGACAAATTGTGCAGAAAGGATAGTTACAAATAATTAGTAAAATTATTTGTCCGAACCTTGAGTATAATAAGGGTGCACTTTGTATGTCATTCGAGTGCAACATATCCTGTTGTACTTTGAAGTTGAAAGTATTTACTCAAGCGTCGAGCTTATCTGTAGGGGAGACCGGTATCAATTGTAACAGGTATCAATTGTAACTTTGATATTCATCCCGCCATCTGTCGAGAAAAAGAAAAACATATGTTCTGGTAAAATAGCTTACTACAAGATACTCAGAATGAAGTACTATCAATTTGTCAACAATAGTGTGTTAGCCTGTAGAACGTGCAAATGTGATCTTTGACCTAAAATGTAAGTATTGCATTCCATAATTGAGTAGTGATAGCAAGTTTATTCTTGGTGCTACCCCAAAAGCAATTATTACACTGAAATCAGGCTGTTTTGGCGATAATATTCACAGTGATTTGATTCCCAAATTTGAAGGTTATGTTGAGAGGAATTATTGTCTAACGGTTAGGGAGCTGTTGGTGTCGATTGTAACAGATTCGAGGGTGTCGATGTTACAATTGACACTAGTTGCGGTAATATCAGTATTTATTCAGATCTTTAATATTATTACAGTGAGAAAAGATGGTGAAACCCAGAGTCAAGAAGACCACTAGAGGTGAAATTCCTCAAGAGTTGTACGAAGCAGGCTGCTTATGATGTGATTAATGGAAATGCAAAAGTCAGGACAACAGCAAAACAATATGGAATGTGCCATATTTCTCTCAGGCGATTTGTTATTGCTAAGAAGAATATACTGAAAACCCACAAGTTGGTTATCATCCGCATAATAGAGTTTTTACTTACGAACAGGAACAGTAATTAGGCAAGTACTGCACAATTTGTTCCAAACTGTATTTTGGACTTACACCAAAGGATTTACGCAAATTAGCTTACAGTTTGCCAAAAAAATGTATGTAAAATTCCGCAGGGGTGGAAAAGGACTGAAATTGCGAGTGAGGATTGGTTTAGAGCATTTTTAAAGCGTAATCCAGATCTGTCCATACGCACTCCTGAAATCAACCAGTTTAGCAAGAGCTATGAATTTCAATCAAGAAAATGTCAATAAATTTTTGACAACCTGGCTGATGTCTTACAAAGATACAATTTTGGGCCTAACAATATATACAACGTAGATGAAACCGGGTGCACTACGGTTCAAAAAACCTAATAAAATCATAGCGACAAAAGGTGTGAAACAAGTGGGTGCAATAAATTGTTGGAAAAAGACACGTCTAGATCAAATGTCGAAGAAACTGTTGACAACCCCCAACCCAGCACATCGGCAGCTCCTTCAACACCAATTCGGCCGCCACATAGTACAGATATTCTGCATATACTACAGCGCCTCCTATGAAAGCCTATACTCCGGAGCAAATTCGTCCAAAATGCACTACATCCAGACGAAAAGGGAAAACTGCAATTATAACGGACACATCTGAGAAGCAACTACTGGAAGGACTATACAACAACAGAAAAGTGTCTTCCGCTAAGAAAAACATTATGGCATCTAAAAAAAACTGGGAAATAAAAAACGTCACAAAGAAGCGAAAGATTGTCGAACAATCATCGGAGTCATCTGAAGATGACACTATATGTTTAATATGCTGTGGTCCTTACTGCAGCAGTAAAGAGGACTGGCTGCAGTGCAGGAAGTGTCAAGGCTAGGCTTATTCTTCTTGTGCTAACAACGATCCTTTATTTGTCCGCAATAATTGTGAGTCCTCAGATTCAAATTAATTTTGTGTCGCATATTTTTCCCGAACTTTTACTTTCAGTTTTCGTTGTTTGCATTCAATATACATATAGTTTTCATGTTGTTGTTTAAAATGACAGTTTTTGTATTGTGTTTTAATAAATTATAATATAGAATATCGTTTAACTTCATTTAAAATAAAATATGAGTTGCGTCCCAATGATATATCAAGGGCTTAACATCAAATTTCATTCTTACATAATTTCATAATTATGACCTACACGTCACGACCTACTCCTGTTACAATTGACACTTCAAGTGTTACTATTGACACCAAGATGGTGTCAATAGTAACATTTGGTTTTTGACAAAAAAAATATTTCTGAAGCTAAAGTTAATTGAATTATACCAAATCTGACTATATCACGTTATTCCAAAAGCTTGAAGTAACCCTTGGATGTTTTTATTTTCACAAGTTGGTGGTTACTGTATTGAGGAAAAAATCAAAACCAATTTTTGTTACAATTGACACCGGTCTCCCCTACTTTATGTTGAAATATCTGTTCGCATCACGTTTGAATGCATCACATCTATTTTGTGAAGTTGAGAGTATTTTTTTTTCAACTATTAGTCTAAGAGTGACTCCGTAGTTCAGTGGTCGTTGGGCCACTGAACAGAAGGTCGATGGATCGAATCCCGGCCGAACCAACGAATTTATGCGGAGCCACCTCTCGGAAGACAATGGCAAACCACCGAGCAGTATTCTGCCTAGTAAAGCCTCTCTGTAAAGACGTTCGGAACCGTCGTAAAACTGTAGGTCCCTTCTATTCGTGGATCGCTGTATCGCGCACAGCACGAGTAGTTGTAGAGAGGTCGCCACACACTAAACCGGGTACGGCACCACAAGAAGAAGATTAGTCTAAGTGAAGGTGTACCTCTTATGCTGGAAAATCTATCCGCATCTCGTTTAAGTGCAAAACATCTATTTTGTGGAGATAGTGTAAATGTTCTAAGCCATAGGCTACTCTATGATAAATGTAAATTTTTTTATACTAAAAAATCTATTCATATCTTGTTTAATTGGATTAAACTATCACTCGTCCGACAACATGAATCGTATATTATTTCATAAGGAGAAGTGTCACTTTTCATGGCGAGCTTGAGCTTATTGAGGTAATTGAAAGCGAGCCATGAAAAGTCACTTCTACTCCGAATGAAATATGTTATTTTATTTTCAAACGTTTTGAAATTCATAAAAATTTGAATATCCATTTTTGAATTGATTCACATTTACGCACATATCTCTATCCACTTACGATTGTTATGTATTATGGAACATTTGCCTAGTTACGGTTGCCACGCAGAATTGATTCTGACAGATATAAAGTAAAATAATTGATAGTTATAATTCGCAACCAGGTGAGAAGTGGTTGAAAGAGAAAATGACGTTTGAATTGGAGAATTTTTTGTTCATGGTTACCAATTCATCTTTTGCATAATAACACTTTTTGACATTTTTGTACTATTTTCAGGTGCAAAAGCCATCAATTCCCTTACCGTACAAAAATTTGCTAGTTGCTTAGCAACACTTTTAATCCTAGGATTAAAAACGCTACTTTTAATCCTAGGACCAAAAGTAATTGCATTTGAGCTCTCTAATTGTTGAAATTTGAAGAAAAAACATTGTCTCTTACAAACTTAGTAAAACAAGCTAATTGGGCCACTATATATAGGTATTTATTTGTTATTTATATTGATATTGAATGTACAATTGGAACAATTATTGCCAAAACTCAAATCACCACTGAAATTATCACTAACAATTTTCGAACAATTCAAAAGATTTTCATTAATGTCACAACGCATAGCACCTCCAATTCCTAATACTAGAACAACCTTTATCATCAAATATACATTATCAGGTGCCATATCCAGGAACGAATCCACTTCCTTCTTCGTAAAAACCCTAGCCTTTTTAGGTATATATCCATCACTTTGCCTCTTTAACAATGCTCGTAATTTTGAATATTTACTAATATCCACACCATTTTTGATATCCAGGGTGGATCGCAACATTGAATACTGTGACCAAAGAGTGGATGGCTTGACGGTCTTCGTTAAATTTGAGAAATACACCATAAGAAAACTCTCCGCACAGTTTTGCACATTTTTTCTTTACACCAATCCATGAATCGCTGATTTGCAAGTTCATAAACTTGGCGAGATTTGGGTGGCAAAAGATTTAGATATACTGCTTCGGCACTTTCCAATATATCTGCAGGTATATTTTCAGCGTGTTCAGCGTAAAAACTACTACAAAAATTTTATGATTAGTACGTCTACTGACGTCTACTTGACAATCAATATTTACCAACAATACCAGATATCCATGACTACCGACTTGCTATCGCTGTTATAATTAATATGTGTTCAAATTTATTACCAAATTATTAACGATTTTTGAATAAAACTAATATTATTTTAATTTTGACTTAGTTGGAGAAAAAATAGTATATATCATACGGACTAAAAGTGCCTATTTTTACTCGCAATTATGCATTCGCTCGGCTGCGCTGCGCTCCGCCTCGCAACTGCAAATATTGCTCGTAAAAAAATATGCACTTTTAATCCTTATAATATAATATACTATTTCCTGCCGCCGGCCGGAAAAGTGTTGCATAGCAATACTTCTCCTCCTTCCGGAGAAATAGAACTTTTCGATGATCCTATCAATCGAGAAATGACGTTATTATTGTACGTTTGAAAATAAAATTATATATTAATTATTGTAAATAAAACTTCGCAGTTTTCGATTTTCACTTTATTTTGTTAACATGACAATTGTTTCGCCAATACACAGTGGCTTCTTCAGATGTATAATACATACTAACCTCTACAACGAGAATATTGAAAGATGAAGGAAGGGAATATACAATAAGAATGGGAAAAACCTAAACGTAGTCACTTAGCAGGTAGAAAGTACAAACTATAAATGACTCAGGAAAAGACAATAGGCACAAATATTAAATATTACATCTAGAAAAAATTCAACAACGGTGAACTTTTCTGATCTAATTGATCATTCAACAATTTATTGTATTGTTTCATACTATTAATTTCAAGAGCTTCTAATAAATTGAGTTTATAGCCTTTCTTATCTATATGTGATATTTCAAATTCACTATTAAAAATATGATTGTGTTCTAGGAGATGTGATGCATAAGTAGTATCTAATTTTTCCTTGTCGTAACTTATTTTATGTTCTTATATTCGAACTCCAAAGTTCCTGCCAGTTTGGGCAACATATACTTTAGGACATGAACCTCAAGTAAGCTTATAGATCCCTGATTTATTTTGTTGTGTAGTTTTATCTTTTGATTTTTTCATATGGTTTCCAATGGTATTCTGAGTTGTGAATGCTATTTCTAAATTTCGATTTGACAAAAAGGAAGAATTTTTGAGTATTGGGTCACCTATATAAGTTAATAATTTGAAGTTTTAATCATTATCTATTCGGAAACAGAATTCTTCGTGTTAACGACACACGTTCGTGGCAATAAAATGAAGTGAACTAGGACATTTATTTGAAACTAATCAAACAAACCTCCTAGCGGAGCTGGTTATACGAGTTCACGAAACATCGAAATGCCTCCATATACCTTAGGATGGTGTATGTTAGAAACATTAAGTTGTCTATCACAATCAATGGAAATGATAGACAGTCTGTTTCGCCCTTATTTGGGGCTCATCAGTATCATCTATCCATCGAAAGTGATAACCAACCAAATATTTCCAACGACGTTATATTTTCCTTCCAGTGACTATATGGCATATAAATATGACACAGCGCCACCAGTCGGAAACAAATGAACCACATCCCACAGATAGAAGAAAACACTTCGGCAACGGGAACTCGCACGTCCTGACACCCGAAGGTGGTTACTATAATCGCTAAGCAAGAGTAAAGTTGATACATCCATTCGATGTAATTCAAACTTCACACGCCGCTGTTTTCTATTCATTTGCTACCTGTAAAAGGGATAAAATTTGGAGCGCTTGTTATTTGCGGCGTGTGAAGTTTGAATTACATCGAATGGATGTATCAACTTTACTCTTGCTTAGCGATTATAGTAACCACCTTCGGGTGTCAGGACGTGCGAGTTCCCGTTGCCGAAGTGTTTTCTTCTATCTGTGGGATGTGGTTCATTTGTTTCCGACTGGTGGCGCTGTGTCATATTTATATGCCATATAGTCACTGGAAGGAAAATATAACGTCGTTGGAAATATTTGGTTGGTTATCACTTTCGATGGATAGATGATACTGATGAGCCCCAAATAAGGGCGAAACAGACTGTCTATCATTTCCATTGATTGTGATAGACAACTTAATGTTTCTAACATACACCATCCTAAGGTATATGGAGGCATTTCGATGTTTCGTGAACTCGTATAACCAGCTCCGCTAGGAGGTTTGTTTGATTAGTTTCAAATAAATGTCCTAGTTCACTTCATTTTATTGCCACGAACGTGTGTCGTTAACACGAAGAATTCTGTTTTCTATTCATTTGCTACCTGTAAAAGGGATAAAATTTGGAGCGCTTGTTACTTGCGGCGTGTGAAGTTTGAATTACATCGAATGGATGTATCAACTTTACTCTTGCTTAGCGATTATAGTAACCACCTTCGGGTGTCAGGACGTGCGAGTTCCCGTTGCCGAAGTGTTTTCTTCTATCTGTGGGATGTGGTTCATTTGTTTCCGACTGGTGGCGCTGTGTCATATTTATATGCCATATAGTCACTGGAAGGAAAATATAACGTCGTTGGAAATATTTGGTTGGTTATCACTTTCGATGGATAGATGATACTGATGAGCCCCAAATAAGGGCGAAACAGACTGTCTATCATTTCCATTGATTGTGATAGACAACTTAATGTTTCTAACATACACCATCCTAAGGTATATGGAGGCATTTCGATGTTTCGTGAACTCGTATAACCAGCTCCGCTAGGAGGTTTGTTTGATTAGTTTCAAATAAATGTCCTAGTTCACTTCATTATCTATTCGTTCGGATACACTTGAAAAATGGCTACCTTATACAATCTTCTTGATAAAATATTATCTATTATTTTTGAAGGATATCCATTATTGTGCACTATTCGTTTTATGATTTGTAATTGTATAACAATATTATTATGGATTTTCATATAGTATCGGTCCAATCAATTAGTTATATATTGATTCATGAAGCGATAACTTATTCTACATAAATCAATTTCTTGAACAACCTGTATATCTCTTTGTATTCATTAAAATACGCGTCTGGAAGTATGCAGACTACAGAAACAAAACAAAATCGAAAATAGCGCTCCTCGCTGCCTTCCTCTCAGCGCCTGCGCGTCACCATCGATTCGGCGTCATGACGGCGACGTCGAGCTTCAGAGTACCCCTAAAATGTCACTCGGTTATTATAGAAACCGCATAATTGTGATGGAAAATGTCAGATAGTAGGATGTGTATTTTTAATGTAAGTAGTTTTTGAATCTTTCGCATGCTCACGTTACCTGTCGTTCACTAGTCGAGAAAACTTTTGGAAGGGTTAACTTAAACTGAATTTTCATCCGAATACGAATGTAGATGGGGATTTATCAACTTGTTGTTCTTGCTCAAAAGATAGTATGAAACATATGTTGCTCGTCATTCTAAATGTTTGTTCAGGATAATATCATAATAATCGTGTTCATTCCATTATTGTCTTACTTTCCTTTTTTCATCTTTATAATTCATCATACGAAGAATTCTGCTTTAAGAAAAACTATGGAAATTAATTTTTTTTCTTCAGAGCTTCGAGTATCATTTCCCTAAAGGGATCTTCATAAGTAATTTTTTAAAAGAAGTTTATATTCAATCAGAAAAAACTACCAATGAGCTGCCTTAATAAGTTTAAATAAATGGCAGTATATAACTGGTAGGTCACTTTTTTCATCAAATCATGACTTTCCTGTATTATGCAAATGAAATATTAATTCAACATAAACGAAATTATACTAAGGTGTGATTTAATATATTCAACGGCTACAATTTGCCACCAATATCTTGATACATTTCTCATTTAAATGTGGCCAGAATTCACCACATTTTTCCGCAGATTATGAAAATGACCAGAAGCAAATTATGAAGGCTTATTTGTTGATTAATGGAAATCTACCTATATCGAACCTCCAAGATATAATTAAAATATATTCATTCATATAAATATATATTTATAAACATTTATATATATATATATATATATATATAAATATATATATATATATATATATATTTATATAAATATATATATATATATATATATATATATATATATATATATATATATATATATATATATATATATATATATATATATATATATATTTAAATTATATATATATATATATATATATATATATATATATATATAAATATATATATATATATATATATATGTATATATATATATATATATATAAAAATATATATATAATATTTATATATATATATATATATATATACAAATAATGATAACAATAATATATATTTGTTTCGAGGAATCATTGTTATACAAATCAGCTAACATTATAACAAAAAATAATAAATTATTTAGTATAGAGTTTTCCTGAAAATATTGAGCTTTGTTATACATTTCAAGGATTTAGAAAGAGAACTAAACAATTTCATGTCTACGTAGATAGGTGATTTTTCTGTTTAACTAGAAGTGTGACAAAGAAAAAGAAGAAAAAGGAATACAAACAGGTTAAAATTTAATACAGCATTCACAGTTTGACAATATATTAATTCTATGAACTAAAAATGAAATACAACATAATTCACAAAATGACAAGCAGCTCAACGAAAGTTAGGTAATTTAATTCTCAGGAATTTTTTGAATTGATGAAATTGAACATTGAAAATGTCAACACCGTAATAACTAGAGTTGAATGTCGCTAGAATTCTACAGAGTGGTGAATTTTGAGTAACATCAAATCTAGGGAAAGCAACAGCGAATAACTCACGAGATCTCAATCTTCTTTTCTGTACTCTAAAACCTATTGATTCGAGAATTTCCGATACATTAAGTATACCATTAACTAATTTGTATAGTAGACACATAGCGTTCAATCTTCTATTTATCAATATTTTTCAAGATCAATATTTGCTATAATTATGGTCAACAATTTGGAGATTACTTCTGAAAGATAAGAACCTCAGAAACTTATGCAGCACACTCGCTACTCTATTCACATAACATCTATATTGTGTATTCCAAAATTGAACCTGCTGAATACAAATGCATAATAAAGACTCAATAGGGTTTCATTTTTTTTGAACAACCTTCCATGTATGATAGTAAGCCCGAGCATTTCATTCGATTACTCAATAACACCGTTTATATGCACGTTAAATGTTCTAGTCTAGAACTACCCCTAGATCGTTTATGAAATCTACTTGCTTTATAATCACTTTATCAAAAGTTTAATTGAATTCAACGGTGTTAACATTCCTAGTAAAGGATATTTTAAAGCACTTTTCAAAATTTAGGAATAGGAAATTTTGACGACAGTATCCATAAAGTCTTTCCAAATCCTCTTGAAGTTTCATGCATCCTCCAAAACTCTTCACCCTCAAAAATACTTTGAGATCATCAGCGTTCAAATAAATTATAAAGAGAAGGGGCCCCAGATGAGATCCCTAAGGAACACCTGATCCATTCAAGAAAATACTTGAATTTTTTCCATTCACGCACACAAATTGGGATCTATTCAAAATATAGGACTGTATCCACCTCAGCAAGGTTCCGCATAAACCAACATCCGAAAGTCGTCGTAGTAGAACACCATGTCTTATTTTGTCAAACAATTTTTTAAAATCTGTATAACCTGCATCTATCTACCTCAGAATGAATTTCAATGCCATCATGGAGATTTTCCAGGAAATTCAGTAAATTTGTTGCCAGATTAGGACCACATTTGATGAAAGAATTTGATTTTCTATTATGATGTGTTTTACATGATAAGAACGACATCATATACCAATGACTCAAATAGTTTAGGTATTGCTGAAAGTATGGATATTGGACGATATCTCTTGATAATATTTTTACTAGGTACCAACTTCGTGAATAGGAACTATCTTCGAGAATTTCCATCTATGGGGGGAAATTCTCGAATCTAGAGACAAATTAAAATAATGTAAGTGGCTTTGCTATGTATTTGCTGAGTTATTCAACAATAATAGCGAAATATTATCTGGCCCTGTAACTTTGTTAGGGTTCAAAGCATTCAAAGCCTTTTTAACTAATGTCTTATTCAAAGTGATTTCCGACAAATAATTACTTTTAAAATCATTATTTTCTACTTTATTCAAATTTCCGTGGCTATTAGTAGATGATTCCCGATAATTTAAACACATCATTGTTCTCAACATGCACTACATTCTCAAAAATAAAAATTCTGCCGATCAACAACCTCCAAAAATGTTATCTATTATGACAGCAATGAATATATATATATATATATATATATATATATATATATATATATATATATATATATATATATATATATATATATATGTATATTCAGTGTTTCACAATTTTGAATTGAAATAAAATTAAGAAATATATTTTTAATATCAATAAAACTGGCTTTATTGAATAGACAATTTTATAGCACTAATGTTTAAATATTATTTCGGCTATGTATCCTCCACGGCTGGCGCGTACTAGGCGCGATCTGGAACTCAAATTCTCACACACTTTTCGCAGCGTTTGTGGCCCTATTTCGACAATAACTCATCTAATATTGATTTCCAGGTGTTTATTATTTCTGGTTTATCGGCGTAGACAAGTGACTTTACATAACTCCAAAGAAAATAATCTGATGGGGTTAAATCACACGACTTTGGTGGTGCCAGTTATTGACCATTACCTGAAATTTTTCGTTCATCAAAACTTTCTTTGAGTAAATCAATTGTAGCGCGCGCTGTGTGGTACGTAGCTCCGTCTTGTTGGAACCACATGCCAGCAAGATTAATACCAGATAATTAAGGTACGAAAAAATTTCTTATCATGTCTCTATACCGTTCAGTAAAATTCTGACCATCATCGTTTTGAAGAAATATGGACCAATGACTCCGCTGGCCCATAAAGTGCACCAAAAAAATATTTTCTGTGGATGTAATGGTGTTTCGACAAAAACTTGTGCATTATCTTCACTCCAAATGCGACAATTTTGCTTATTTACGTACCCATTCAACCAAAAATGAGCTTCATCGGTGAACAAAATTTTGTATGGAAAATCAATATCAGTATCAATTTGCGCTTCAGTCCATTGGCCGAGTTGACGGCGCATACGATGGTCGTTTGGCTTTAATTCCTGCAGAAGTTGAATCTTAAAAACTTTTTAACCAAGATCCTTTCGCAAAATCTGCCATAAAGTGGATGGACACAGCCCCATTTGCTGAGAACAGTGTCGAATTGATTGATTTGGGTCTTCTTCAATGATTTCCTGTACGGCGGCTACAGTTTGTTCGGTGCGCACTGTATGTGATTCTTCGAGTCTGATATCTTCACAATCAAAAGGCCCTCCCATTTCGTAATATCATCAGTGGTGATTTTTGCGAGTTCATCGTCACGATATGCGCCGGCTAACCCAAAAATAGTTGCTACTTTTATTGGAAAATATGTCTTATCTGGTAATTCCATCAAAAATTTTGAAATTTGTTCTTTGGTGAAAATTTTGGCTTTTTTTTGTTGAAATCCTACATTTTGTTTCTTTAAATAAGACGTGAGATTAAAATTGATCGATGTCCACGTTGTTTTGAATTTTAGTAACATTTTTAGGCATCGAAGATCTGGACCATAATGTGTTGGAACGGTAACTTCTGCTCAGATGTATAAAATATGCTAAAAACACTTCCTCCTTTAAACTTTTCACCTGCTGACTTTCGCACCACTTGTTAAAAGCTCCATATTCTTTTTCGTATCTGTGTTTCGACTTTTCCGGTAGCAACTCTACATCTCTTGCTGCTTTCAGTATTGACTCGGGCAACTCATCGTCGGATGAGTCCATAATAATATAATAATAATAATAATAATATTGGAAGGATTTTATCACAATATCATAAACGCGTCTTGCTTTAAGTTGACATTTCAAATTTATTCGAATTGTTGACAGTATGTTGGAAGGGCGATAACGGCAAAATTATGATACTGGGTGTCCTAAATTTGTAGGTATATTTCTTCTGTATAATATTTCTTTAATAATTATAATAAGTTTGTTATAACGAACGCGTTCCCTTATATTTGGTATTATCAGTTTAGAAGTGTGTGTGACAAATTAGTATACCTACTTATTTTTATATTTTTACTTTTCCGCACTAGTGCGAAAAAGTGGCACATTCTAAACTATATTGAGTGCGGAAAAGTGAACTTTTCCGCACGAAAGTAGAAAAAAAACATTTTTTCCTGAGAAGAGTAGCCTAGTTTTTAAGTCTAGCTGATTTCCCAAAATCTACTGTTTTGTCGACATATTTACGGCATATAAAGTAATATTTGATTGTCATCTTTGTGGATGTGTTTATAAATATCTTTGCTATTTTTTGCCTCCCCTTTGAAGAACGCCGCCTGCGTGCCATGCACTCCTTGCAACCCCCGCACTGGCCGGCCCTACGTAGAACATACCTCTTCATTACCGGACTATGTGAACTAGTTTTCTAAGATTTGATTAAACTTATAACAGATATTAAGAGTTGTTAAATGTATGTTTATATGGTATTTTGGTATACCTGTCTTCCCAAAATTAAAGTGTAGAAAACGAATTTCAATAAATGTCAGCTAGAAATGCCAACAATAAGACGTATTTAGTTGAGAAATAATGAATGTTTGCAAATATTTGATATTCCGACAAATTAAATTGTTTAAGTTGTGATAAGCACTTTATTAACTTCCGTAAATTCAACAGTACATACTTGCTGTTATTAATACGCAAATATAATGAATATGTTATCTTGTAGGTAAAATATATATAGTAACACTGCTGGCGATTTTTACACTGAATGCATTTTAATCTTTCACGATTTCAGATGATTTTTATTTTGTATTATATTTATTTAAGTACTCCTTGAATGAGTTTTATGTATGATCCACACCATCATATGGAAATTCATGTCGATTAGTACCTACCAAATGTCATCCTCTTATTCCATTTATAAGAATATCCTATTATTAATTGGTTAACTAGAACTTTTAGTTTTTGCATGAACTTGAAAGCCCGAAAATGTTCAAGTTTCATGAAATTCCTTGATAAATTTAAACGCCTAATAAAATTTTTATGTCTAGTTAATTACAAACGTGGCTCCACAAGTGAGCACGACAACGCTACTACCGTTGCACTACTACTGTTTGACACTGTAAACGCTAAGTAAAAGTTATTATATTCTTGTTCGTGTTTTGCCTCTATATTCGTTATGATGAAGAATTTCGTATGGAATAAAGTGATACTTAAGACTCTGGCAGTGATTGTGAAGCGACAACTGCTCAAGAGAGTGATTCAAGTAACGTTAGTTTCTCTAGCATTATAGTTTAATGCGAAATAAATATGAGTGCAGCATTTCCTCCCGCACTTTCAAGATTGCTTTTTACTTTTCGACTTCATCCAAAACGGCTCTTCAGATTTCATGGAATATGTGAATGGAATAACTGCGGCTGATATAGTGACTATTTTAGCCACAAAAACTAACCGATATGCTGGAAATAAGAACATTATTTATTGAAAGAACATTGAAAATGATGAAATGAGTATTTCCTTTAGTGTACTGCTAAGTATTTTAAAAAACCGAGCTATCGAATGTGTTGTTCTGATTATTTTTTTCGTATGATTTTCAACCAATCAGAAGGATCAATTTAGTTAAGTTACCTTGTATAATTCCGATAATACCTGATTATACATAGAGTAACTCTACCAATGGGAAACTAACAGGACCGTCAAATTTTGACGTTTATCAATAACTGTTCAAAAATGAGTCGATTCGGAGATTTTACTCAATTTACTCAACAAATATGCGTATCAAATACGATACGTACTTCAAAATAAATACGGTTATACATATCAAACTTCCTGCATAATTACAAATCGTGTCAGTTTGACAGAATATTTAGACTGTCAAACTGACACTCTTTGTAATTATGCAACAAGTTATCGATGTATAACCTGATTATTTTGAAGTACTTAAAGTATTACCACTGATAATACCTGATTATTCATAGAGTAGCTCTACCAATCGAAAACTAACAGGACCGTCAAATTTTGACGATTATCAATAACTATTCAGAAATGAGTCGATTCGGAGATTTTTACTTAATATACTCAACAAATAATCGTATCAAATACAATGCGTACTTCAAAATAAATACGGTTATACATCTCAAACTTCCTGCATAATTACAAATCGTGACAGTTTGACAGAATATTTAAACTGTCAAACTGACACCCTTTGTAATTATGCAACAAGTTATCGATGTATAACCTGATTATTTTGAAGTACTTATAGTATTACTACTGAACATACAACAATTACAACACCAATTGTTTGCCAGTTACTTAGCTATACAAGATTTTTGATACTGAAGAACTGTCTTCTTTTCTCAGATAATATAATATGTGATCCTACTAACTATCTACAATCAAATTAGAATAGATACATAGATAACTGTACCTTATTGATGATATATAAAAATTCACATTCATCAAAAGGCAATTGACCGAAGTCCTTCAGCCCTAAATTAGAATATTTATATAATAAATTCAAAAATCTTTGCACTCTAGAGAGATATATCACCATGCAAGAGAGTATTATATTATATAAAGGAAGGTTGGATACAGTATCTACCACTGAAGAGAGCAAGGTTTAGGATAGATACGTACAAGCTATGTGTGGCTATGTAAGGTCTAGAATTATCTATACATACCATGGCAGAAAATTTGATGAAGAATACCATGATCTATTACAATCATCTCAAACAATAATCAATAATAATTTCTACACCTCTTCACGACTAGCAGATATACTTCTCGCAAAGAAAACTGACCTATATAGACTCCAGAATGAACCACGAGGTATAATTGCGGATATGTTCGTCATAATTAATAGCAAACCGTAACAAAATTTGAAAATAACTTATTTTATTCAAATGAAAATCGCAAAGTGCATCTCATACTGACAACGAAGCAGGTATTGATAACGAAGCGTACTGATAACGAAGTTCAGCACGGTTGAGGAAAACAGTGATACCTTTGTGTTGCAACATGAATTAAATCCACGTACCAAATATCAACACTCTAACTCTATCTGCAGAACGGTGGGGTAGACCAAAATTACAAAAACCACGAAAAATCAAGGAATAAAATTGGCGATGTTTGACAAAGTATTTTCAAATTTCATTAGTTTAGTCATGCTTCGAAAAAACTCAGATAATAGATTTTCAGATTATTTGGTGAGATGGGAGCCGCTGGAAAGGCCAATATCAACCAGGGGAAACAATGAATATATATATTTATATATATATATATATATATATATATATATATATATATATATATATATATATATATATATATATATATATATATATATATATATATATATATATATATATATATATATATATATATATATATATATATATATATATATATATATATATAAATATATAAATATATATATATATATATATATATATATATATATATATATATATATATATATACAGGGTGTCCCGAAATTAGACGTCAATATTTCAACCACGTATTCTTCTTCGAAAAATACAGATAAAAGTTCATATAACTATGGTCCCCAACTTCTTCGTTTTCAAGATACAGGGTGGTAAAGGTGAAGACCTGATGATGTTTTTTTGTAAATATTTTCGAAACCTGTTCAGGTAATTGGATAAAATTTGATACAGTTACGAAACTTTTTACGCTCTGTTTAACGTACCTAATGCTAGTATTGCAATATTTTCAGGAGTGCGTCGTGCAGTGGGGTATTGGCGAAAAATTTGGCCCAAATTTTTTGGTGGTTAATTTTTAGTACTTTTGACTTCAAAATATGATAATATGAAGTTTTTTGCACCTATAAGGTACTCTTCTCATACTTCGCTAGGAAACAGCATTTTTGAGAAAAATGCAATCGAATATTTTTTTACGAATTGATTTTTTGTTTTTCAATGTGCAAATCGAAGAAAAAATAATCAGTAGACCTGGAAACAAAGGAAATTTTTTGATTTGTTAAGGTAAAGGAAAATTATCTGTCAATTATTTATCGCCCAGTTTTCAAATGTGCTGCTTGTTGCCGGAAAAAAGCTATATAGTAGTAATGCAGAGGTTTTCAAATAGAGAATAAGCAGATTCCACTTTGTACGTGGTTTCATCCCACGGGCCAAAGACTCTCGGGCCAAATGTTACCCTCCGGGTGTAAGGATCTATATAACGCACTTGGTACATAAATAACTATTATCACCGCCTCAATTTTCATGTAGAAATTTTATTTTATGTTTGTGGATCTCGTCAGTCCCTCTAACTCAACTAATGGGGTTAGGAATTTGTAAATAAATGAAAGAAGTCTGGGAAAATATGACATTATTGACGGTGTTCACACGTTTATTTTAAAGTGTATCAGATTGAAATATTCTTTCTATTTCCTCAGTATTAATATAACAATCCTTTTTCTTGAGAATATTTATCTCAAATTTTTTTGTTTATTGATCGTGGAAATTTTCATCATATATTTCCATGCCGAGTATACACATACTGCAATATAAATGAATCTTTTATCGTTCAAACACGTATAATTGCGTCGCATAAAATTAAATGTTAACAGCCATGTTACACATACGAAGTAGACTTTTGAACCATTGCATTCAATTTGCAAACTCGGTAAAACTGTGCGTTGTTAAGTAAAATGGTATTATTTTGGTATTCCATCATTTCCCTCAGATGATAGCTGTTGCAGTTAAACAAGAGGTTTTTGATTAATTTGAAATTCTGAACATAAAATGAAGGTTCGAGGTTTTAACGCGAATATGAACTATTCCCACGTTTGGTCACCACATATCTTCACATATGGCATCTGTAAGTAAGTACTATCATATTCCTCATTACAAATCAATAATTCAGTTATTGCAATGAATAATAACACCGAAGATTCAATGGACTGAGATTAGAAATAGCATGTTTACATCCTAGAATAAACATTATTCTGAGATTAGTAATATTTAAACATAAACTTAGGAGAAAAACATAAGATTCTATTTTCAATTTTCTAGACTGTCAAACAATATGCACTATAACCAAAAAGGAAAAAACTAACTTTTTTGATGAGTTAAGATTTATTGTTAATTTAGTAATTATCGATGGCAGGTTGAAAATTGCTATTGCTGAATTATAGTGTAGATATCTTGATTTTTTAGATAATATTATTTTCAAATCCACAGTCATCTGTTTCGATATATTATTCAACAAAAAACTGTTTCCGAGTATCAATCAATTTTTCAAAAAAAAAAATAATATATATATATATATATATATATATATATATATATATATATATATATATATATATATATATATATATATATATATATATATATATATATATATATATATACATATATATATATATATATATATATATATATATATATATATATATATATATATATATAAGTTTTAAGATGGTCTACTAGATCGAGAGAATTTTTGATATAATAAGGATTTAAAACTGAAAATACCTAACAATTACAAATTTTTTTCATTAGATGTTGTTTCTCTTTATACCAATATTCCAAATTCTTTGGTTCCAATAATAACTAATGACAAATGGAATATTATCAAAAATTATACAAATATTCCTAAAACCAATTTTATAGAAGCAATTCAATTTGCTCTTGGTACAAACTATTTTCAATATGAAAATAACTTCTACCAACAAATTGATGGTGTAGCAATGGGAATTCCTATTTCCAGTGTTACAGCTCAATTAGTTTTAGAATATTTAGAAGAAAATGTATTAAATAATTCGAAACGACGAATTATAACTTTAAAAAGGTTTTTTGATGATTGCCTTATAATAACATCTGAAGATTTTATTGATGATATTCTCAAAAAATTCAACGACTTATATATAAAAAATTACAATTTACTCTAGAAAAAAAAGCGAACAATACATTGAATTTTCTTGATATTACTCTCATACACAAAAACAATGAAATTATCACAAAATGGCATAGAAAAGAAATCTTTTCACAAAGAACATTGAACTACAACATTACACATCATTTGTCACAGAAAAAGAGTTTAATAATCGGATATATAGACAAAGCACTTAAACTTACTTCACCTACACACAGACATGAAACATTACAAGATGATAAATTACTCATAAAAAACGATTACCCAATAAAACATATACAAACAATCACTAAAAATAGAATTCATAAACTTTACAACACATTAGAACATCAAAAAAAGAAAATATTAACAAAAAATATATTCCACTTCCATATATTCCTCATTTAAGTAATAAAATTTCACAAATTTCAAATCCACACGATATTAAAGTAGCCCACGCCGCACAAAATCAAATTAAACAAATATATTCTAAATTAAAAAGTAAAACACCTCTTCTGCAAAAATCTCATTTTGTTTATAGTATACCCTGTAATAATTGTAATAAATCATTTATAGGACAAACTTTTCAAATTTTAGAAGAAAAATTAAAAGCACACAAATATACCAGAACACAAACCACAGCACTAATAAAACATAAAATCAGTGAGAATCATACTTTCAACTTTAATAGCACAAAAATTTTAGAAATAGAAAAAGATCAAAAACGCAGAGAAATTTTAGAAATGTTACATATTCAAAAAAACTTAAATAAATTCGTAAATGATAGAAGAGATATCAAACATTTGAGTTCAATATACGCAGATTTAATTCTTTAATTTTTCTAAGAAACAACATAAATCAAAACAAAATAATTCAACAAACAAACTCTAACCATAACAACTCATCTTCTTAGACAAAATCTAAACATCTAGAATTTTCAATTTTTCTAAAAAGAAAGTATAGTTTAGAACATATGATCTCCAAAATTACAAGTAATGTCTATTTAAAGATAACAATCAAATATTTTAAACCTATTTTGTACATTACGTGGGTGAAGGTTTCTGTGGTTCCCTTCCCATCTAATATCAACAGATCTGTCTGTTGATATTGGACTAAATAGCACGTAATTAATAACTGAAGACGGCCACAGCCGCAATGAGAAATTTTTGAAAAAAAGATAAATAGTACCCTATTCTTTGACTCTTCAAAGTCAAAATAATTTGAACCTATTTCGAACATTACGTGGGCAAAGGTTTCTGTGGTTTCCCTTACCATCTAATAATAACAGATTTGAATGTTAATATATTGGACTGAATAGCACGTAATAAATAACAAAGAACGGCCACAGCCGAAAAATTTTAGTGAAACATAGTAGTCTTTTTCTATTCGAATTTTTTCAAATCAATAAATGTCAAAGAAATTTCAATTTTTTCAAAAGTTTTGATAAAGCCACGAATGTCGTTGCGAAACGTCAACTTTTTAATAAAATCGAGTTTTTTAAGATTCAACAAGCCTGTTATTGCTAATAATTATCAAGAGATCAGAAATAGTTCACAGGCAACAACAATTCGAATAAATAATTATATATATATATATATATATATATATATATATATATATATATATATATATATATATATATATATATATATATATATATATATATATATATATATATATATATATATATATATATATATATATATATATATATATATATATATATATATATATGTGTGTGTGTATGCTACACATTGTCAAAAAAATATTTCTGTTTCAAATTGCAGATATTCCTTCAGAAAGATCTAGTACCTAAGGAAAACAATTTTATTTAATTCAAACAATAATTTAATACCTAACTGCTCTCTATTTCGTTTTTTTAAGCAGAAATATTTTTTTTTACGATTACAAAATGTGTAACAAAGGAGCAGGTAGGTATTAAATTATTGTTAGTAGTTTAGCTTTCATTCAAATAAACGATCATAGTAGAGGCCTCAGTAGACCAGCGGTAAGGTGTACCGCCTTGTACAGTTTGTAAACCGAGGATTGTGGGTTCGAATCCTACCTTGCCCTTGCTTCCTTGTCCGCAATTTAGTGGTTCTATATATATATATATATATATATATATATATATATATATATATATATATATATATATATATATATATATATATATATATATATATAAATTGAATTGTTGGGTAATGTACATAGTTAACAAGCCCATTGGCCTTTGGGAACCATCGTTAAACAGTAGGTCCGTCGAGTTTAAAAAAAAGACGATCATAAAATCTCATTTTGTTCGAACAAAAAAGAGAAATATTTCTGTTTCAACAAATAACTAGGTACCGTAACGTTTGAAGTAAGAAAGCGTTGTGGGGAATGCATTAGGAACAAAGGAGAACACTTCGAACAAAATTTGTAAGTAGAGAACAGTACCTAAGATATTAAATTATAGTTAGTACTTTAACTTATGCTCAAATAAACGATCATAAAAATAAAATTGTTTTCCTCACCAAGTCCGAACGCTTTCCGTCTTCTTGAAGGAATATCGGCAATTTAAAGCAGAAAAGATTTTTTTTATCAATGTGTTGCATACCGTTAGAAAGGCCATTAAGAGAAGTTTTCAAAAGAGAGTTAAGCTCTTAATTATTGTTACATATTCAACATTGAATTCTGAAGCTGATTCATTTTCACAAAATTACTAATTTTGTGGAATTAAAATCCTCGTATGTGCCTTTGATACTGTCAGTTGTAATGAGAATTATTAATTACCTTTTCGAACAAATATACATTACAAAATATTTATTTGAAAAAAAAATTTTTATAATGAAAAACTCACGAGGTTTTAAAGAATTGATTTTGGGTAATTTGAGAAAAAAAGTTGAAAAAATTATATCTCCTTAACACGTTCGCGACGATGTGCGCCACCGGTGGCCCCCAAACGAGCTATCCTCACAGATGATGGGAACCATCGGTGGCCACTGATCAGTATACGTTTAGACTCACATAAAATTTCACGCGTCAAAGATGGGCTTTTGATATTGAGGCAACGGCTATAGGAATAGTACATGTTGCTTTGGGTACCACCGATTGCGCACTCGTCCACTGAGATAGGTGTAAGAGAAAAAACATACAGATACATAAAAATATATACTTATTTTTACAAATCATTTCAAAACATGATAGTATAGAAGCAAATGAACATAAATTAGTAAGTATACCTAACTACGAACTAAAAGAACACAAATCTAAATAACAACATGCTAATAAAAAAAAAGTTTAGTCTCAAAACAAAAAATCATCAGTCTGATGATAAAAAAAATTAACATGAATAAGTATACCTTACTATGTACTAAAAGAACATAAATCTAACTAACAACACTAAAAAAAAACGTTTATGCTCAAAAAAACAAATACCAATCGATTTTACGATGGAGGCCAGCGGCGGTACCCAACGCCAACGCCAACAACGAAAAAATATACATTGGTGGCGTCAGGAACCACCGGTGGTGCACATCAAAAATGGAATCAAACTACAAAAAAAACTTATATTTACTGTTCAAAAACACTTTATTTATACAAAGAAAACACAAATTAAGAAAGTTGAGACATAAAAAGTTTTCGTCCTGAATTCAACGGTATACAACCAAGCCATCGACGCGAACGTGTTAATGGGTGTGCCAAGGGCGTTGATGTAATTTTTCAGTTTGTTCTTTAAGAATTTATCAATTTTATGTATCTTATAGTCAGGACTAAAAGATGTCCTAAATGTGAGGCAAACCAACACAAAAAGATTATATCGAATAAAGTCGTGGGTAATCACTATTCTCTAAAATAACAAATTTTTTATATCCGGTTATATAGATATAATATAATTTCATATTATTGTAGTTTATCAGACATTTTTTGCCCTTGAACTTATTGATAAACACTTCTCTGACTTCATATTGATGAACTTAATTCTTAGTTGCTTAATTTAGTTGCAATTAATCGCAATAATTCCATCGTCTATGGAATAATAAAAACCTATAGGTTCACGAATCGTTATTAGAAAAGTTGGTATTACTGAATTTGTATATTGTAACTATGATTCAGTTATTATCAAGGCCAGTGTGAGGTGCTCGTGAAACGGACCGACTTGAGTGCCAACAAAGTATTCCTTTCATAGGTACTCTGTAGGTATCTACTCAGAGTATTCTATGTAGTGTTGAACTGTAACCAGCACTAGTTCTTATGTTAAGTATTCAAGATAAGTCTAGATAGGTAATCATTATAAGTTTTTTCAAAGTTGATGAGTGTATGTGCCAAATTAATTTTTTCAACAACATCCACATCTTCAGAACATCCATCAATCACATTCACAACATTCGTTTTTCCTAGAATAGGTATGATTATGAAAATTTTTTCAAAGAGGAATCCTTAAATAAAATAAATAAGAACATATTTCGCTCATTAGTTTGGTAGGTGTTTCTGTAGTTTCCTTCACCTGCTAATAGCAGCAAACCTGCTGAGGTCCGATATTGGGCTGAATAGAAAGTAGATAGTAACTGAAGACGGCCACAGCAGTGAATAATTTAATCAAATATAGTTTTGTAATTTCTGACTTTTCAGTTTTTATAATATCATAAATGCTTAAGTAATTTTGATATTTCGAATATTTGGAGAAAGTCACGAGTTTCGTGAAGAAGCGTCAACTTATTTATAAAATCGAGTTTTCAAACTTGAATGGGCTGTTATCTCCAATATTAGATGAATAAGTAAAAACACAGCACAGGCAAGAACAATTTAAATAAATTAGATATATATATATCAGGCCTCGGATCCAGAAGGGGGGAACTGGGAAACATTCCCCCCAAATGGCCCAGGCCCACCTAATTGTTTTGATAGGGAGCTACTCGATTTACATTTGCCCAAAATACCAGTACCTTTTGGCTTTTGAATATATAAAAGTTTCCCCTCTAAAAGTCGGGCCTGGATCCGCGCCTGATATATATATATATATATATATATATATATATATATATATATATATATATATATATATATATATATATATATATATATATATCCTGCCCTATAACATTTTGGCAGTTATTTGTGTATATATAGTATAAATATATATATATATATATATATATATATATATATATATTTTTATATATATATATATATATATATATATATATATATATATATATATATATATATATATATATATATATTTATACTATATATACACAAATAACTGCCAAATTTTTTTTTATCAAATAGGATCAATTTAAGGGTTGTAGGCAAAGTAAAAAAGTTAGATCTTCTATCGCAAAATCCTATATATTTAGGTACATATCTGCACCATCTACAGGGTCTGAAAAAACACATATATTAGAGTACATATCCTATTTTTAACATGTCACAATTAATTACAGCTATGTGATCAATATTTGAACATAACGAGCAAAACAACCAACATTCCATGTTTTGTAAATATAACATCAAAATTTAAATTAAAAAAGTGTGCTCAACAACAATTATAATATATCAATTTAAACAATGTCACAAAGTGAGGTTACCTCCGCACACAGAAACCGAGTGGTCATAATGACAAAACCACGAAATTAAAAACCAAAAAATCGAAATACCGTGAAACCCACGTCTCTACCAGATCGAAAAACAGAAAAGACAAACAACTTGAGGACTGTCCAAAAAAAAACTTTTTCATTTGTCCAATTTCTAAGATCGTTAGACAAATACTCAAATGTTTAAAATATATCTTGAATGAAAACATATATGCAACAGTGAAAATTACAATTTTTAATCTGTATTAAAAACATGTCACACAACCACTACCAGCATTAAATTTTCTTTTCGACATCTCTAAACAACACTTTTTTATTATTTAACAATTTGTTCCATATGCAACCCAGAGTAAGTAACTCTTATATTCCCCACGACTCCCATGTACGTCACACCACAACAGGTTAAAATATAGTGCACTCAGCTTCCTCACATCACTCTGTTCATTCATTACGTCATTAGCATGCTCATTTATGTGGCACATTTCGAGGAGCCTCCTGGTTTTTTCCTTCTTATGCCTGTCCAATATCTTGATATCATCATACAGCAGAACATAAATCTTTTGTCAATCTGTGCATCTCACCTCGTAAACAACACCTCCATTGTGGGCAGCCTATCCTAAGTTTGGGAAAAATGCCGGCATTAGTCTTCACATTAGTGAAAGCAACTCTTACATTCCTGTCAAATGAAAATACCCTTGCAATTTTGTCTGTCAGACCATTAATATATGGCAAAGTTACAAAAATTCTGCTTCGTCCAATATTCGCATTTGCTGAGTCATCCTCCGTTATTTATGGATTGTACGGTACATTGTGTAAAATACTATTAAGTAAATGACCTGGGTATCCATTTGCCGTTAATATGTTGTACAATCTCTTAAGTGCTGCATCTATCTTTGAGTCATGTGCAATAGTCAAAACCCTTTTCTACAGGCCCAATATGAAATTTATCTTGACCTCAAGTGAAAGGTATGAGTGATAATTAATGTATTTCGGGGAATTAGAAGGCTTAATTTACCAATCTGTGACAATACGATTGTTCAAGGTACGTTATATATATATATATATATATATATATATATATATATATATATAAGAAGGGTAGTCTTTGCTGACTAGTTAGGATGCAATAAGGATAATAATATTTGGGTATAGCAGCAAGCAAAACGTGTACTCTTATAACACTATATTTCCGATATTTCGACAATGATTATTGTCATCTTCAGGGAAGTGTGTCTTTGAGAATGATTTCAAAAGGTGTAAAGATCGAGATACAGCATTATTGATTTTCACAAAACATTATTGATCGAGAACACAGGGGTGATGATCATCAACTGACATTACAAGTTAAAAAGTTAAAATGGTCACAATAAATTAAAATGAAACATAGTTAATTTTGAGGAAATTAAACATTATTGAGTTTAAGTTAAGTTAAAGACTAAAATAATATAATTATCTACTTCGTCATTTCATATTGACTGAAAAAGAGACGCGACCAGCCATCTTGATCAAGAAAGTAGACATTATATTATTTTAGTCTTTAACTTAACTTAAACTCAATAATGTTTAATTTCCTCAAAATTAACTATGTTTCATTTTAATTTATTGTGACCATTTTAACTTTTTAACTTGTAATGTCAGTTGATGATCATCACCCCTGTGTTCTCGATCAATAATGTTTTGTGAAAATCAATAATGCTGTATCTCGATCTTTACACCTTTTGCAATCATTCTCAAAGACACACTTCCCTGAAGATGACAATAATCATTGTCGAAATATCGGAAATATAGTGTTGTAAGAGTACACGTTTTGCTTGCTGCTATACCCAAATATTATTATCCTTATTGTATATATATATATATATATATATATATATATATATATATATATATATATATATATATATATCAACTTCTCAAAATAGAGATAAAAGTTCATATAAACTAGGGTCCCTAACTTCTTCGTTTTTAAGATAAAGGGTGTTAAAGGTGAAGCCCTTATGGTGTTTTTTTGTGAATATTTCCGAAACCTGTGGAATTAATTGAAAGAAATTTGGTACAGTTACGAAACTTTTACGCTCTATTCAATGTACTAAAAGATAGTTTTGTAATATTTTCAGGAGTGCGTAGTACAGGGGGGTATTATTGGCGAAAAATTTGGCCCAAATTTTTTGGTGGTTAATTTTTAATAATTTTGACTTGAAAGTTTGAAAATGTAAAGCTTTTTGTACAAATAAGGTACCCTTCCATAATTCGCTAGAAAGCAGCATTTTCGAGAAAAATGCAATTGAATATTTCTTTACGAATTGATTTTTTGCTTTTCAATGTGCAAATCGAAGAGGAAATAGGCAGCAGACCTGGAAAAAATGACGTTTTTTGATTTGCTAAGTAAAGAAAAATAAGCTGTTTATTATTAATCGTCCAGTTTCTAATTGTGCTGCTTATTGCCGGGAAAAAAAACTATTCAGTAGTAATTAAGAGGTTTTCAAAGAGAGAATTACCAGATATCCACTTTGTGGGTGGTCAATGCAATGGCAGAGCACAACGGTGAGCCAGCTCAGTATGGTTTGAATATTAGGAATTGGCTAGACGAGTCATTTCCGTATGAATGGATTAGAAGAGGTGTTCCTATTCCGTGGACACCCCGATCGCCGTGGATACTAAATTTGGAGCCGTATAAAAGATATAGTATACGCAAGAGAAGTAGACAACGAGGAGTAGTTGTGTGAAAGAATACGTGTGGCAATGAATCAAATAGGTCAAAACCATTTTGAAGTTTCGCAAGCTTGACATGCGATTACCCGTAGAGCCCAAATATGCCATCATGAGCTTGGTAACCTTTTCGAGCATCTTATCTAAATGTTAAAATAAGTAAATAATTGTTTCTTAATGTTTAGTTCAGTGGTTCCCAAACTGGGGGAAAGGGCATTGGGAGGTGGGAGAGCCTACAAATTTTGGGCTTTAAAATGACAAATTTCATATTTGACAAATTTTAATACAAAAGGAATATATTGGTTGCGCACTTTCAAAGATAACACCAAGAATTGCCGACCTTGTTGAGAGAATGCAGCACCACACTTCGAATTAGACTAGAAACGTGATATCGAATATGATATTCATAGAAAACCGTTATTGGGTCTTCACCTTTACGAACGAAGAAGTTGTGGACACTAGTTTATATGAACTTTTATATTTATTTTTGGAAGTAGAATACGTGGTTAGAATATTGACGTCTAATTTCGGGACAACAATCAATTCGTAAAGAAATATTCAAATGCATTTTTCTCGAGAATGCTGCTTCCTAGCGAAGTATCAGAAGATTACCTTATTTGTACAACAAGTCAAAATTACTAAAAAACATTCACCAAAAAATTTGGGCCAAATTTTTTGCCAATACCCCTCTGCACTACGCAGTCCTGAGAATATTGCAATACTAACTTTTAGTACATTAAATAGAGCGTAAAAAGTTTCGTATCTGTACCAAATTTCATTCAATTACCTTCACAGGTTTCGAAAATATTCACGAAAAATCACCTTCAGGTCTTTGCCTTTAACACCCTGTATCTTAAAAACGACGAAGTTGTGAACCCTAGATTATATAAACTTTTATCTCTATTTTTGGAAGATGAATATGTTGGCGAAATATTGACGTCTAATTTCGGGACACCCTGTATATATATATATTTACTTGGTTGAAGAATTGTCTTATAGGTATTATCGTTTCATCTCGTCATAAGTTGTTTCATTCATTCGTTATTTTTGTAGTTTCAGCCGAAAAATTTGACTTCCATGAAAAGCAGCGTTTCATGACAAATAAACATCAGAACGTTCTTGCCAACATATCGCTCCTACCCTCGCAGGATCAGCTCGCTCCGCCAACGAAGATATCAGGCGAAGGATGGGAAGCACTTCTTCAAAATTCAAGAAATATCTTCAGCATGGAGACGAATACGCCGCCATGCAACTCTATCAGAGCTCGCTGGACCTCAGGAAGAACATCGATCCAAATTTGAGTTATGGCGAAAACCACAATCATAACACTGCTCTACATTATGCTGCCAAACACGGTTAGTAATCTACGAAATTCGAAATACTTTAAATAATAACTGAGATTGAATTCTCGCATATCACTTAGTGAAACATCATAATGAATAAAGTATAAACTTTAAAATAAAACACACTTGGCTTATGTTTCACTATATAAAAATATTTAGATACTGTATTTAGCAGTAACGAATAGTCGACATGTTTCGAGTTATGAACTCATTTCCAAGACTGACTACAGGAGAGTATTACATCTGATTTTATAAAACAGACAAAAGAAAAGGTGATACCTGTAAATCAATTTGTTCTTTTACAAGGGGTAATTTACTATTAAGGGCGGAACTAATTTCGAGAATTTCAAGGAGGTCAAGGCGCTTTCCTTTGTTACCTGAATGTAACAATTGGTTTTTGTTGAAATCCAGGAAATGATTGAATTTTATACAATGTTCAGAGAAGCCAGTGGTATTTTTATTTTGTAAAATTGACTTTTTATGTTCTTCAACACGAATGTTTATATTCCTTTTTGTCTGTCCGATAAAGAAAGCAGGACATTCGTTGCAAAATATTTTGTAAACACGACTGTTCTCTCCGATGTTAGATTTTTCTTTATTATTGACCAAGAATGACTTCTAGTTTCTTTTATTTGTACAAATTGTTTTAACGTTATTTTTCGACAGTCTGTTACAAATTTCGCTTTTCAAATTCGGCACATAATTCATTGGAAAGTATTTTTGTTCTTCATTTATAGTTTTCGTGGAATATATTGAATGCAACAGATCCTTTCTTCGTTTTTTCCCAATGAGCTTATCGATAAGACTTTCATTGAAACCGTTATTAGTGGCTAATAATTTAATTGTACTAACTTCGGTTTGAAAATTTGTTTCTGATAATGGAATAGTGAACAACCTATGTATAAACGAATGAAAAGCACTGAGTTTTATTTTAATGTGTTGGTTACTGTCGCTGTGAATTAAAGTATCTGTTAAGGTTGGTTTACTATAAATGTTGAAAGAAAGAGAATTCAAATTCCTAGCAATCTGAACGTCTAAGAAATTCAAGGTACCGTTTGCGTTTTCTACTTCTTTTGTAAATTGAATGGAGTTGTAGAAATTATTTATATATTTAAGGAAATTATCTGACTGCCTATCCGTAACGGTCCAAATACAAAAAATATCATCTACATAACGCCTTTAAAATGAAACGTTAGTAATTAAATTATTATCAGAATTAAAATTGGCAATCCGTCTTCTTGTTTGTATAATATATTATTGAATTTGAAATAACTTTGTTTCAAACATAAGTTTAAGGCAGACGTTGTTTCGTTGACTGCTTGAGTTGTAAAATTTGGGTTCATCTCTAGATATCGCTTAACAATATTCTTAACTTCTTGAGTTGGCGTGGAAGGAAATAAGTTGATAACGTCAAATGAAATTAATTAAGCATTTAAATGAATTTTGAAATGTTTCATATGTTTCAATCACTTTGGGGACATTTTTGAATTTCTGTGTTTGAATTATAAATTCTCATCAAAAAATTGTTTTCGTATTCACAGTAAAAATCGATCAGAATAATGTGGTGTCATGGGACACCACCGTTTCATCTTTCCTTTTATATAACATCTACCTTCAATTCTTCAGAACAATTTCATTAGATGTGTATAGTTCATTCTACAGGAAAGAATAGAAGAAAGAAATTGGACTAAATGAAACAATTTTTTTATATTCAAAGAAAGATATTCTTATTATATTATGTGAATACTGATCCTCCAGTGCGCGGGTGAGATTCGTTCAGAAATTTTAGTTCTCTTTAATGACTTAAGCCCCTAAGAAAGTTACATTGATTCGAAAAACTTTTTCAGGAATGAAGCACTTGCTGAGAGCTTTTCTGAACGATCTAGGTGGAAATCCTAACAAGAAGAATGCAATGAACGAGACCGTCCTGCACACGGCTTGTCAGTTAAATCAAACAAAAAGTTTCAGTGTTCAAGAGAGAAAGGCCAGCTGTGTTCAGTTATTGCTCTACTGGAAAGGTGTAACTCTTGCAGGTGGACAGAGAGAGAAAGTTGACCTTGCTGCACAAGATAAGGTATGTGTATTCTCTGATAATATGAATGACTGGCAAGATCCAAATATATAAAAATCTTTCCATATGATAATTATCACTAGTACGATCAATGCAAAACTATATAGCGCATAATCTAAAGAAGAATTCAATTCCCCGCTCTTTTCACATCGCTGTACACGTTTAATATAGTTTTATATTCCAACTTTTCAAAGGCAATTACAGAGAAAAGCCATTGGGTAATTACCTGATGATGAACAATTTGCTGAGACGCAATAACTACAATGATATTTATAGAAATTTCTCACGAAATATTTGGCTTAAAAGTATTTTTCCTTGTAAAGATATGACCAAACAGAAATCTGGTAATTGCCTTATAATATGCTTTTTCAAATTATGGTGTAAAATATTGTATGCCACAGTAATAATAATAAGAGAACTGCTTTTTGTTTAATTAGATCAGATGTTGTCGAGACCTCTACATTATTAATTTGAACTATTTATGAATTTTCAATTCCTCTTGCCTGTATATTACCGTTTCGAATCAAGTTAAATTTAATAAACTACTTATTTTTGATTCTTTGCACACTTGGCTGGCAGGCCATGTTCAATAACAAAAAACCATTTCGAAGCTTAAAGCCCTGGTGATTTTCAGTAACTTTTTTTTTTAAATCCTTATTCTTATCCTAGACACAAAATCCATCATGCTACCGGCTATGTTGAATTTAATATATTTTCCAAAATCTTTCAATTTGGATAGTATATTGTGCTTGGGACTTTCTGATACATCGTTGATTATAATGATATTCGAACGAATGTGTTGTTCCATGATGTCAATTCTCTTTTTGAGGCAGCCGCCTGGTTCTCATGTTTGATATTATACTGCTGAAAAATTTTGGTAGTTTTGGAATATTGATTAATCTTAAATAGTTTCTCCGCAAAGTCAGTGACCTTATTTGAGCAGAAGTTGACAGATTTCCTCAAGATCTGACATCCTAGCATCATCCTCGGTTCGTCGCGGTAGGGGTAAACGCACACTTATCCGAACCGAACGCATCGACGGCACCGAAAGAAGTAGTACTAGCGCGTTGCTCGTCGTACGAAACTGTTAGAATGCGAAAGCATCCGGCGAGTCGATCGCATCACCCTCGCCGAGTCTGATAACGTCATCTAATGATTTCTAATATTCTTCCAGATTCGGACGATTCGATGCGGGCAGGTATGCCAGGTTTCATGGGAATTCATATAAATAAAAGGGCATTATAGACCAGAATAGTTTTTTCTATAGCTTCGTCACATACATTACAGGCCTACATTATTAATTTGACAATATTGCTATTATCATTTCGCAATATAAACTCGGCCAACACAAAGCTCCACCTACACCATGATATGTTGGAACTTGACAAAATAAACCACCAAACTCGATCAAAATCCACCAAAAACGAAATATAACACGTGCGACACCGTTTAACGCTTCGTTCAAAATTATCCGTAACATTTCAAATCATTTTGAATTAAATATTTTTATCTCATTTTGACACACTTTAAAACTTTAATTAGAAGGAATTATATCTACAGTATGTGTTACACAACCTAGAATACACAACAGTGTTACTATCTCAATTTTGAATTAAAAATATGGCAGAACTTCTCAGAATCTCTGTATTCCCGTGATCATTAAGATATGAAATTAACCCAAAACTATATCAACACGCAGTTAGGTGTTGATATAGTTTGCCATACATTTGTTTATTTTTCACTTATATATTATTTGTTGATTTTACCTTATATACGGTTGCTATAAACACACTCATTATGCCCTAGGGTGTTATGAGCGGACTTTATTGATCATAACACCCGCACATTGTACGAGGACAACTGAAGCAACTTCCATTGATTAAATACTTCATAATCCTTGTCGTATACGACTCTGGATTTCTCCGGCAATTAATTATTCGCAGCTTTGGCTGCATTTTCTATAATATTCTTGGGTAAATTCATTTTCATTTCCATTATTTCTATAAGACTACACAAAGAAAGCAGCAATGACATTCACTGAATATGATGAGAAAAAGATTCACAAACGTCAAAATATCAACAAATGACATGACTACTATGTGAAGTAAAATGGAAAGTATAGGAACAATGAACCGATTTTGAAATCGATTTTTCATTACAATAAAATAATTTTTTCGTAAAAATAAAATCTTGTATGCACCACGTGCGTTACTAGATCCTAACGCCCCTTTTGGTTCATAAATAACTATTTCCGTCGACCTCTAAATAAAAGCTTACTTTAACGTACACGAAGTTGATCATTAATGACCCATTTTGATGTGCAATTTCTCCTATTTGAATGTATGATTGTCATGGGCAACCAAACACAGAAGTATTCAGCACGGAATAGTTGAATTATTCTGTTTATGTACTGTTATTCCACAGAGAAAAGGAATTCATAATTCAAATCGACAAATGTAACTCTATACAAAAAAAAAAAAAATTTATGTAATAATCGTTCGAAAGTGAATAACACTTCAGCTTCCACCAGTTCCACATATTCCTTATCGGATATTGTAGGTAATGTTAACTATTCACATGTCACAAATGTCACATGTGTAATATTCCATCTATGAATTTCTCAAATTGTTCCATCGGGAGCATAAATATAAATATATCGAAATGAACATAGAAATTTATATTGTGTCAAGTGTATCTGTCATGCAAAATAAAAATTTATTTCAATCAAGAATTTATACTCAATTCATGATGAGGTCGACGGAAAATTTTTGTAATAAACTCGTTTATTAATGTAGCGATTAATGGTCTCGAACTATTAACGCGCTCGCTCCGCTTACGCGTTAAAATATCTCAAACATTAATCGCTGTCATTGATAAACTAGTTTATTAAATAACTTTTATGATTGCGACTGATGAGTGACAACACTTAGCTTAAATAGATGAATAAGATATAATTCAAATAATACGTATTCGATCTAAAAATCGTCATTATGTCGATTGAGAATAGACCAATAATCATCAACGCTGTCACAAGAACCTCATCAGTTTTACCCATTCTAAATTACGTTAATAATAAATTTTATTATTCCTGTTATTGAAGTTGAGTTAACTAGAGATTATAAATTTATTGAAATTAAAATAAGTGTCTGAAATATTTACAATGTTTACATGTTCATATTAAGTAATACGATAATAACTATGGCTATTTATAACAGTAGTATTAAATTATTAAAAATATTTATATGGATTCGTGATAAGTGTTACAAAGTCCAGGATAGTCTGCGATTGCAATTACCAGTTAATAAATTTGTGTGTATGAATTTCATTTTTATCATACCAAAAAACATCGCCAAATATAAACTCATTTGCGAAATATATTATTGTGCTAAGGTAAATTCAGTAAATTAATATGAATTAATATAAATAGATATATGGATATATATATATATATATATATATATATATATATATATATATATATATATATATCTATATATATATATATATATATATATATATATATATATATATATTAATATATTTTTATATATATTTATATATATATATATATATATATATATATATATATATTTATTAATTTAAATTGTTGTTGCCTATGAACTATTTTGATCTCCAAAATTACAAGTAATGTCTTTTTGAAGACGAAGTCAACAATCAAATATTTTAAACCTATTTTGTACATTACGTGGGTGAAGGTTTCCGTGGTTCCCTTCCCATCTAATATCAACAGACCTGTCTGTTGATATTGGACTAAATAGCACGTAATTAATAACTGAAGACGGCCACAGCCACAGCCACAGTAATAAAATTTTTTTGAAAAAAAGATAAATAGTACCCTATTCTTTGACTTTCAAAATCAAAATAATTTGAACCTATTTCGAACATTACGTGGGTAAAGGTTTCTGTGGTTTCACTTACCATCTAATAATAACAGATTTGAATGTTAATATTGGACTGAATAGCACGTAATAAATAACAGAGGACGGCCACAGCCGAAAAATTTTGATGAAACATAGTAGTCTTTTTTAAATATTCAAAATTTTTCAAATCAATAAATTTCAAAGAAATTTCAATTTTTTCAAAATTTTTGAAGCCACGAATGTCGTGGCGAAACGTCAACTTTTTAATAAAATCGAGTTTTTTGAGATTCACCAAGCCTGTTATTGCTAATAATTATCAAAAAGTTATATATATATATATATATATATGTGTGTGTGTGTGTGTGTGTGTGTGTGTGTGTGTGTGTGTAGGGAGTTTCGAAAAAAGGGGACCCCGTTGATAGGATAGATAAAATACTGCAAAATTAGTTGACTTTGCTTCATAAAAGATTATCGTAACGGCGTCCGTTTTCGAGATACAAGGTATTGAAAAAAATTAAATAAAACACACTTCTTACGATTATGTCGAAACTACCGGCAACATTGTAATGAAATTGTATACGAATATGTTGCTGACACATCGCGTACATTTTTTTTTAAATCTCCCTCTATCATTCAATTTTACACCAAAAAGTTACTCTTGGTGTAAAACTCGATACTTTTTACCGATTTCGGAATATTTTAATTTGAAAATGATTAAGTAATAAAAATTAGATTCAAAAGTATTCGGAAGGAAGCGATGTGTCTGCTTTCAAAACATACTCGTACAAAATTTCATTACAATGTTGCCGTAGTTTCGACATAATCGTAAGAATATATATTTATATTGAAAACGGATTCAGTTACGAAAATTTTTTATTGAGCAAACTCAACTTATTTTGCAGTTTTCTATCTATCCTAGCAGCGGGCCCCTTTCTTTGAAACACCCTATATATATATATATATATATATATATATATATATATATATATATATATATATATATATATATATATATATATATATATACATATATAACAATAGTGTGATATAGAGTATGAAAGCTATTTGATTTTGCAGTCGGTAGGTTTGTGAAATGAGAGAACTCTTTTCTTTTTATCTCAAGCTTTCGAAGATATTTATTTCCTTCTCCAAAAGCAGCTATTAAATGTTGAACATATATATATATATATATACATATATATATATATATATATATATATATATATATATATATATATATATATATATATATATATATATATATACATATATATATATGAAAAACTTGGTTCACGGAATGAACCGCGTAAAAGATTTGAAAAAATCTCGACGTTTCGGCTCCTTTTGCGAAGCCATCTTCAGGAGAATTAGAAGGGAAATAATTCAGACGCGTGGCCTCAATCTGCCTACTCCACGAATCGAATTTAGGAGGAATCGGAAACAATACGATTGCGTGCGTCTCAACCTGCCCTACTCCACTAACCGTATTGCTTCCTGTCAACTCTGAAGTCTCAATCTGCCTACTCTTCAGAGTCAACTGAAGAGTAGGCAGATTGAGACTTCAGAGTTGACAGGAAGCAATACGGTTAGTGGAGTAGGCAGGTTGAGACCACGCAATCGTATTGTTTCCGATTCCTCCTAAATTCGATTCGTGGAGTAGGCAGATTGAGGCCACGAGTCTGAATTATTTCCCTTCTAATTCTCCTGAAGATGGCTTCGCAAAAGGAGCCGAAACGTCGAGATTTTTCAAATCTTTTACGCGGCTCATTCCGTGAACCAAGTTTTTCCAATACTTCCGACCGCGGAAATCTTTCTGAACATATATATATATATATATATATATATATATATATATATATATATATATATATATATATATATATATATATATATATATATATATATATATATATATATATATATATATATATATATATATATATATATATATATATATATATATATATATATATATATATATATATATGTGAAATATAACAACAGCAACAGTAAAAAAACATATGATGTATCAATTGTGTATAAATATATTGAAATAATAAAAATTCAGTATGTAGGAAAAACTAGAACAGCAATCAAGAATATGTAAACTAACCGGAAGAAGAATACAAGATAACGGTTATGATAAGTAGAAGTTAAGAAAGCCGTCCGATTAACACAACACCGAGAATACTCATCGTCTCATCACTAAACACCCAGTTATTCGCACCACAACAATGGCCTAATCAAAATCAGAATAAATTCCACTCACGATTTCAACCACTATTGGTTTACCTCAAGAACCCAGACAAGTCAGACGCATCATCTACAATACCAAAGCTGATTTAGAATTACTGCACATATTTTCTTTCTCTTTCTCGTTGGTCAAAATTTATTATATATGAAAATATGGGTCTTTTTGAGTTCATGTTCTTATCCCTATGGTATATCCCCACCATCTACAGGAAGAGTTATTTTTTGGTATTTATTTCCCGATCCAGAATTTCAATTGCATTGTAGTTTGGATCAATACCACTATATGAATATTTTTTAAAAGCACAATTCAGTTTGTGACTTCCAATATTGTTCTGTGTTGAAGTTGTCGATGTCTGACCGACATACACAAGCTCTGAATCCGAACATGACATATCGTATTAAATCCATGAATCTCGGTTAACATGGTCCTTCTAACTTTGAATTCCTCTTAGCAATCCTTTTATTTGCTCTAGGTAAAACAGAAGTCAACGTCATATTTTGTTCTATCCATCCCAAATTTATATCAAGTGTATCAAACAGAAGTTTTCTCAGAATTGCAACCCGTTATCCATTTTCTTTCGTAATATCAAATAAGTTCTTCATATTTTCCTCTGAACCTACCTTGCATTAGACAGCTTGTTCATTTTTGCTCTGAGGTTCAAGGTTGAGATTATTTTAGTTTTAGAAGGATGATGGCATGAGCTTACGATTAAGATTTGTAATGATCCCACTTTTCGCTTTAATGACTTATACAGCTAAAATATTTTCATCTATTGGATACTTCCGGTTGTACCGGAAATAGACCCTAAGTCGCTTATTTTAAATTAGATACCCTATATATTATTACATTTTTGGATTCTACTTAAGATTCTAGGCAGATTCTATGTATCATGTCTAAGCGTTTTTGACATATTTAGGTTTTGATGTCAAAAACGACGATTGCAAGCCCTACTATACATAATTATCAATTGTTCCTATGGGGAAGCCTTTTTTACTAACTTTGGGTTAGATTCCTTATTGAAAAGGACCTACTTTAATAGATTTTTTTATAATATTTAGATAACTAATCATACAGAGAGTTCAAAAAATAAGATCTGAAATGAGATTGAGAAAACTGACAAAAATCTATTTTTTTAAATGGAAACCCCTCCTTTTACTTATTTTGTAGTATTTAGCATTTAAAAAGAAGGTAACTTTGTATCTTATCTATACCTAAAATTGAAGTTTTCGAAATATTGCCAATTTAATATTTTTATATGGCGATTTTGCATTTAATCGTTAAACAATTAGATCTAGGATAGCCACGATCGTATTTGACATTTCAAATCATCGTAATGGCACCCCGGTTAAATCATACAAACGAAAATTATTTAAACTTATTTATTATTTATGGACAATGTTGTAAAGTTATTTCAAGAACATGTGATACATTTGCGACCCGATATCCTCATAAACAAAGACCATCACCAAATACTGTTAAACGAATTATAGAAAACTTCAAGAACTTTTGATCCGTAAAGGCAAAAGTGTACAAAAAGAAACCAGTTGTTAATAATGAAAATATTGAAATAGCAATTTTGTGATATTTTGAAGCATATACAACAAATTCTTCAAGGCATTAGAATCAGGCTTATCTAACTCGTCAGTTCTAAGAATTTTACGGAAACACAAATATCATCCCTATGCTGTCCATATTTTCATTAGTGCAGCATTTAAATGAAACTGATTTTCTTAGAAGAATGGAATTCTTCGAATTCATACTACTTCGCTCACAAGAAAATTTTTTAATTTTGGACATGTGATACATTTGTGACACGATATCTAATTTTTTACATTTAATTTGAAATACGATGTGAATTATTGAAGTTTTGAATGAAATAGAATTTTAAAAAATTATTCATTTACTATTGCTATATTTCTAACTTCAATTTGTGAATGAATTTGAAATGGAAGTTAATTCATTTGTGCTCGAAGTTAAATGAAAATCTATTATTTTTATTGAACCTCTACATTTCTTTATTATGATACATCATTATACAGGTTACAATTAATAGCAGTGTTTTTTTGGATTGATTGGGCCGATACTTGGTGTAAATTAATAAACATATTAAAACAATGGTTAAAAATAACAAATTCACACTTTTATTATAAGAAATAACGCATGACGCACGTTTCGGTGGAACTTCACCTTCTTCAGATGCTAATGGCAAACTAACTATGATTTTCTGTTATTTCGAAAACAAGAAATGACAAATTATGTAGAAGGGGTAAATACAAAGATGGTTACAAATAATTATTAGAAAAGGAAAAACCAATTCTGAACTGCTAGTCAGGTAGTTCGGTAATTTTGAAAAGGTTAAGAAGGGGGCTTGAAGTATGATCGATTTGGCTATTCAATAGGAGACCGGAATGCTTGTATTTATTTATCTGTAATGATTCTAAAAAATTAAGTTTAATTCCTTTACTTTCAGTATTTAATATTTTAAAATCGAAATTGAATGTGTGATTTTCTTGGATTAAATGGTTTGCATAATGTGAATCCGACTTCTGATTAACAAAGCTACGTTTGTGTTCTGAAATTCTAGTTTGAAAACTTCTGGAAGTTCTACCAATGTAAAACTTATCACAATCGCCACAGTTAATTTTATAAACTCCCGATTTATTATCTTTATGAACTTTGGATTTATTATTTTTTATATGATTTCCTAAATTATTACCGGTACGATAAGCAATGTTAATGTTGTGCTTAGATAAGAGAGATTTAAGTTTTTTACTTGAATTTCCGATGAAAGTGAGGCTGTTGTATTTGATATTATTATTAGTAAGGGGGTACACCTGGTTAATCGCATTTTTGAAAAACTTTTTATCTATCATATTGTCTATAATATTGGGATCATAATTATTATTTACGGCAATTTGTTTAATTATATTTTTCTCGATGTTAAAATTGGCATTTGAAAGTGGAATATTTACTGAACGATGTACCATACTATTGAAAGGTGCCATTTTGTGTTGGAAAGGATGTAGGGAAGTACTATGTATGACGCTATCAGTGTGCGATGGTTTGCGAAAAATTGAAAAATTATGTTTGTTATCTACTTTTGTTATTTTCAAATCCAAATAGTTAATATAAAATTCACTTTAGAGATGGAAAAAGATAGCTCGATTAACTATTTGGATTTGAAAATAACAAAAGTAGATAACAAACATAATTTTTCAATTTTTCGCAAACCATCGCACACTGATAGCGTCATACATAGTACTTCCCTACATCCTTTCCAATACAAAATGGCACCTTTCAATAGTATGGTACATCGTTCAGTAAATATTCCACTTTAAAATGCCAATTTTAACATCGAGAAAAATATAATTAAACAAATTGCCGTAAATAATAATTATGATCCCAATATTATAGACAATATGATAGATAAAAAGTTTTTCAAAAATGCGATTAACCAGGTGTACCCCCTTACTAAAAATAATATCAAATACAACAGCCTCACTTTCATTGGAAATTCAAGTAAAAAACTTAAATCTCTCTTATCTAAGCACAACATTAACATTGCTTATCGTACCGGTAATAATTTAGGAAATCATATAAAAAATAATAAATCCAAAGTTCATAAAGATAATAAATCGGGAGTTTATAAAATTAATTGTGGCGATTGTGATAAGTTTTACATTGGTAGAACTTTCAGAAGTTTTCAAACTAGAATTTCAGAACACAAACGTAGCTTTGTTAATCAGAAGTCGGATTCACATTATGCAAACCATTTAATCCAAGAAAATCACACATTCAATTTCGATTTTAAAATATTAAATACTGAAAGTAAAGGAATTAAACTTAATTTTTTAGAATCATTACAGATAAATAAATACAAGCATTCCGGTCTCCTATTGAATAGCCAAATCGATCATACTTCAAGCCCCCTTCTTAATCTTTTCAAAATTACCGAACTATCTGACTAGCAGTTCAGAATTGGTTTCTCCTTTTCTAATAATTATTTGTAACCATCTTTGTATTTACCCCTTCTACATAATTTGTCATTTCTTGTTTTCGATATAACAGAAAATCATAGTTAGTTTGCCATTAGCACCTGAAGAAGGTGAAGTTCCACCGAAACGTGCGTCATGCGTTATTTCTTATAATAAAAGTGTAAATATGTTATTTTTAACCATTGTTTTAATATAATAGCAGTGTTATTATATTCACCTTCAAGGTACAGACCCAAAAGAGAATTATATATATTTCAAGTAGCCTTGGACCGTTCCTTGAAAAGGCCTCTGAATCACTCAAAGTCAAAATTAACGAGGAGTTGGTCCTTTGTTAAGAACTGTTTGAACAATAGAGCCACATGCCTGGATTTTCATTGTGATGGAATGAACTTAATATTATGATGAGGTTATTGATTCGAATTATGATTCTAACATTAACATCATCTTACTTGTTCTACCATTCAATATTTTTCAACCTCATTTCTTCCCCTAATAAATATATATTACCTGCAGTCTCCAATTCAAGAAGTGTTATTCAATAATTTCTCATTTGATGTTTTATACTACTATGAGATAATTGATCTGTATACTTATAATGCTAAATAAGTTATTTCGTTTGATTTAATTTCATCTGTCCATTTTAGAATTTTTCAACATTAAAACTTGACATTCAACTAAGTACTTTCCTTATTATTTAGATGATAACGTGATTCTCGTCGTAGAGCTTGAATGATATGTTCATGAGATATATTTAATTTTCTTTGATCATATGAGTTTCAAAAAAGTATCTCAACAAAACTAAATATTACATTTGTAACTTCTAATGAATTAAGCGACATTTATTCTACCATAGAAATTTGGCATTCCAGAGAAATAAATACAGCAATTATGGAATGATTAGATTAGAAGTACTGCCATATTACATAATATATAGATCGCGATTATTTTCAACTACTTTTAACCTACAAGGGACTTTTCTCTCCCATTCTGAGGACATTGTTTAAAATCATCACGCAATTTAGCAATTGCTAATAAGTTGCTCTTTCATGACTCCTGCAAATCACGACATTTAATATTTTTAAGTATTAATTTATAACATCGTTTTTGCAACTGATGAATAGGATATAATATATAGTAAACTTTGCGTGCAGTGTTTCCCTAATTATTAATATTTTCTTTTGTTAATTCTATGCTTCTCCTTTGTTTACAATAGTTGTCTTTGTATTTTTACTATATTAAACTTTTATTTGTTTCATACCTTTGAGTTTGAAATATAGTTATATGTTGATAAACTCTGGATTAGCAACATACATGGAAGAGAATTTCAACAATGTATAGTTTCATATTACGCGATAGGTCTAGTCTTTGATACTATCTCGATATAAACAAAAAATCACCGGAGCAGCAGAGTTAGAACAAAAGGAATTATGGTTGGGAGATCCACGCTTTGATAGCAAACCGAAATTTTCGAAAAACAAAAAATTTGCGAAGTGCATCGTATACTTAACAGCCCGGTTAATTAAAAGAGTTGAAACCTACAATGTATCGTATTTCAATATGAATTCAATCCACGTAACAAAATTCAACTATTCAACTTAATATGCAGGAGCTGTGGAGACCATATCCATATATATATATATATATATATATATATATATATATATATATATATATATATATATATATATATATATATATATATATATATATATATATATATATATATATATATGTATATATATATATATATATATATATGTATATATATATATATATATATATATATATATATACAGGGTGTCGCACCGGGAACTGAATCGATCGATATAGAACAAAGTATGGATCAGAAAATTTAGATGATTACTAATGTCGCTATGGCCAATCCAACCAAAATAATTACAAGCAGCTGGCACATCCGCTTATACCGGAAGTCGATACCAACTTGCTATTTTAAATGAAACTTCTATATATTTTAGGGTTTTCAAAAAGAGCATACAATTTTGAGTCGAAAATGTGAAGAATACCCTATGCCTAAACCTAGCCGTTTCAGAGATATTTGACAGCGTGAAAATTTAGTTAGTGAAAATTTGACAGGTGTAACGGTTTACAAGAACCGGTATACCTTTTTTCCTGTAAAAAAACTCATTTCCTTCTTGTCACATGAATAGGACACAAGAAGAACTACGCTCTACAACTGAAATTAATTCAATAATATCATACCATGTGTTCCGTTTTTCGCGTTACATTTCGCCAACTTCAAACCGCGAAAACTTGTTTAGGTCAAATAGAACACCCTATATTTTTTTACGCCAAGTTGTGTAAAATTGAATTTCCTTTCTTCTGATATTAGCATTGTAGCGGTTAAGGTTTCAACTTTTTGAAATATTTGTGATTTTATTAGAAATTCATGAATTGTTGCAATCATTTCATCAAAATAGCCATGATTAGAAACAATCAGTCATTATCTTATGGCAAAAAATACCAGCACGTTCAAATTATACCCACGAAGACTAT
>JARQZK010001474.1:380000-415000 GCA_030704885.1 Cynegetis impunctata | reverse complement strand
AGAGTTGTGTCATGTTATAGGCCTTACAACCTAACTGTTTATGTCCTGAGGAAGACTCAATAAAGAGTCGAAACGTCGACTGAGACAAATTTGGTTGTTTAGATCATAACTCCTTGCCGAATACCCAACTATAATTAATATATTTTATATATATATATATATATATATATATATATATATATATATATATATATATATATATATATATATTCATTTGGATTGGTTTTGTATCTGTATATTATAGATTGTTGGGATTTTTCGTGGTATAACAGATATTAAATGACTAATAAAAATAGATTTAATTTACTTGACGTTTCGGCTCTATTTTTGGAGCCTTTTACAAGAGTTTCATCAAGAGTCTCACTACGGATCGTTTTGTTTTATTTTCTTTTGCTGTGGTAAGTTCCAGCTCGTATGAACGACGAGTCGTTCATCTTATTCAAGAAAACCATACCTTTAATCACAATTATAATATATTACAATTTGAAAATAGTCTCCATAAAACCAACTGTTGGGAATCCATTTACATCAATGAATATAAAAATTCCGGAAATTTAGTTAACGACCAGATTGAAGTAAACCCTTCTCCTCTCCTCAATCTGTTCAATGTAGGTACCTACTAATAGCTCTGAATGAATTGCTTATTGTTATTTAGTTTCTCTAGGAACCCCTCTGTTATATTCAATTTTCGTATAAATAGATTGTTTTGTAATACCATAGTTTAGTACGAGATGAATTAAATGTTATGACGAAACGCGTTTACTCAATAGATTTTTATTTTAATCTGTGAAAAGCTAGTTTTTTTTAATTTCTTTATAAAGTTATATATAAATTATTTTTATCTATCTATCTCTCTATCTATTCATCTATCTGCCGATGTGTATCTACCTATCTAACTATCTATTTTTCCATCAAGATGGTTATCTATCTTTCTATCTATCTATCTAGATAGTTATCTGTCTTTCCATCTATCATCTATCTAACTATCTATCTATCAATCTATCTGACATGGCAAACGTTGTTCTGCCATATAAATTATTTTTATCTATCTATCTTTCTATCTATTCATCTATCTGCCGATGGAACCCTATCTTTCATCTAGATAGTTATTTATCTTTCTATCTATATATCTATCCAACTGTCTATCTAAGTATCTATCTCTCATTATATCTATATATCTATCAATCTATCTGACCTGGCAAACGTTTTTTAAATTATAATGGCTATTAAAAATATGGGTTGTTGATAGAAGGGTGAAAAATTAGAATTGTATGTATTTTTTAATGCAGCATCATAAAAAAATATAAATGAAAAATTTTGTCAAAAAAAGTAATAAAGATGTTTGGGGTGACCACCCTAATCACTTAGGGGTATGAAAAATATATTACGACCTATTCTCAGACCGACTATTGTTATTTTCGATTGCCATCTTGCAACCCTATTGCGGATCTGTGGATAAAATGAATAAAAATTAAAAATATATGACAAAATGAAAATAAGAATCTTGCCAAAAAAATTGAAGTTTATAATTAACAAATATAAATAGGGCTTGATCGTAGAGTGGTTAAAATTTAGGGTTGTATGTATTTTTGAATGATGTAGCATAAAAAAAATTGAACAGAAAATTTTATCTGAAAAAAAATAAGGGGTATGAAAAATAGATGTTCGATTGTCAGACCAAGCCGGTATGCACACAAAATTTCGTGGGAATCGGTCTAGCCATTTCGGTTGAGTTTAACAAATGAAAAATAGAGGTTGATGGTAGAGGGGTGAAAATTTAGGGTTTGATGTATTTTCGAATGTTGTATTATAAGAAAAAGAGAACAGAAAATATTGTCTGAAAAAAAAATTAAGGGGTGGACTACCCTTTACAATTAGGGGGTGAAAAGTAGATGTTGGCCGATTCTCAGACCTACCCGATATGCACACAAAATTTCATAAGAATTTAACAATTAAAAAATAGGGGTTAATTGTAGAGGGGAGCAAATTTAGGGTTTTACGTATATTTAAATGTTGTATCATAAAAAAAATAGAACAGAAGGTTTTGTCTGAAAAATAAAATAAAAAACTAAGACCCTTAACATTTAGGGGGATGAAAATGATATATATATAGGATAGATAATGGCCGATTCTCAGACCTATCCGATATGCACACAAAATTTCATTAGAATCAGTCAAGCCATTTCGGAGGAGTTTAACTTCTAACACCGTGACACGAGAATTTTATATATTAGATATATATATATATATATATATATATATATATATATATATATATATATATATATATATATACATATATATATATATATATATATATATATATATATATATATATATATATATATATATATATATATATATATATATATATATATATATATATATATATATATATATTACATATATATATATATATATATATAACATATATATATATATATATATATATATATATATACATATATATATATATATATATATATATATATATATATATATATATATATATATATAAACTCTGTGCATTCTTAATATGTTCCAGTTGAATTTATATTTCTATATATTTTAAGAATGGTCAAGGGAACTTCTTTTGGAAAAATGGATGAAGGACCCTATCGAATGTTGTCAATTAGCTGGTGTCCAAGCGCCTTCAAATGTTTTTAATCATGGAGGTTCATTTGACTCTAGTGTATCAACTTCCGACATTACAGAAGACTTGAATGAATTAACTGTAAGTCTAATTTATATTTTCTGCACTAAAACTTTTTCATTGATATATTTTATTCCATTGAAGAAGAATTCGTTCAAAGATGGAATGAATATTTCTATTTTAGTTTTTCTATTAACACAATGATTGTTCTACATATTTCACTATTAAATCTCTACTGAACAAAGAATTTAACTATTTCCACATGCAATTAAGACTGAAAACTATGTATTGATTCAATTTGATTAATATAGGATCAGAATTCGATATAATATAGAATTTGTTTTTATATATTTTTATAAGATAATTTTCAGCTGTCGACCATACAATAAAATATTCATAAGGGGAAAATGGGGTAATTGCGAATACTTAAGAGAAAACTGAAATTAAACAACACCAGATAAATTTGCGAGTGTCATATATTACTGAGAATTTACCTAAACTAATTATTCTCAAGTTATCGTTATCAACGTAGATGAATTTGCAACATAAAAGCAAATATGAAAAAAAAACAAAATCTCGGTATCCGGGATTACCCCACAGAATGGATGACTTTGCTTGCTCGTACAGGTTCCGTAAGCCCTTAAATTACATTTGTAGCATCATATCCACTCTTCATTGGAAAGGTCTTGAAACTTTTCAACGAAATTTTGCAATACAACTTATTCTTTTTTGCTTCTCCTTAACTTTAACTTAATTTCGTACCATCTGAAACATATTTGAGTAGGTTTATATATTTCTAATTAAAAAAGAAGCATATTTAGATACTAGACAGAAGCAGAGAATAAACAAAGTCCAATGGCGCAAAATGCATCTGATGTATGATTTTTTGTTGATAATATACTTCCGGTTGTACCGGAAATAGACCCTAAGTCGCTTATTTTAAATGGGATACCCTATACATTATTACATTTTTGGATTCTAATTAAGATTCTAGACAGATTCTATGCATCATGTCCTATACCTAAGTCTAAGCGTTTTTGACATATTTAGGTTTTTATGTCAAAAACGACGATTGCAAGCCCTAATATAATTATCGATTGTTCCTATAAGGAAGCCTTTTTTACTTACTTTGGGTTAGATTCCTTGTTGAAAAGGACCCACTCTAATAGATTTTGAATAATATTTGGATAACTAGTTTTACAGGGTGTGCAAAAAATAAGATTTAAAATGAGATTGAGAAAACTGACAAAAATCAATTTTTTCAAATGGAAACCCCCATATTCTTTATTTTGTAGTATTAAGCATTTAAAAAGAAGGTAACTTTGTATGAGGTTATCTTCACCTAAAATTTGAAGTTTTCGAAATATTGCCAATTTGATACTTTTATATGGCAATTTTGCATTCAATCGTTAAACAATTAGATCTAGGATAGCGACGATCGTATTTGAATTTCAAATCATCGTTTTACTCGTTTATTACTTACTACATATGCATACACACAACATCAATTTGTTTATCTGAACGTTTTTTTACGGTAATGTAAAAAACTCAAAAGAAATTGAATTGATTTTTGTCAGTTTTCTCAATCTCATTTTAGATCTTATTTTTTCCACACCCTGTATGACTAGTTATCCAAATATTATACAAAATCTATTAAAGTAGGTCCTTTTCAACAAGGAATCTAACCCAAAGTAAGTGTTATACCTGTGTTACTCAAACGAGATCTCAGATGGTACTGCTTTATTCAATTCATTATAACATAATATGTTCCCACATATGACATCTCCCCATTTTACAAAACAATAACATCAAACAAAATTTAATTCTACATGTACATTATCAATCAAATTTAATCAACTTTGAATAAATTATTCATTACTAATTATTACTTTGGACGTCGAATTTTTCGTCCATATTTGGATATATAAATAGTTCTTCTTGTGTTAGAATCTGTATTCGCTGATTCATAATCATCTATCTTTTCGACATCCGTTTCACTAACGTTATTATCATTTAAATTTGTACTTGTACCTACCATATCTTCACTCAAGTTGCTACTACTAAAACATTCATCATTACTTACTTCATTATTATTAATTTTAACTTTAACATAAGAATTGATTTTTTCATTCTTATTAGGACTAGTCTGAGTATTATCTTCATCATCTGTATCTGAAATATAAGTGTATAACTTGTATAACAAGGCTTAAGAAAATATCTATTTCGTCTAAGTATAACATCACTATTAGATTCTCTTACAAGATATGACCTTTCATTAACAGGTTTCACAACATAGCCTGTAACCCAGATATTATCTTTTTTGATATAAATTTTCTCATTACTTCTTAATGTTCTTAACTTTCTAACAGATCTATCATGAAACATTTTTTGTTTGTTCTGCCTTTTGATCAAATTATTTCTTTGTCTTTGGAAATTAATATTTTTTGGCTGTAGTAAAATATTTGAAACTGGCATTAAAGTTCTTGTTTTCCTTCCAAACAATAATTCACTAGGTGAAAGAATATTATTATCTATAGGGGTATTTCTATAATCTAACAATGCCAGGTTCAAATCTGTATTGGATTCTGAACATTTCTTTATAACATTTTTAACAGTTTGAATAGAGCGTTCCACCATCCCATTTGAACGTGGGTAGTGTGGACTTGAAGTAACATGTTGAAATTGCCAAGTTTCACTGAATTTTTTGAATTCAAATCCTGCATATTGTGTACCGTTATCAGAAACTAAAATTTGTGGAATACCTAATTTACCAAAAATATTTTTTAAATGTTTCACAATAGTATCTGACTTCAAATTATTTATTTTACATACTTCTACATATTTTGAAAAATAGTCAATAACAATAATATACTTATGTTTGCCTAACTCATATAAATCACAACCAATTTTTTGCCATGGATAATCTGGTACCCGGTGAGGTTTCAAGGGTTCTTTACTGTTGTTCTTTGAATACTTCTGGCATACTTCACATAAAGTAACATTATTTTCGATATCACGGTACATACCAGGCCAATAAAGATATTGTTTTGCTTTTAAAAAACATTTTGTGATACCCATGTGACTCAAATGAATTAAATTCAGCATATCTTTTCTCAAGGACTTTGGTACTACTAAACAATTTCCTTTATATACAAGATTATCTATCATAACTAATTCTGCTCTAATATTAAAATATAATTTTGAATTAGATTCACATTTGGCTCTTGAGTTTGGCCAACCGTTTCTTATATAACTTGATACGATTTTGAGTTCTTGATCATTTTCTGTTTCTTCTTCAAATTGTTTCAATCGAGTTTTAGTAATAGGAAAATTCTTTTTCAAATAATGGACTTGAGCTTCATACTCGTTATCAAAAACCTTGGCACCATCGTATGGCATTTTAATTCTGCTCAGAGCATCGGAAATATACATTTCTTTTCCCGGTTTATATACGATTTTCAAATTGTAGACTTGTAAATCAAGAAGCATTCTCTGTAGTCGCATCGGACAATCGATTAAAGGTTTTTTGAATATATGAATCAGAGGCTTATGATCTGTTTCCACGATAATTTCTCTACCATATACATACTGGTGGAATTTTTTGACGCCATATACAATAGCCAACATTTCTTTTTCGATCTGAGCGTAAGATTTTTGCGTATTATTAAGAGAACGCGACGCGTACGCGAGAGGTTTTCCTTCTTGTATTAGAGCTGCTCCTAAACCATATCTACATGCGTCTACTGATAATACCAAAGTTTTTGACGGATCGTAAAAGCTAAGAACGGGTTCCTTAATTAAAATTTGTTTCAACATATCGAATGACTTTTTTTGTGCAAAACTCCATTCAAACAACACATCTTTTTTTAATAATTCCCTCAGAGGAGCAGTCAATTCAGAGACATTAGGGATAAATTTATGTACATAATTGACAATACCTAAAAAACTCTGTAATTCTTTGATATTAGTTGGTTCTGGATAATTTTCGATAGCACTAATTTTGGAATTATCTGGTCTTATACCTTCACTCGTTATTTTATGACCTATATAATCTACTTCATTTAAGGAGATTTTACATTTGTTCGAGTTAAATTTAATATTATATTTTCGCGCTCTTTCTAATACTTGTAATAACCTTTTATCGTGTTCATCTTTAGAACTTCCCCATACTAAAATATCATCTACGTAAATGTGAACGCCTTCAATACCCTCAAAGCACTGCATTATTTTTCTCTGAAAAACTTCACTACTGCATTTTAAACCAAATGGTAATCTTTTGAATCTATATCTCCCGAATGGGGTATTGAAAGTACATAGCTTTGAACTGTACTCGTCCAACGCAATGTTCCAGAACCCATTATTTGCATCTAGAACTGAAAAAACCTTCGCGTCTTTTAAACAACTTATAATATCAGTATATGTTGGCACTGAAAAATATTCACGTTTTATTGCCTTATTAAGATCTGAGGGATCAATACAAATTCGGAAATCTCCGTTTACCCATTCTGTTGGATTAAATTCTTTAATTATTATATTTGACAAAATTGCTTGAGGAAATCGTCTGGCAGCGTGTACACATGGCTTAACCTTAGTATCAATTTTTATTCTGTATTGGCCTGGCAGACAGCCTATTCCATTAAAAACGTCCTTGTATTTTTTTTAAATATTCGCTGCAGAAACGTCACTCAGGGTACCAACCATCCTTGCAATATCCAATTTTTCTATTGTTTCTCTTCCTAAAACAGGTTTTCCCTTAGTTTTTGCGATAAAAAAATTAACTTCATGTTTTTTATGTTATATGTTATACAATACGGAAATATTAATGTAGCCTAAAATTTTAATTTGAGTACCTGTATATTCATTTAATTTTATTTTGCTTTCAACAATTTTTATATTCTGAAAATATCTTTTATAAATCTCGTATGGAATAACATTAACGTCAGCGCCGCTATCGACTCTGAATGAAATTGATTTATCAAATATTTTTAATTCTGCTGTCCAGTTATCTTTATTAATATTTTGTAATTCTATTAACCTAATGAAAAATTCTTCATTTTCTGAAAATTCTTCACAATCTTGTTCTTCAATATTCCTAATATTTTTATTTTTACAACATTTACTGAAATGATTCATCAAACCACAATTTTGACATTTTTTTCCATATGCCCTACAAGATTTCGGGTCATGAATGGAACCACACCTAGAGCATCTGAATTCATAAGATTGATTCGAATGGTTATTCAAAGATTTATTTCTATAATTATTATTATTATAATTCGTACTTCCCTTTTTAAACTGATGTTTCTGTCTCATATATTCCTGCGTATCATTATTCTTCTTCCTCAGTTCCATTAGGTCCATATCTTCTGTCCTTGTCGCGCTTACTGAGTTGTTCGAGCATAAAACTTCCAACTGTTTATGTGTTACTTCGGCAGATTTGCAAATTTCTACCGCCTTTATCAGATCCAAGATTTTGTCCGGAGTAATCTGTCCTTCACGTTCTTATCTTTAATTCCCAATACCAGTCTTTTATCAATGAATCGTTCAAATTGTTGAATTCACAATTTATGCTCAACTGTTTTAATTGAATTACATATTCATCAACTGATTCATTTTCCTGCATTTCTCTTGTGAAAAATAAATATCTTTCATACGTTACATTGATGCCCGGAACGAAATGGGCTTCAAATTTCTCCACTATACTTGAAAATTTCAGAGTTTCCTTAGATTCTTGAAATTCGAACGTATTATATATTTTTAGGGCCTTGTCTCCTATGCAATTGAGTAAAACAGCCGCTTTGAATTCTTCGCTTTCCTTTTCAGCTTTAGTTGCTTTTATGTAAATGTCAAATTTTTGAATGAAAAATTTCCATTCAGCGGCATTATCACCGTTTAACTTCAACTCGGACGGAGGACGTGCACTTTTATCCATTTTCACTTTTACGACTGCGCCATGTTATACCTGTGTTACTCAAACGAGATCTCAGATGGTACTGCTTTATTCAATTCATTATAACATAATATGTTCCCGCATATGACAGTAAGTAAAAAAGGCTCACTTATAGGAACAACTGATAATTATATTAGGGCTTGCAATCGTCGTTTTCGACATAAAAACCTAAATATGTCAAAAACGCTTAGACTTAGGTATATGACATGATGCAAAGAATCTGCCTAGAATGTTAAGTAGAATCTAAAAATGTAATAATATATAGGGTATCCCATTTAAAATAAGCGACTTAGGATCTACTTCCGGTACAACCGGAAGTATATTATCAACAAAAAATCATACATCAGATGCATTTTGCACCATTGGACTCACCTGCAAAATTTCATAAATATTCTCCTCTTCGTTCGAAAGATATTTACTTGGTTCCATACTTTATCGCAACCCTGTATATATATATATATATATATATATATATATATATATATATATATATATATATATATATATATATATATATATATATATATATATATATAATATATAGTAAGTAAATAAAATTATGTGTTATGTAGTATTATTAATCATCGTATAAGTAGAATAAATGGGAAACAAGTCAGAAATCGAAGTTATTATTTATTGAATTCTATATAGGTAAATCAAATTATTTATTTTCGTTATCGTATTCTACAAAGGATACAATGCGTTTGTGATAACTAAAATAAAATCTAAATACTTTCGACTGAATTTTACTTACATATCTAGAAAAAACTCCATTAGTTGTAGTATTTTATTGTACTTTCATTTTTATTATTTGACATTTTTAAATCCAATGTGATCTTTAAAAGATCATATAAAGGCTTTGATGTTTGTGAAAACTCGATATTGAAATCTCCACTCAAGATTATAGGTAATTTATCTCTATATATATAAGTTCCGACAAAGCAAAGCAGTAGTTATGACTAGGGCACAGAATAGGAAAGGTAGGAGTGAAGAAATCGACCAGGGCTTGAAAGCGCCTAAGGATTTGGGCCCGGATCAACCAAGAATAGGGGAGATTCTTAAGTCACCCCCCAATTTTACAGAATTATGTTTTGTAAGTGAGAAATCCCTAACGCAATTAATAAATAATGATACCTCTAATAAATATAACTTTGAAAATATATATTACGATAAAGCCGTTACAACAATCTACAGTAATCTAAATATTCGATCGGCATTGGCGCGAGACGAAATGTTGAGAAATTTAGAAAGTATCTGTAGAGAAAATGAAATAAAGGAGATATTAATTACTAAAACAGAGAGAAATATAGACAGTATTAGGGATTTAGCAACGGCAATTAATGAATTAGACACATGGAAGGGTCCAATTATTAATATTATGAAAGAGGTAAAGAAAATTATAAGCAATGAAGAGAAGAAGTTAATATTAAATGATTTCCATTTGCTGCCTACTAGTGGGCACGCAGGCATCAAGCGGATGTTTAACAATGTTAAAAAATATTATTACTGGCCAAGTATGCTGGTTGACATAACAAGGTTTGTGAATAGATGCGATTCGTGTCAGAGAAAGAAGCATAGTAAACATACCAAAGTACCGATGGTCGTGACTACCACGTCCAATGCGGCTTTTGAAAAAAATTTTCTTGATATTGTCGGTCCGTTAAAAGCAGACAATGACGGATTTTCGTACCTTCTAACTGCTCAATGTGAATTGACAAAATTTGTGGAAGCTTACCCACTGAGGACAAAAGATTCGGTATCAGTTGCAAAGGCATTTGTGAATAATTTTATATTACGTTTTGGAATACCTAAAGAAATCGCAACGGATAGAGGAACGGAATTCATATCGAATACCATGACCGAGGTATGTAAATTGTTAAATATATGGAAATTATGTAGTACGGCGTATCATCACGAGAGCATAGGTACATTAGAGAATACGCATAAGGTATTAAATGCATACATGAGGGCACTAACGGCAGAACAAAGCTCTTCTTGGAGTAGCTGGGTTCAATACTGGTGTTTTTCTTTCAACAATGCTGTGCATTGTGAAACACAGTACAGTCCTTTTGAATTAGTTTTTGGGAAGACATGTAGATTGCCAACCAATCTGACGAGAGAAGTCGAGCCTGTTTATAATCCTTACGATTATCCAATTGAACTGAAATATCGGCTACAAAAAGCGCAAACGGAGGCTCGGCAGAACTTGGTAAGGAGCAAAGAATTAAGAAAGGCAAATCATGACAAGAAACTAAAACCCATAAATTATAAAATAGGTGATAAGTTATTGTTAAGAAACGAGAGTGGCAATAAACTCAGTGAAGTGTATGTAGGCCCCTATATAGTGATTGAGGACTGCGAACCTAATGTAGTAATCCGTAAAGACGAAAAACCCGAAACTGTTCATAAAAATAGAACAAAATTATACGTAGAATAAATTACTTTAAAATTGTATGTTAAGTATACTTACAGTGCACATCCGACGAGCGATATGGTAGTTAAACCATTCTTAGGAAATTGAAAGAAAAATTTTAAATTATCATACATTTAAACGAGACAGAATTTTCTCGAGTAAACCTCAATAAAATTCTTTCAATTTGCCAAGGGCGTGAACTGGAAGTAGGTCAGTGTCACGATTGGTTACTCTATAGTAAACTGAGAATGTTAGTTCACCTTATATTATTACTGTAAACATCACGTATGTGCAAGGTCGCACATCAGCATGTTGTTGTATACATAATGCTATATGAATATATATATATATATAAGAACCAGAGGAAATCTGGAGAAGTAAGTAAGACTGAGATATAGACTCGTCACGCTGCCCGAAAGGTTAGCGCTGAGCCTATATTCTATAATACTATACAAATAAATACTAAAAGTATAGTATGAACCTGTGTTTCATTTAACACCCAGGACCAGGCATTACATCCTGCTATTGTATAAATGGGTAAATTTTCATGGGTGAATTCAATTATTTATAATATTTAATGTTTATAATGTTTCTTTCAATATATAATATTAAACCGCTAATTACACACACTACCCACACGATGTAAACCAAATAATTTTTGAAATAATTAAGGTTCCGTACCCAAAGAGTAAGAACGGGACCCTATTACTGAGACTTCGCTGTCTGTTCGTCTGTTCGTACGTCTGTCTGTCCGTCTGTATGTCACCAGGCTCTATCTCAAGAACCGAGATAGCTAGACAGTTGAAATTCTCACAAATTATGTATTTCTGTTGCCGCTAAAACAAAAAATACTAAAACCAAAATAAAATAAATATTTAAGAGGGCTCCCATACAAAAAAACAAAAAACGCAATATTTTTGCGATTAGCATATAGATGCGATTAGCAAAGTTCGACCTAGGACCAAGATAGTTTTTCCTTTCATGACTTTTTATGATGTTTGGCATCAAAAATTCAAGTTCATATTTCTGTATATATATATATATATATATATATATATATATATATATATATATATATATATATATATATATATATATATATATATATATATATATATATATATATATATATATATATATATATATATATATATATATATATATATATATATATATATATATATATATATATATATATATATATATATATATATATTTATATATACATATAATTATTTATTTGAATTGTTGTTGCCTGTGTACTATTTTTAATAAATCCGATGGTCGATGAATCAACTCTGTGGTAGTTCATATTTATACTAAAAAAATTAAATAATAAGAAAACAACTTGTCTAAAAACCACAAAATGAAAATAACTTTTTATTCGACTAGTTTCGCCTGTTACAGCATTATCAGTCTTGATAATGCTGTAACAGGCGAAACTAGTCGAATAAAAAGTTATTTTCATTTTGTGGTTTTTAGACAAGTTGTTTTCTTATTATTTAATTTTTTTAGTATAACTATTTTTAACTTTTTGATAATTATTAGCAATAACAGGCTTGATGAATCTCAAAAATCTCAATTTTATTAAAAAGTTGACGTTTCGCCCCGACATTCGTTTTGAAAAAGCCACGAATTTCGTGGTGAAACGTCAACTTTTTAATAAAATCGAGTATTTTGAGATTCACCAAGCCTGTTATTGCTAATAATTATCATATATATATATATATATATATATATAAATATATATATATATATATATATATATTTATATATTATATATATATATATATATATATATATATATATATATATATATATATATAATATATATATATATATATTATATATATATATATATTTTTATATATATATAGATATATATATATATATATATATATATATATATATATATATATATTATATATAATATATATATATATATATATATATATATATATATATATATATATTTATATATACCGGGTGTCCACGGAAGGTGGCTCGCCCCTATAACTTTTTTGTTTACGGAGATAATGAAATGAAATTTAGAGAATTTGTTGAATGCTTAAAGCTGCATTTTTTGACAAGTTACTCAACTTCATGCAACTTCCGGTTTCACCGGAAGTGACATAAACTTTCGATTTTTAAATAGGACAAATGGTATATTTTCTGTTTTTCTGTCTTCATATGGCAGTTAGAATGCAACCATGGATCATTTGTTACTTTTTGTAACCGTTATTTAATTTGTTTTTTCGAAAGAAATATTTATTCTAGAGGGCTATAGATACGTTTACCGCCCTGGGACGTAGATTTGTGGGCGTGGCTTCGGACTTATTTTGTTTCAGTTGTGTTGGTCACAGGCTACTCGATGATTTCAAATGTTATTTTAATATCAATAAGATTCTTCATTTGAAGAAAGTTCTAAGGTTATGGGATTTCAGGTTTTTATTGAAAGCTTTCTTTCAGCCTAATACCTAGAGTGAGGTATCAAATTAATCGTAATGAAATTATCTTTTTTTTAAACCCGACGAGCCACCATGTTGCCATTTGAAAAAAAATAGTCATAATAGTTTTAAAATTAAAAGTCACATAGCTGAACCATTTTGATCGAAAACAGTAAAGTTGTATTTAATAAACATTTTAGGACCGATATTAGTTATTTGAACGCATCCATAGCCCTCTAGAATACAAATTTATTTCAAAAAAAAAATAAAAAAAGGTTACAAAAAGTAACAAATGATACATGGTTGTATTTTAAATGTCATATGGAAACAAAAAAATCAAAATATATCAGGTGTCTCATTTGAAAATTTAGAGTTTATGTCATTTCCGGTAAAACCGGAAGTTGCATGAAGTTAAGTTACTTATCATAAAATGCAGTTTCATGCATTAAACAGATCCTCCAAATTTCATTTCATTATCTCCGAAAACAAAAAAGTTATAGGGGCGATATATTGTTGTTTACATGTTGACCCCCGTGGGAGGAAATAAATCTTGTTTACACAACAGAGGGCGTTATTTTATAGCAATAGGGTTGAAAATCTTCAAGTAGGTAGTTCAGGATAATATCTTAGATGGAATTGGTTTTGGTGCGAATTGGTTTTGGAGTTGAAGCCAATAGAGAGCTAAATTTTTGTTTTTGAAATTTGAAAAAAATCATAATGGAATAAATAGATCTTTTAAATTAGATACGTTATTATTACCTGCTTTCCTAATACAGCTCGATGCGATAAATTTTTTTTTGAATTTGTCTGCTGAATACTCACAAGATTATTTAGGGACACCTTGATACTTTCAAATGAAAAATCAAATATGAATCCAAAATGATATCAAAGTACAAATTTTGTTCCAAACCAACGTTACATATAATTGTTGAAATATTTCACTATCATAATAGAGATTAAAGTGTCAAATTGAAGCGAAAATGTATTTCCCAAGTTTCCGTTCAAAATATATTCGTTAATTGAAATAAATTACTTGATTATTCATTTTAATCAACTGTCAGTATCATGAGATGAAAACCTCAGTTATAAATAAATTATTTATTATGTTAAATAGGAAAACTTGGAAATATGAATATTCAACAGTTAAATTTTTGAGATTGTAATACAAAATTTACTTCCATTTCAAATTACATATTCCAATATAATATATTATGAAAACAGATTAAAATTTCAATCAATTCCAGTGTGAAATATGCCTGTATCCTGTCACCAATACAGAACACCCAATCAAGATGTCGTGCAAGCATTACTTCTGCAAGACTTGTTGGGAGAGTTATTTAACCATAAAAATTCAGGATGGTGATGCCCATCACATCTTGTGTCCAGCGTATCAGTGCCACATTCTAGTTCCTGTTGAATTTATAGAAAAATTAGTTAGTCCAGATATGGCTAGGAGATATCTACAGTTCGATATTAAGGTGAGAATATGTGTTAATTATGTACTAACATTAAGTCAAGACAAATTTATTGCTGTCTCTAGAATGCCACCGAATCTCGTCATAAAATAGAATTAAATTTTTCATCAAGTTGTAGAAAATAAATACATATACCTATATATATATATATATATATATATATATATATATATATATATATATATATATATATATATATATATATATATATTTATATATATATATATATATATATTTATATATATATATATATATATATATATATATATATATATATATATATATAGTTGATGGAATCCGTCGTTACTACGTGATAATTTAACATGATGAACAAAACTAAATTTGAATTTACTGCGTTTACTATCACAAAATATTTTGAAGAATTTTAACACTGCGATTGCAATTTCGGTCACTAGACCATCATCATGGTCTAGTGACCGAAATTGCAATCGCAGTGTTAAAATTCTTCAAAATATTTTGTGATAATAAACGTAGTAAATTCAAATTTAGTTTTGTTCATCATATATATATATATATATATATATATATATATATATATATATATATATATATATATATATATATATATATATATATATATATATATATATATATATATATATATATATATATATATATATATATATATATATATATATATATATATATATATATATATTATATAGTAACTCAACATTATCAAAGAAAAGTATTCTTAACATCCGCTTGATATTTTTGAGGTGTTTGTTTCTCATCTTGAGTTGTACTTGTTTTTCTCATTTTTGTTGTTTTAATATTTTGTGTACTTTTATGACTGATACTTTTTATCCTTTCATATAGTGTAAGTTTCTAATTTTTCTATAATTTATGTATACATGAATCATTCATTGGAATTTTTATATTTGTATATTTGATGATTTCTTTGGTTTCTCATTGTCTATTTCTATCACTTCTCGAAAGTAGTGTTTACTCTTATCGTGTTTTTATTTGTTCACAACTATTTTTTTTTATTAGTATTTGTAGTATACTTGCGTGTGAATAACTATTATTATCAACCACATCAAGATATTCTATTTACATAATATAACTTATGTAATCTGATTCTATTTCATCAGACCGACGTGTTAAAAAAGATAAAACATTCACAAATTTATATGAAGAATAAACAAGCAACAGAGATACGTCAATTATGTAGTATTTTCTTAATTTTTTTCATATAAAATTCATTAACTCTTTAGTCAATTCGATCTGTTAAAGTAAGCAAATATTGAAAGCTATGAAGTTAAATGGCGGCGTTTAAAAAAAATAGCTTTAACCACCTAAAAGCACTTCAGTAACTTCAACTCTATACATTTAGGTAATTTCAACTCTCTCAACTCAATCTGAAAGAGTTGTAGAGTTACTCAAAAATTCAAAATCCACGGAAAAACCAAAAATTTCTTTATACAAATGACGGTGGTAATGTAGAAAAGTTTTATCTTTTCCTTATGATACATAAGCTCAATATGATCTACGTACCTACATATTTACAATTCTCCGACCCAATTTGATGGAGGTTTGGTAATACAAAAATCATTAAAAGGCCGGTTTTTAAGACCATATACAGTCCAAATTGACCCTAAAAGCTGAATTGCGAAGATGTTGTTCATATTCAGTTTCCACATCTTTTTGAAACATTTACACTCATGCGACTACCCGTTACTCTCTTTTTCAAAGTACTAAGTAAGTAACTCAATTTTGACTAAATTGATTCAATTATTTTTTCTGCCTCAAAAACAACCCCAGGTACCAAATTTCAGGTCGTTTGGTCTCTATTGGCCCACTAGAGATTTCAATATGTACTGGACGAAAATAAAACAAAAATGATAATATATATATATATATATATATATATATATATATCTATATATATATATATATATATATATATATATATATATATAAATATATATATAAATATATATAAATATATATATATATATATATATATATATATATATATATATATATATATATATATATATATTTATATATATATATATATATATATATATATATATATATATATATATATATATATTTGCATGGCAATAGAAAAACCTCAAAAAAAAAGAGGTATGAAACGGATCCCGCATCTCACTGTTGAAACTTTGGATATAGTGCAATAGCCTGTTACTTTCGGGAAAAATACGACTGAACATTGATTTTCTTCATCTATAGATAGTATCCGTAACTACCTGCTTATAATAAAGATTGAACTGGACACATATATATTATTTTCCTAGTTTAAATCTCAGAAACCACTCAGTATTCATTTTCAACCTAATATTTCTGAGTATTCAATATTTATTCCGTAATTTATCAACATAATGAAGATAAAGAAGAAGGTATGAGTGATTAGTGATATTTTCGAAAAACTCAAACTTGAATTATATAAATTATTCCTCTCTAAACTTTATTTCTGCATACAGAAATTCTATAACTGAATCAAGTTCAGGCGAAATCGAGAACAAGGCATAATAAAATATTCATCGCTCAAAAGGTCCTAGTTTTGGAGCATAATAATGTGAAAGGGGTGAATTTCGAATTCAGTCAGAATGTCTCATACCGAAGGGAGTTCCTTGTACTTGAACAAATCAAATATTAACGGAAGTATCAAGTTTAACTTTCAAGCGATATACTGCATATAAAGAGTACAACTCTTTATATGCAGTATATCGCAGTTACTGATGAAAAAACAACTTATTGTTGTTATATTTTTTTCATCACAAAAAGGGATATCGTTCTTTTGAAACTGCCTGGATTCAGCCAAGGTACTTCCATGAAAATGTTATAACTCTACTCACTTCCCTTGTTGTTGACAAGATAATATCTTCTTGCTATATGTTCACAATATCTTTTTCGAGACTAAGATATATAGTGTTGTCCAGCAGATTTCTTTCAACAGCCCATTAGTTGAGATGATCAGCAGCAGAATAATGTAATTTTTAATTCTTTTTATGTGTTTGGTCTCGCTAATATTGGTAGATATGTGTGACTTAGTTGTTTTACGTCATGTCTGTCGTTTATTGTGTTTTCTAAGTTCCATTGTATGCATAGCATTTCCCAGAATTCTCTTTGTTTTTGTTTGGGTTCTATTTTCAAACTTTTAGCTTCTTCGTAGTTAAAGGTATGTTTCGTTGCTGTCTGATGTTTGTTAACAAACATCATCTAAGAAATTTTGAAAATAGATCCCAAACAAAAACAAAGAGAATTCTGGAAAATGTTATACATACAATGGAACTCAGAAAACACAGTAAACGACAGACAGAACGTAAAACAACTAAGTCACACATATCTACCAATATTAGCGAGACCAAACACATAAGAAGAAAAAGAGGATATTCATTGACACGACAGTAATGAGGACAACACAGACATCGACATACGACCGAGAAAAGTCACAAGACATTGAAACTGCAGTTTGTTTTTTGAATGAATGTCATTTTATTATATTAAACGTAGAGATATAGAAGGTATTGTAGACAGTTAATTGAGAAGAAGTGTTTTACTACTTATTTGTTTTTATTACAGACAATATATGAATTCTTTTAATGCTGAAGAAGGAGGAAAGATCTCCGAAACGTCCAAACTATTTTGTTTTATTTCAATTTCAATACACACCTATAACAGACAATAAATTCGTGAATTAATATATTGGATAAAGATAGGTAATAAAGGAATTGTTTATTTGTATATATATATATATATATATATATATATATATATATATATATATATATATATATATATATATATATATATATACATACTAGAGTAGTCGATGGTTTAGATGATTCAAAGAACACCAAAAAACGTTTTTGAAAAATAAAACAAATTAAACGTTTTCAAGTAATTGCCGAAAAATCGCCATCTCTTTCCATAAAGAGATAATTTCCAAATCCGCAATTTGCCTTATTTAAAATCATTGCAAATTGTCAAATTCTATCATGATACAAACGGTTATATCTTGTTGAATGACCAGATCGATGTGATTTATTCCTCTATATTTGATATATTCAAAACATTATGTATTCCAAAAACATTCAAATTATGAAGAGGAAAATCCCTTGAACCTGCCCTTAATGTACATTCTTTGAAGGGCATTATCTCTCCAAAATTTCCGGGAAAGGTACTACCTGTATAAGAGAAAATAATTTTTATTGAGTTCTACACTCATTCTGACCTATGAAATTGCAATTGCAGTATATATTGTTTAAATTTAAGAACAATTCGAACTTTAAATATATTTATAATCTCGGGGCCAGTATTGTTCACTATTTAGAGATGTAAAGTTGAGATAAAGGACTATTTAATGATATCAATAGAGAGAGAGTTTTTTCAATAATCAACTTCTGTTTTTGTTCATCATGGTAACCTTCAAATAAACTTCGGAATGAATTGTAGATGAAGATATCGATTTAAATTCATACAATTTATGTATTGTGATTAGAAGTTACATCACTTTATAGAAAAGCTGTTTGTAGCAGTTTTGTCTGTACACATTTAGTTGAGAATTATGAGTTCATTCTTAGATTTGATGCTCTTCAAGTTAAATCGTTTTCTAAGGCTTGAAACTTTGGAGAAGTTGAGTAAGTTTCTATGTAAGTAAATTAGTATATCACTAAAAAATTTGAATTGTATGTAACATTTTGCTCACTTTGAATTTCAACGATAGAACCAAAAATTATATGGCCGTCAGTGTTCAATTTCTAAAATCGATTTGGTGTCGTACAAAACTAAACATCTCACTTGAATTGAGTTCATCTAAAATCAGAATATATTTGTCTATAAGTTCGTATATATATATATATATATATATATATATATATATATATATATATATATATATATATATATATATATATATATATATATATATATATATATATATATATATATATATATATATATATATATGTGTGTGTGTGTGTGTGTTTGTTAAAAGCACTGTATTTTATATTAGTTGGAAATAATTTCCTATATACAGATTTCCCTAACTGTAACACTTTTGCTTTCATCAGGCCTTCGTGGAAAGCAACAAAAGCATAAAATGGTGTCCCATAGCTGGGTGCGGAAGAGCAGTGCGATTGCCAGAATCTGAACAAATGTGCTGCAGGAATTTCAACAAGTCAATTCCCATCACGTCCCATGCAGTTGATTGCGGTAACAGCCATTTTTTCTGCTGGGAATGCTTGGGTAATTAAATTTATGAAATATGTAATTTCATTAAGCGAAACAAACCACGAATATGCTTTTATGAAATAAATTAGATTTTAAATGGATTTTTGTAAATGATGTATTTTAACATTGATATTTTATACAGAGAATATTTTATTTGGGGATTGCTGTCGTTTCCTAAAAATTTTCAATTAAATATAACATACTGAATTTTAGAACTGATTACATTACAATTATATCAATCAAAGTATACAATTTCAGGTAATACTAGGAAAAAAAAAATAAGAAAAAAAATAAATACATATATATATATATATATATATATATATATATATATATATATATATATATATATATATATATATATATGTATATATATATATATATATATATATATATTTTTTTTTTTGTGTATATATATATTATATATATATATATATATATATATATATATATATATATATATATATATATATATATATATATATATATATATATATATATATATATATATATTTATATATATATATATATATATATATATATTATAATTCTTCTTCTACATAAAGAAATTGTAACTGATTAAAATCAAATTTCTGGATTTACATGTGTAGTTTTAATATGTAAGCACTGAGTATTTTTATTAATTAGCTTCCGTGTGGTATATCGAATCATAAACTCTTATTTAAGGTAGAAAAATTAATCACTCATACGAATCTTACTGTTTGAAACAATTTCTTGTTTCTTCGAGCAAAATTTCCTCTAAACTACGCAAGCGCGCACTAATCTGTCGAAAGTGGCTGAACACATTTTGTACTCTGCACGCTAATGCCCGATTTCACCAACTAAATGTTAGGAAGTTCCTAACTAAGTATTTCCTAAGATAGAAAATACCTAAATCCGATACTTACCTAAATTGGATTTCACCAACTAAGAAATCCTTAGGTAAGAAATACCTTATTAAAAACTTGATTTGGAAAGATTTGTACATATATTTGGCACCACTGTTTAATCTCAGGCTGTAAATTTGACAAAGGATAATAAGAAAAAGGGATAAAATGATAGAAATATAATAATTTTATTATATTTCTATGGAAATAACTCCAAATTTGATGTGCATATGACAAGTAAACAATTTGAGGTTAAGCATTTCTTAAAAAGCTATCCTAACGTTAGGTATTTCCTATAGTCCTTAGGCAATACTTAACGCGTGGCGAAACGCAAATTGCAGTTAGGAATTCCTAAATCCGATTTAAGTGTTGCCTAACTTAAGGAATTTGTTGGTTAAATCGGGCATAAGTGTCTTTCTTCATTTCATTTTATGAAATGTGTGTGAAACTAACTCAATTCATATATAAACTATCATCTCACTAACTCAAACTGGAGGGCTCTAAAGGTGAGCTAATCTTTCGAAAACAGGCTTTCCCCTCTTCATTCCCACCAAATTGTTCTAGGACATGTATTTTAAATTTTATGTTTACATATTATACAATTTGTTTAAAAATCTTCATCATTGCGACTGCGGTGAAATGTTTTCAGGCACACACATGAAATTATTAATTTATTAAAACAATGGTTAAAAATAACAATTCACACATCTATTATAGGAAATAACGCATGACGCACGTTTCGGTGAAACTTCACCTTCTTCAGATGCCATCTAGCATCTGAAGAAGGTGACCGAAACGTGCGTCATGCGTTATTTCTTATAATACATGTGTAAATTGTTATTTTTAACCATTGCTTTAATATGTTTATTAATTTACACCAAGTATCGGCCCAATCAATCCAAATTATTAATTCTTTTTTGTAATTTCCACTGAACGTATTCGTAACTTTGAAAGTAATCAGTCAATATCGGTGTAAATATTGAAGCTGATAAAACACAGTCTTCATAGTTTCCTCGGAAAAATTAAGACGGACGACATACTTGCGATAACCAAATCCTCTAAGCTGCGCAGAAGAAGCTTTTCACCATTTATTGAAATTTCATTATAAAGAAAAATTGCATCTAAATATGACCACAATCCAAGCTATATTATTATCTAGATATATAAAAATGAAAAACGTATGAGCAACAGAACTCCATCACTAAGGTCGAGATACGATTCTAAAGCTACGGTTCCACCGGAGGAATATTGAGGTTGCTAAATGTTTCTTTTTGTTGCCATAGGTAGAAACTGATGGCAACATACGTAAATTACTTTTTTCCACTGAAGAGACTACAATTGTCAATAGTTGCATATTGTTTATTAGAAACAAACGGAAAGAAGCAAAGCAACAAAAATGTTTCTCAATATTACTCCAGTGGAACCGTAGCCATATATTTATTCGTTTTCCTGCTTCACTGCACACTGAAAATCTGCGACACGAATGTTTACTAGTTGCGTTCTCGATACGTTTCAACTGCGATAACAACACGGATTTGTTTACACATGTTTCCTATTTTCTTTTGAAGGTTACCGCTCAAAATGGAAACCGGTGACAAGTAGGCACAGTCAACATTTGTTGCCGAAAAATAAAGAAATTTTGAGTAACATTTAGGAACATTCACGGAAACACGCAACAGTAACAAAGATGTTTCTCCGGTGGAATCGTAGCTTGAATGGTGACAAGTATAAACAGTCAACATTTGTTGCCGACACATAAAAAAAATTTAGGGACATTTAGAAACATTTTGGAATCGTCATTAATATCACTGGCCACCAAAAAATCACACTGGTAACTATACAATTAAGTATTTCAAGTTGCTCCCTTGGTAGTAACAAAGAAATAGACGAGATGCATGCTTTTCAGAAACACAGAGGTCATCTCAATATGGCCCTAAATAGAAAATTCCACTATAATTGTAAAAGGAATATTATTATTATTATTATTACATATTGATAAGGCCAGAGGGACAGGTCCCTATTATGCCCAAAAATAGAGAAATTACAGAATAATTGACCTACTAGCATGTACATTTGAAAAAGAAATGAAAATAAAATATCTCTACATCAGACCAAAATGAAAAGAAAAAACAATATTATAAAATGAGAAAATAACCATTATCTACCCCGATAGAAATTTGTCCAGTCCGTTTTTAAATGTGTTTGTAGATGAAGCAGATACAATGGTTGCGTTGAGATTATTCGAGCTGTCGAAAATCCTATTTGGTGGGAAGTTCTGTCTCGACCTAGCAGAAAAGTTTTCCTTCTTGAGCTTGAACTGATGACCTCTGAGACGTTCGTCGCGATTAACGGTATACATCATGTCGAGATTTCCAAAATTGAATTTTAATATTTAAAATGTGATAATCAGGTCACCACGGTGGCGGCGAAGTTCGAAGGAGGTTAATTGAGCCATAGAAAGTCTTTCTTCGTAAGAGGGTCTTCTCAGTCCAAAGGGCATACGAGTAGCCCTTCTCTGGACGTTTTCCAGAAGAGCCCTATCGCGAGCCAAGTCGGGGTACCACGCTGGACCAGCGTACTCGAGAATTGGTCTCACATAAGTAGTGTAGAGTCTACAGAACGACCGAAAAGAAATTCGCGAGAAACACTTCCGAATAAGATATAACTTTGAGTTCGCACGCTTACAGATCGAAGTAATATGATTGGACCAAGTTAAGGTCCGATATAATCTATATCATCTCTTATGAGAATTAACGAGTTTCCACGGCCAAAATTACTTCGTGTGCAACAGCTAGCGTCCCGATAATTTGAGATATTCAATCTTTTAGTGTTCATTTCATTGCCAACAGCATATTTTTCCTTCATCTAATATATCCAGTTTATTCAGTAGTACTTGTGCATTTAAACCCAATGTAGTTTCAATTTTACTGTTTTTCGCTTTATCATTTTAGTTCAGTCTTCTCCCTTGCACTATACCCTTTTTAGAAATGAACTAAAATTATTGCTACTTGCCATCATTCATATTAACCCATTTCTTACTTTCCAGTTTTTAAATTAGAACTTCACATTTTCAGTCAAGAGTCTGATGATTTATCTCAAATTTCAGTTGGAATATTTCATAGAATGGGTGTATATCCCGATGTTAAAACTTATATATCCTTTTTATTTCAGAGTTGCACGATGATATTATTTGTTAATGTTCAACTTAAAAATATCAGAAGAAGAAATAGTAACTCGCATAATTGATTTCTTTTTTATAGTATGATCAGTAGGAATTACAGTAAGTTACTTAAGAAATATTTTAGGATAAAAATCAGATGGCAGTAATTATGTTAAATTATTGAATATGTTTTTATTCATATAAAGTGTTTTTTGGGTAAAATTTCGGAAACACTCAACAGCAACAAAAATTTTCTTCCGGTGGAACTGTAACGGAATAAATTATGTTATAAAAAACCACGCTTTATAGCAAACCGTAATGAAAATAATAAATTTTGTTCGAAAAAAATACGCATCACGTAGCGAAGCAGGTCGAGATACGATTCGAATGGAATAGTTTCCACGCAGTGCAGCAAATCCACAAAGGATCATATTGCAGGATCAACTCAATCCACATACCAAATTTCAACACTCTAACTCAATATGCAGAAGCTGTTGAATTGAGCAAATTTAAAGCCACGAAAAAATGAGAAATATCTAGGTACGTAAAAATGACAACGGTTGGAGAAATTTTCCCAAATTTTAATAGTTTCATTTTGCCTCAAAAAAAAACTCAGATCCCAAATATCATTTCATTTGGTCCGATGGAAGCTGCTGGTGATACCATTATGTTCCGGGAATGAATAAAAAAAAAAAAAAAATATATATATATATATATATATATATATATATATATATATATATATATATATATATATATATATATATATATATATACAGGGTGATTCATTAATATGTGTAAATATTTTAACAGGAAAATTTTGAGCTCAAAATATGAAGATCTAATCCAATTTGCTTTTACAAAATATTTCTCCTTACTGATTTACAGGGTGTTTTATTTAGATTATTAAAAATGAAATTTGTTCATTACTCGAATGCTGCTTAATATTTCTTTATGATATTTGGCAGTAAGTTGAGGTAGTTTAGGACACATTAACTTATAGTAAAGAAGACTTTCTCGCTATCACCAGAGGCGTACGGCAGAGGCACGGGAAGAGTCCTTGTTTCGTAAATTCAAGCCCACTGGCAGAATTGTCATTTTAGTATAATTTTTCGATTCTCCAATATTTTCTCTGTAAATAAGGCACTCTTGTTTCGTAGCGCTAGAGCCACTATTTTTCGAGATATTCAACGTTGAACATATGGCTGCACAATTTTTTTGATTTTTATGTAAGAGTCATGACGGTGTTTTTTGTCATACGATTGCATGTGTTACTTAAAATAATCATTATTAGGTATTTTGTTTCAATTTATAATAATATTAACAATTAATTTAAAACAGAACAACTACTAAAATATCCAGCGCTACATGAGAAAGTTCAAAATAAATACTTAATTATCAAGATCTTCTTGACAATTTTTGGAAGAATATCAAATTTATGAACAAAACTTAAAAACAATTTACAACAAATGTTCAACGTGATCTCCGTTAACCTCAATGAGATTTTCCATTATTTCGCTAAACGATCTTCTAACTTTAAAAAATATGTTTGGCTGATTCGCAATAAAATTAGCGGAATTTACAATTTGCTGCCATAGTTCCTGGCAAGTATTTATCGTTTGGGATATTTTTGTAGTTGTTCTGTTTTAAATTGTTTGTTAATATTATTATAAATTGAAAAAAATACCTAATAATGTTTATTTTACGTAATACATGCAATCGTATGACAAAAAAACACCGACAGACTCGTACGTATTAATTAAAAGAATTGTGCAGCCAAATGATCAACGTTAAATATCTCGAAAAATATTGGCTCTAACGTTACGAAACAATAGTGCCTTATTTACAGAGAAAATATTGGAGAATCGAAAAATTATACTAAAATGACAATTCTGCCAGTGGCGTAGAATTTAGGAAACGAGAACTCTTCCCGTGCCCCTGCCGTACGCCACTGGTGATAGCGAGAAAGTCTTCCTTACTATTATTTGATGTGTCCCAGAATACTTTAAGTTACTGCCAAATATCATAAATAAATATAGAGCAGCATTTAAGTAAGAACAAAATTCATTTTTAATAATCTAAATAAAACACCCTGTACATCAGTAAGGAGAAATATTTTGTATGAGCAAATTGGGTTAGATCTTCATGATTTGAGCTCAAAATTTTCCCTTTAAAATATATACACTTATTAATGAATCACCCTGTATATATATATATATATATATATATATATATATATATAGAGATATATATATATATATATATATATATATATATATATATATATATATATATATATATATATATATATATATATATATATATATATATATACATATTTACACACACAAAAATCAAAAATCGTGGCCCAGGAAGCGTAAAACGGATGATAAATCTACTCCCGTATCTGACTGTTGACTTTCGATACGCTACAGTCAATTATTTTCGAGGAATCAGACATAATTATTGAAAATTTACTTAACTTTTCAAGATAAACAAAGATACAAACGATAAAGTAAAAACCTTTCTGGTTTGTGTGTTGTTGAAATGCTTTCAAGTTAATTTTCAAGAATATTTATTTTGTAGAATAAATTTACATCAAACACAGGCACAGGATATTCAACCCACTTTCACAATAATTTCGCATACGCTTCAATCATTTTTACTCCGATATGATTTTGTACCGCACAGTCAGCGAATAATATGAGGCCGTATAGATTTGCTACCGTTTCCGTAAACGTGGAGAATATTGCTATTTATATAATATCTCTTGAAAGATAACTATATAACTTTTAGATATATTCGTACGGGAAGACTTTCCACTATGTCGATCATAACAAATTTTGTCGAAAATATATCCCCTTTTGATATAACAGTTTTCCATTTATCTTGACATACACAAGATGAATATCTCAAATTTTGTCGACCCAAATTCTTCACTCAAATGTGTATTACGGAATAGTTGTCAGTAAGTTACATGTTAGAGTAATTAATCTATGTTTCCGTGTCATAGTGACACATAAATTGGGAACATAAAGATAAGAGTCTGAAACGTTTTCCTAGTGAATAAGATATTTGTCTATAGGATAACATCATTAATCTTATATTCACTTCCTGTGTGTTTACAATTCGAAACATATTTCATTTTCTATTAATTTTACATCGCATCGTTCAAAGAGAAAAATCACTCTCGAGTTATTTATAAACAAAATAATATTATTGGAATGAAACGCCTATGATTTATTACAGCTCCCTAATTTTGAGTATGTATGTGATTGAATGTAAAGATAGTTATGTACGTAAAAGTTCCAGAAAACCAATTTTTTTGACGATTATTCGTGAAATTAGTTTTCTGGCTTGTTGCGTTCAATATTTTTCACAAACTTATGGAACATCAAACTAATAAAGTACATTTCATAATAATATCTTAATAAGAAACAAAATTAAGAATATTTTAATTCTTGTGCATACTAATATTTATTTGATATGATAAATGTTGAAGACCCTGATTTCTTTACAGTATAACCAAAGTTCTTCCTTTTTAGAAATGTGATATATTCGACGTGTTTCTTCACTAAAATTGTATTTTGCAGCATAGAGTACATGATCCACAGTAATGAGAATTCAACAATTTATGTTGTGCCAAAATTACTTCCTATATAATAGATTTACATTTATCTATTTATTCATCGTATGGCGACACATGTGCCTTAAATATACTTAATTCTATAAAGCAAAAAAATGAGATAACAATTGTAAATCTTAATCTCTAAGTTTTCGATCCTGATGGCAGCCGATGGAGTAGCCCTCAAGGTATCTGGTCGAGCAGTGCCGGTTCATACATTCATAGGCTATATAATGGATGGTTTGTCGTTCGCCACGAGGATCCAGGAACTAATTCGTTCATATGAGGATTGTTATGAATATCTGGGGGCACACTATTTTGCCAGGATTGTGTCCACTCTTTCTCCAGTTTAAAGTTGCTTGCGGTAAGATCTACAGTTGTTTGGATTGGGGGTCTTCTGGAACGCACTCTGTGACCAATTTGGTCAATATCTTCATGGAATTGAAGCTGAGGTTTGCTTAAGATCTTTCTATATTCTCTACAGAGAGCGTCTGAGCGTCGTAGGTGAGCTGGAGGTATATTGCACTGGGTTGGTAGCCAGTATGTAGGTGTAGGTTTAATAGTGCCGCTAATTGTTTAATAGTGTTGTTGAGTTGGACATCTTCCAACCTTGAGTGTAGCCAGATAGGTGCATAGTAGACGGCTGTGGAGAATACAAGGCCTAGAGAAGCGGAGCGTTTCAGCTGGGGCTTCCCAGCTCGTGCCGCTTAATTTGTAGATTGTGTTGTTTCTAGTTCTTAATTTAGCAGATAGTGTGAATTTGAATGTTAGTGTGCGATCTAAAGTTACTCCAAGGCACTTGGGGTGCTCATTGTGCTTCAATCGGTTACCGTTTAATTCGACATGCATTTCTGTATTTGCCATTTTATTATTTGAGTGGAAGCAAGATCAGTTTTAGTTACGCAAGGATTGATTCTCCGTTTGATAAAGAATTTGTTCATAGCATTTAGGTCTTCGTTCAGGACGTTCACTGCTATTTGTGTGTTTTTGTGTCTACACCCAAGAACCATGTCATCAGCATAGTTGAATTTCTTAGATCGGGTTTTAGGTAGGTCAGATACGTAGAGATTAAACAAAAGCGGGGCGAGAACGGGCCCCTGCGACAAGCCATTGTTTATTATTATCTTTCTACTTGATTGGTCATCCATATGTACTAGGAAGGTGCGATAACTGAGCATATTCTCAATAAGCCTTGTTGTTGTTTTGTATCTGGTGGTTTTAAGTAGCTTGTAAGAACATCACTGGAATGTCGGGCTTCATGTGATGAATAACCAAATCATGAAAAATTTACAAGTTAACCATGGTCAATTTAATATACTACATAAAGTGAATAAGGAAAATTCTTCAATAATTTAAAAAACTATCAAATAACTTTCCAAGGTAGCTGGTTATATGTATTCCGCGACGAGAATTCTACTTTCACAATCCAACAGTGAATTGTAGAAATCATCAAGTCGCCCTGACTCAACTTCTGCATACAGCTGTTTTGATCTTATTAGATCTCATCAGTGCAGCTTATTTGACTCAGAGTGAATTAACAAATTTCTAATTGATCTCCAATATAAATCTTGATAACAATGAGCTTCTATGTAGATAACAACCCAGAGCGCCCTCCACCAAGGATATTGGAAACGAACAATTCACCGCTTAGATCGGAAATGCAGAATTCCGTCGGGAGAATACATAACTTCCTGACATGAAATGTCTACTCTGCAACTGTAGCGTATGTGGTGCCAAAGCATGCTAACTTAGCGTTTTCAAATTCACTGTTGGATTGTGAAACTAGAATTCTCATCGAGGAATACATATAACCAGGTCCCTTGGAAAATTGTTTGATAATTTTTTAAATTATTGAGGAATTCTTCTTGTTCACTTTATGTAGTATAAAGAATAAATATTTTATAAATCTAGATAATCCTGAGATTTTTTATTAACGGAACGAATAAAAGAGGTTGGACCATTTAGATACTCTAAAGATTACATCGGCCAGCTTCAGGAACATTCCCATCACTCAATATAGCAGTAATTCAAATTGACAGATTATTTCATTTTCAAATTAGTTGGAAAACTTTTGAGAATGGGTTAATAGCCCGAAACATATATGTCGAGTAACTATAGCAATTAGTGTAGACTCAAGTAAAGTATTTGATCTAATTGATTTGAAATATCTAGCTACATTTTCATCATCGTACTATTCAGTTATTAAGAATAATGAAAACAACGATGTGAGGGATGCGTACTTCCCGAATTATCTTGGAAAAGTGATGCTTCCCGTTCGGGATGTAGGTACTTTCCAGACGGTTGCCAAAAAAATTGTTTTTCACTCATACTCAATTCAGCATTAAGTGAATTTTATATTTGTATACCTATATTATATTTTAGGATATTTAAAACTATTCCATTATTGAGAAGTCGTTATAGTACTAATTTACCTAACTTTATTAGTCCGTATATAATTTCATGATTATTTTTTAAGGAGAAGCTCATGCTCCTTGCGGTTGTAGTCAATGGCAAGAATGGCTATCGAAAATAAAAGAAGTTAAACCTGAAGAACTCAAAGCTTCTTGCAGTGGGAGCGAAGATGCTGCAAATTGTTTATGGTTGGTAACTAACTCAAAACCCTGTCCGAACTGCAAGAGCCCCATACAGAAAAATGAAGGGTGTAATCACATCAAATGTTCAAAGGTATAATAGTATATTATTCAACGAGCACATAATGATTGCTATTTTTCACGAGTGTGAAGTTTGCGACACGAGCCGCAGGAGAGTGTCGCAATTCACCCGAGTGAAAAATTGTAATTTTGTGCGAGTAGAATACTTTACTTTGTCCACGACTTCCTCGAAAAAATTAGTAATAATCTGCATTCTCAACAATAAAGATAGTTATCAAAAGCGTTGACATAACATTTTCTGTGTTCACTGAAAACTGCATTCTCACTTAAACGTTAACTATTTTTTCACTTGATATCGATTCCATTCCTTTCTTTCACTCTGATGAAAATGAAATAGATAATTTTGCATTTATTTATTTATATTAATATTAACAGAACAATTATTGAATATAAACGAAGGCTTTGAATTTATATTTATCTTAGTTACATAAAACCTAATAATCTAATAACAATACTATCCTAACAATGTGACAGTCGTGGACAAAAAAATCTTTTTGTCGAATTATGGAATTGTAACAGTTGATAATTTTAGTGTAAATTCGACTTCTGTTGGGTTTGTCAAGAATCTTGGAAGAGACATAGTTCAGCTACAGGAGGCTACTTTCGTTGTAACAGGTTCGAATCTGTGCATAGAGCTGATGAAAAGCAGTGTTCACTGATATCTGAGGCTTTAGATAAAAACAACCAACTGCAGGAAACTTCACGCTTTCTACATTTTTATACTAGATACAAAAATCATGAAAATAGTCAGAAATTGGAGGAACCGTTACTAAACAGTATGAAGCAAAAAATGGAAGTTCTGGCTAGTAGTTTAGGATTGAAAAAAGGAGAAGGTGACACTGCAAATTTATTCTTAGATTACTTATATTTCCTGCATATTTTCCCTGATTTGTATACATAAAGAAGCAGCTGTTTTCAAACACATTTTTATACTTTTTGTTCCTCGTCAGAAGAGTGTTTTCAAGTTGGAGTTGGACGAACAAATATAGACGTAACCCTTCATTGTAGAATACCATCGCAAATTTGGAGCTACTGATTGAATACTCATAGTTTGGGAGCAATATCTTCACATTTGACACGGAGTCAACTTACGTCATCTACAGAACCACGGATCAACAAAATTTCAAATTACATTAATATTTAAGCGGAAAAATATCAATAGATCACTAATTTCTAATGTCATATCCCACATAAAGAAGCGGTTGTTTACACGTGTTTCGGACTTTTTGGTTCTCATCACAACAGCGAAGGTATGTTGGAGTTGGAGGAACTTGGAAATGGAAAAACAAAGACAAATGAATTCCTGTAGATGCTATGAATTGCCTCCATGCCGAATTTGAAAATGTTGCTCCTAAATTATAAGTATTCAAAGATTAGCTGCAAATATTGTAGAAAGTGAAAAAGGAAAATTCTTCAATAATTCGAAAATTTTCGAATAACTTACCAAGAAAGCTGGTTATATTATGTATTCCACGACGCGAAATCTCCATTCACAATCTAACAGTGATTTATAGAAAACTTCAAGTCAACCCGACTCAAAATCTGCATACAGCTGTTTCGAGATTATTAGATCTCGTCAGTGCAGCTTATTTGGCTCGTAGTGAATTAACGTATTTCTAGTTATTCCACAATATCAATCGCGGTCGAACTACTACAGGCACGGATCCAGGCCCGAATTTTGGGGGGGGGGGGGAACTGTTATATATTCAAAAGCCAAAAGGTACTGGTATTTTGGGCAATGGTAAATCGAGTAGCTCCCAATCAAAACAATTAGGTGGGGCCCAGGCCTTTGGGGGGGGGGGGGGGGGTTCCCCCAGTTCCCCCCCTCTGGATCCCTGAACTACTATATGGATAACAATCCATAGCGACCTCCGCCAAAGATATTGGAAACCTACAATTGACTGTTTAGATCGAAAATGCAGAATTCCGTCGTGAAAACAAGGACATCTTCATGTCAGGAAACATGAAAATGTCTACTTCGCAAGAGTGACGATTGTGAATGCAGATTTGACGTCGTAGAATACATGTAACCAGCTCCCTTGAAAAGTTGTTTTCATTATTGAAGAATTTTCCTATGCGATGAGCCCCTACAATGAAGGATTTCATTTAAATATTGAATTGTTGGCAACATGAAAAATATTGGAAAAATAAATATACTATGTGTATTGTAATGAAAATATATAATATTGTTATAAAGACATAGGATACACGTCTATGGTAATATAATGAACTGACTAACATTCGAATAAGTTTTAAACAGAATGATCTTAGAAAGGTTGATGCAGATTAAAAACTATTCTGAATAACGATGATAACTAGGCAGGTATGTCAATTAAAAGATTCAAAAAGTCTCTTGATTGACTATCAAGCAATAATTGGTGATTCTCTAAACTTTTCAAGAAATGTATATCCTAAGAACCAACTGAGCAGAAGTTTTTTGTTCTCTTGTTAACGGAACTTATAGACTAGAAATTTTTTTATTTTAAATAAAGAGTGATAAAAACATTACCAATCAATTTAAAACAGACAAACTGACTTAATTACCAAAATTATTATTAATCTCTAATTTGTATCAGTTCAATATGCTCTGTTTGTTATGAAACAATCGTAGTTACTATAAAATTCATGAGAATTTTTTGATACAGTTATCAGGGAAAAAATATAATAGATATTGAACGTAATTTAGATTGTTTCGATTTTTCTACAGATACTGGTGAAAAAAGCACCATGTTCATTGAGGAAGGCGTCAGAGAACTTCTGAAAGCTAGGAGAGTGTTATGTGGCTCTTACGTGTATGGATATTACTTGGTAGACGATGGATACAACAAGTCTATATTCGAATTCATGCAGGTAATTCCGAATAATCGCAATATTCAATATACAGGATAATTGCTGTATTTTTAGAATGAACTAGAAGAAGTAACAGAAAAACTCAGTGAAATGATTGCCAGGTCGTACCTTCGAACACCGAAGACAATGATCGTCCAAACAACCACTCTAGCTAGACGAAAACGCCATGAGTTTGTGAGGGCCGTTGCACAAGGATTAGTACCCCCAGAAACTCCACCAAATCAACGTAAAAGAAAGCGGAAACATTTAGACGTAAGTGTCTTCAGATAGGACTTTCCAAATTAACGCGAATGGGAGGGGGTGGTCTCATCCAATATCACGTAATTTTTTTTCTCGCTAGAAACAGTATAAAATTGTGAGAAAACTGGGTTAACTTAAGTAAAAAATGTTTCTCCACTGAAATATGGCTAAATCATTCATAAAAATATTCATCGCGGTTTAATTATGCACTGATGGAAGAATTTATTAACTATAAATACTACAAAAATCTTGTGTCAAATTGAGAGAGTGAAATAAGCAAATAAATTAAAAATATTTTAAATTAAGAAATGTAAGATGATTATTTCAATATTGAAAGATAAATAATTTAATATAGATAAATAAAAAAATGAAATGGCGGAAAATGAAACAAGGAATCAATTCAGATTTTCAAGATAATGCATTTATACGAAATAATTAGATTTCTTCTCATAACTTACCGTCTATCAGACACCACAGATACTTAATAATTTTAATGATCTGAATATTCGTTTAATAGATATTGAATATTATTTGACTCTTAACGATGTTGTATCTTCAACGGATACCTGCCAAAAGAGAACGATGTTTCACGTGCACGTTCGACGCTATCTCGATATTCTCGTCGTACGCAAGTCATTCCTAACTGGACGAGTTTGATGGCGTGAATCACGGTATTTCGATCAGCAATTCAGTGGCGGCGGTTAAGCGGAGAATTTACACGTTACAAAGGAAGAATTTATTAACTATAAATAAATTTATTTGGTTGGAAACAAGTTATTCATTTATTAAATATGAAAAAGTATTTTTCTCTCATTATTCGTTAACTATTGATAAATATTCATTACCAGTAAATACCTTTTTTGGAGCAAATATTTCTTCTTCATATACAGTACGACGTAAATATTTTTCATAAAAAAATAATGCCATATCCTTCTAAAATAAACATACGATACACTTATAATTTTCATAGAAAAAAACTGTGATTTATTACAACCATTGTTTCATTATCAACTCAATTTTGTTCACATTTTTATAAAATATTACTGATTTACTTGAACTAATAGAATCAGCACAGATTAACTCATTCATATAACAAATATGCATTTAAAAAAATATTACGTGAGATTCGAGGTGGGGGAAAGGGGGTCGAGCAAGAACCTACGACATTTCACCAAGGGGGGAGGGGGAGACAAAAAATCGCCAAAATTATCTCACCTAATTAACGGATGCCCCCGTATATGTTCTTTATCACATGACAACGGCAACAGTTTGCTCTAGATAGCTTGACAACCAAATCGCAAAAACTTTTTCGCAAGAATTGTTAGAAAACTATGCAGTGCGTAAATATGTTTCGATTTGGAGAATCTTCAAGTGCAGAAATTGAAGTCATGTGCCTCTGAATACT
>JARQZK010001474.1:245000-372500 GCA_030704885.1 Cynegetis impunctata | reverse complement strand
GAAATTATTTCACATGATTTCTGTTTTTAGATAATTATCCTAGTTATATTTCCAATTATATTTCCATTCGTGATTTTAACAAGATGGTTCCTTTTTTCCATATGATGAATACAACAACTGTGCTCAAGATACTTTACTTCCATTCGGTAGTAAGCGATTAAAAGAGAGTTAACATAAACGTGTTTCATAAATTTTCAAAACCCAAATTAATAATACGGAAAAAAATTTCCATTCATAATTTTTTATCCGTATTACTATTCATGTCAGCTTACTCGTAGTGTGAATCTAAAATTTTTTCAGAGTCCGACTATAACGTGGAAATGATCATAGCTCTCGAAATGTCAAGACTACAAATGATCGAAGATAGATTGAAGAAAGCCCACCAAACAAACCCCATAACACCTGATCAAAGCTCAAGCATATCAAACAATAGCATTGAAAGTGTAGATGATCAACTCAGATTAGCAATCCAACTTAGTCTTCAAGAATCCAGATTGAATCAAACAAGAGTAACAGGAGAAGAAAATCAACCGAACTACCAGAAAACCAATGCTGACTTTACTGTTGATTATTTTTTGAGATCTCTGGCGAACAGAAATATTGATCTCAAGAGTTTGGAGCTAGATGTAGGCAAATTTAAAGACGAAAATAATCGCGAAATATTTTTCAGACCTTGTAACGGAAACGAAGATGGTAGATTTCAAATATCAGATATACATGAGAACGGATTTGCTTTCGAAGATGTTGACGAATATGATGATCCTGACATACGATTAAAACGATCACACTCTACTGGTGATTTAAGGATGCGGAGAAGTGGAAGAGGTTCCAGACAAGGCACTAATGGCGAAGAACCTATAAGATATCATTTGGATTCGGATCACAGCAGTCAACATGATGAAAAGCCAGAAGAACTTGCAAGAAAACTTTTGACTTTGCCCTCTTCATCTAAAACTAAACATTTTCTTCTGCTTCAGCAGTCCTACCCAGAGGAAGATTTATATCAGGGGCAAAGTTCTGTTGAAGATACTACTATATCAGACTCTATAAATGCTGATATGGAAGTATGTGGCATATTTAATCCAAATGAAAGCAAAGAAGTAGACGAAAAAGAAGCATCAAACGAAACTGAAGATAAATCTCTGGATAGTGATATCGATAATAGGGAAATCAAGACTGAAATTGTTGAAACAACAGAGCACAAAAAGCATAGTCATAACCCATTTGCTTCTATAAAAGCAAAATTCTGTTCATCACATCTGCCAAAAGCTAGTTACTTTAGTCGTGCCATAAACAAAAATTTAGAACTATTAAGTGAAAAAAAAGTTTCACTCGACAAAGCAGAAAACAAAGACAATAGATTCAACAAGAAATATGCAGGGGAATCGATAAGTGAGAAACACAGCCCAAAGTCGCGCAAACTGAAGAAATGTGATAATCAGAGCAGTTTTTCGAAATCAACTAGTTTTTTAGCTGATGCTAAAAGAAAAACTTGCACTTGTAGCTCTCATGTATTACGCATAAAAATTTGTCAAGATCACAAACGCAGCAAACCCTTAGAAACTGATAGTTCTAACGAATATGAATCTGAAACCGGAATTCCAAAATCACCTACATTGTTCATATCGGGTGTGTCTATATCTCGAACGCCTGAACCCAAATCCCCCGGAATGTCATTGATTTTAAGTGGGAGACAGTCTAGGTCATCCAGTTTGAGTGTCCCGATGCCCATTAATTCTTGTACATTAAATATTTCTAGCACTAGTTTAAATAACACTCAACCAGAACCATTTACACCTTCATTAGTGCGTTCAAATACTCCAAGTTCCTCTAAGAACCATCTAGAATTCAGCCCAAAAGTGAGTCCAAAAAAAGAGAATACAAGTAGTAGATCTAAAAGTGCCAATGAGCCTGAACGTGAGAGAGAAATGTTTCGATTTCCCAAATCATCAACAGATGGAGCTCTGAGCTCTGTTTTGCATGTTCAGGAGTCAAACTTGAGTTCGGATGACTTCCACGAAGCTCTTTTTCTACTCGAAAGATCGCCGAAATCTAGAGACTCTAAGCGTAGAAAAAAATTAAAGAAAAAAGACAAGGACGAGAAAAAAGAGGATCTCAGTTCTGCGCTGTAATACTATAAGACTGTTTTAATTAAGGTTGTTTCAAAACGTGATGTTGCGTTTTTGTGATAAAGTAGATGTGTAAGTCTTTGTTAGAAATATTTTTGAACTGACCAATAGAACATCACCTTAAAGAAAACTTTTCCACTCAAACGTGATTATCTGAAGTTATGGTATAATGAAATCCGTTAAATGTCTAACTTATTAGGTTCTCTACGAAACATTAATTTGAATTATTTTTGTGACAATGCAAATCAATGTATTGAACTTTCAGTCATATATTTAAATTTAACTGAAGTAATATAAATATATCAAATTAAGTAAAAAAATCCTACAGAAATAATAAACATTTTATTCTATCTTTGCTATAGCCATTTGCGAACGTAAATTATAAGATGATAGGAATGCAGAAACTGACAGATAATTTTAAAATATTGCAGTCTAAACAGAACACCAATTTTCAGTTAGCTGTTCAGTTTCTTCTCTATATTTCCTCTTATTTTAGGTGGATACAAGAATGTGACTATTTGGTCTTTCTTTAATGTTAAAAAGAAATTCGTTATTTGAGTTATATATTATGAATGACAAATACTTAATTGAATTCAGAAACAGTGAGGAAGAAAAGAAGTTTTTCATTTCTAGTTCTTAGTTGTTATCTACCATAACTTCGAATCGCCTGTTTCAACTCCAGAATATATTCATGCATCACATTGGTAAAAATCAATACAGAATATTGAATGGAGATTTTGATTATATATTGTCCAGCTAGTTTGCTTCATCATTTCTATATAAATAACATATTTTATTGCAATCGGAAAACCTTCATGTCCCTAATCTATGGTATCATGTCGAATTTGTCTGGAATTCAGCGAGCATGATGCAGTTCTATAAAATAAATTACTTGGCCCAAATTTAATATATCTACCTATATTGTCACATTCCATTCGCTGTTCGGAACCGGAGTTAACACTATATCTCGTTGAGATAAAGAAAAAATGTTATCACAGAAAATATTGGAGCATCTGGAAATAAGTAACAATTATGAATTAGAAGACCTTGTTGTTTTTATACAATAGAAAATAGATAAATATCCCCTCAAGTTTCTTTTATTTTCTTTAGGTTAATCGAAAACGATTAGTTTGAATCGTTGGACAACCTATTTTATACTAGCTTATTGTTGAAGACCAAAAAATACAATTTCAATAATGACAACGAATCGAAAACTTTGTTAGGAATAGGTACAGATAATTGAAATTATATTACAATTCGACAAATTATTCTGGAAATTTCAGCATTGGCTCAATTATTTCCTCGTATATCAACAGAAAAGCGGTAATATTTTTTTTCGCAAAACTATTGAAGAATCAGGAGACGATGTACCTATATATTTGAATTATTCTTGCCTGTATTGTATTGTTATTTACTTGTCCTTTCTTAGCAATAGCCAGTAATTTCAGTTAGATAACCGACTTCAGTAAAGCATTCCTGACTTTTTGAAAGCCTTTGTAGATTTCAGTTAATTTTCTATTTCAAAAATTCATAAATGCCAAATTAATTGCAATCCTTCGAAAGTTTGGATGAAGTCACTAATTTCCTGACAAAACGTAAACTGTTTAATAAAGTTGATTTTCTAACTCGAATGGCTTGTTATGATATATATATATATATATATATATATATATATATATATATATATATATATTTATATATAAATATATATATATATATATATATATATATATATATATATATATATATATATATTTATATATATATAAATATATAGATATTTATATATGTATATATAGGGTGTCTCAATAAAAAGGGAGCTCCGTTGCCGTTTATCTACGATAGATAAAATACTGCAAAATAAGTTGAGTTTGTTCAATAAAATATTTTCGTAAAGGCATCTGTTCTCAAGGTACCGGGTATTGAAAAAAAATAAAATTAAACACATTTTTCACAATTATCTCGAAACTTCTGGCAACATTATAATGACAATTTGTACGAATATGTGTTGGAAGCGGATACATCGCGTACATTTTTTTTATATCAGCTTCTAATAGAGGGCACTAGTTACAAGCTTCGTACCGAATACATAACTTTTTCAAGTTAAGTTTTCTAGTACACATTTTATGTGAACTCAAAATGATGAAGTAATGAAAGTTAATCAAAAGTATTCGGTAGGAACCGTATAACTAGAGCTCTATGAAGCAGATATTTAAACAAATGTATGAAATGTGTCTGCTTCCTAACCATATTCGTACAAAATTCCATTAAAATTTTGCCATAGTTTGAATCGTGAGAGATGTCTATAATTTTTTTCTTTCAATACTCTTTAACTTGAAAACGGATGCCGCTGCGAAAATTTTCAATTTAGTTAACTCAACTTATTTTTCAGAGTTATATCCATTCTAGCAAAGGGACCCAAGTTTTTGAAACACTCTATATATTTTACATTATAACGAGACTGTCATATTTTACGTGTCATCTTTCAATTTGAAGTATTCTTTGATATCAATTGAACAGTCAGTAGTATCAATTCTGGTTGCACAAATAATTATTCTGTTTTCTGATTAGCCCAAATATCTTTGAGTAAACTCTATACAACGAATTTCTCAAATTTATTTAGGTATTCGTGTGTCACTAACAATTCAATTCATCAAAGTATTTTCAATAATTTTTTCTTTAGAGTTGAATGCTTGATTAACAGATATTGCATCTTGATATCAATTGAATAATCAATACAGTCTTTTGGTAAACAGATGAGAAGTCAAATGTAATATCACATTCCTACCATTTCGCTAATTTGAAAAATATATTATATTATTATTTTATCTAACTGCGTTTCATGCTCGCTATCAGCCAAGCTCATATATCCCCAATATGTTATTTCCAAATAACCCAAATAGTTTTGTAGTGGAAAGAATGAAACGGAATGAATATTCATATATTGCATCATTTTTTGTAGATTTTTATATAACATTTTGTATACTCGAACATTATATGATTATATAGTCGTATGTTCTATTTTAATAACTTATTTTATTGATTAACTTTTATGAAAAGCCCATACTCATCTGTTATGAATTGTTGAGGGTCATTTTTGTAACAAAAGTATTACTGATATTAATACCAACTATATAACTGAATCTCATCAATATAAATCAATACTGTCTCAGAATTGTGACTTATATATTTGAAAATTAATATTATACAACGTGGACTAAAATGAAAACATTTCTGAGTAAATTAGAAGCGAAGTTTTGAAATGAATATTATTTTCTCTGTGATTATTCTATTCATATCCACTATATTAAGTGGGTTGTTTTAGCTCAAGACACAGTAACAACATTCTATTTTAATGAAATATCATTATGGAAGAATAATATATGAATTAGAATGATGAGAAAAGAAACATACAACGAAACAAATTCACCACGAAAAATATTTGATGAAATGCTTTTTATATTTATTGTACACTTGAATAATTTTAAAGGTTGATTCTTCAATTACAGAAAGATATATATGAAATTTAATAATGATTATTGGTCTAGAAAGTCTAGATACTTTGCACTCCGTACCTATGTAACCTAATGATCTGAATAACAGTAAGTATCTGACGCGCCTTTGGTATATCACCAATATTGGATACTGAACCACTTTGGTGTCTATTGTTTTCAAAAATTACCCCACTACAAATCCAAAATAAGGAAATACACATTTTATGTGAAAGAGAACAAATTTGGAGATTTAGTAGTAGCTTTTTTATTGAAAACGCCACGTGTCAACACTCGAATAATGTTGTTCTTGAATAACATAATATTTCTATTCATCTACGTTTCAGAGTATTATTCCGATTGTATCTATTTGGTACACTTTTCTTCGAAGTACGGATGCAAAAGATAGCAAAAATTTTATATCCGAAATTTTTTTACCTTTATTTGGATGCTAATGGCTAGGGAGTATTTAACTTAGCACCTCAAATTAAAACTCGTGAACAGCATATGTCCGTCACTGAGGTCGTATTCTTCGCGCGAACTGCATCGCGTCGAGATATTAGGACCTGACCGCAATAAATTATGGTACTCCTGATCACAATTTTGATAATTTTCATATGTATTTATATATATATATATATATATATATATATATATATATATATATATATATATATATATATATATATATATATATATATATATATATATATATATATATATATATATATATATATATATATATATATATATATATATATATATATATATATATATATATATATATATATATATATATATATATATATATATATATATATATATATGTGTGTTTTTCCGGTGAATATTGGCATCACGAGCGGTAACCATCCTATCAAATGTGTGTAAAATTGGTATCTGGGGTGTTTCTCGATACACAACCAACCTACCAAAATTTTTTCAACTTAAAACTTCGAGCAAGGGATTGGCAGGAACTGGCATGAACAAAAAAAAAGTGGAAAAGGATGTGGAAATTAATAATGCGACTTTTAGGAGGATGGCTTGTGCTGAGAGTTACAGTTTCTTGAAGGTATTAGCACACCCAAAATACCAAATTGATCTAGGGGGGTGGAAATTTGTATGTAGATTCAGTTTATGCTAAGAAAGTGCCATTTATCGGTATAAACATTTTTCTGGTATCCTCCATTTTCATGTAGAGATTCATTCTCATCCAGATTGAGTTAGAAGATTGAAATTCCTTAAGTGAATAGAGTTTAAATTGTGAAACTCTCTCAACTGCCATTTTAAATTACAAAATTCATATTTTTTCGTGACTTTTGAGTTATGCGCTCATCCACAGCTTCTGCTGATTGAAATGAGAATTTTCGAACATTGCTCAACTCTACAGTCACTTCAAATTCATTTTTGAGGACTGACTATCTCTTCAGCTTCTCTGAATGACTCGAGGGGTTGAGAAATTGTATTTAAAAAGAAAATGGGGGAAATACGACTTTAGTGACGGGGATCTACAGCTCATGTGTTTTTTGTTCATAAGACGTCTCAAAGTTACTTATTAAGTTTCGAAAAAAATCAACATAATTTGTTGTGACTTGCACAATGATCTTGTTATATCCTTTTGAAAAAAAATGCTTCAGCAATAAGTTCCAACTCGTTACTAGAAGAAATCATACATATTTCTCTGCGTTCTCATGAAGATATAGGTATATATATATATATATATATATATATATATATATATATATATATATATATATATATATATATATATATATATATACAGGGTGTTTCCAAATTGATGCGAAAGATTTCAATGGGTGATTCTTTAGCAAAAATGAAGGGGGGTCTTTCATATAACTTTTTGTTCAACACCCTTTTCCCTCCAAGTTACAGCCCGTTGAAATTAGGTGAAAAAAATTGTTTTTATTTAATACATCCACTTTGGAAGAATGAAATTTGGCAGATAACTGCTGCTAATGAAATGGCAGTTTTTGAGTGTTTTTGTTAAATGTAATCACAAGGGGCTGAAAAAAACAACCCCTATAATATTTTGCATCAGAACTTTTTAATGCGCCTATATTTTCCTTTTTAAAAAACAAATATTCGAAAAGACAGACTCGATCTGCAACTTTTTTATGTCTTGACTTTTAATCCTAAAGTTGTTAGTTTGATCACAAAAAAATAAAATAGAGCTCAGACTATTTTCCCATAAATTCACAGAGGTTATCATTCATTGAAAAAAAACAAGTAAGCTGCTGTCAAATGTCAAATAATTTGTTAATTGTTATTAGTAGTACAATTATTGTTCAATCCGCTCTCATTTGCAATATTCTTCAACTAAATAAAAAAATGCCATTCTTTCAATAAAGTTTTATTTTGTTGTGAAAAATGTTTGAAGTCATTATAAAACTGTCTAAAAATTAGAAAAAAACAGGACAATAAAACTATTTGTCATATGACTTCATTTGACAGCAGCTTACTTGTTTTTTTTTAAATAAATGATAACCTCTCTGTGAATTTATGGGAAGAGTCTGAGCACTATTTTATTTTTTTGTGATCAAACTAACAACTTTATGATAAAAAGTCAAGACATAAAAAAGTTGCAAATTGCGTCTGTCTTTTCGAATATATTTATTTTAATAGGAAAGTATAAGCGCATTAAAAAGTTCTGATGCAAAATATTATAGGGGTTGTTTTTTTCAGCCCCTTGTGCTAACATTTTAGTGTAACAAAAACACTCAAAAACTGCTATTTTATTAGCAGCAGTTATCAGCCAAATTTCATTCCTCTAGTTTCTTCCTAAGTGGATGTATTGAATAAAAACAATTTTTTTTCACCTAATTTCAAAGGGCTGTAACTTGGAGGGAAAAGGGTGTTGAACAAAAAGTTATATGAAAAACCCCCCTTAATTTTTGCTGGAGAATCACCCATTGAAATCTTTCGCATCAATTCAGAAACACCCTGTATATATATATATATATATAAATATAAATATATATATATATATATATATATATATATATATATATATATATATATATATATATATATATATATATGTATACAGACACACAATATTTAGTAATGTAAACATCAACACTAAATTATACTATTAACTGACAACATTCAAATTTCGGTTATTATTTGGGCATAATTAAAATATTATTGATCTCAGTTCTTTCGCCCTTTTCAACCAATTTCTCCAAAGAAAATAGTTTTTTTCTCATTAAAATAATATATATAAAATTCAAAATGTAATTGAAGAATCACTGATTCAGATAAAATTTTCTGTACTGTTTTGAGTTTTATCATCAATTTTCCAAAATTATATAAATATATAATAACTAAAGCAATATCGATTCGAAGTATGTGATGTATCCAAAATTGGTTGAAGTGCTTTTATCTCTGACAAATTATTTTCACTGCACATGATGATTTTCCAGAAGATCTGTTATTTTGGTAAAAAATTTGTGTTTTTTGAATAATTTTTCAAGATAAATTTCACACTCATCACAGAATTCAAAAACTTCAGCAGGAACGAAAGAAAAATATATGTTTTCGAAAAAATTATTTGCAGATTTTGACGTCTAAGTTGTTTTAATTAACCTCCGCATAGTATTTATTGAGTTACCACATATATTTTTCAGTTCATCGGAAAAATAGTTTAGAGATACAATTTCGAAAAATTATCAATTCCAATTAAGTATTTAGAAAGAAAGAAGCAATGACAAGAATAATGTTGTCCATCAATGTTTTGTCAATGAGAAAAATCATTATTTGTATCAGAAAATTAGTTCATCATAACCTGAGTAGACGTGTTACTTCATATTGAAACAGCATTAACAAACCTTCAATTTATTTTATTTCGAATGACTGTGATTTGACTTACATTGATGTTCTAAATTTGCTGGTCAAATAAATACTCAAAACATTTACACTGCTTTCTTTTATGTATAATTGAAATATTTTGTATTCGAAGTTATTTAGTTTTAGTTATTACTGATATTTTGATAGATTTCCATATGATTATTATCATAGTATAGCCCATAGAATATCAAGATTTCAATATAAAAGGTGTGATTGAATAATGGGTTTGTGTATGTTAACAATATATTGATAAATCTTTCGTATTTTGCTTCCTTTAAATATCCTGTTTAGTGATCATAAAGTATTGATCAAAATGTAATCAGTAATTTTTTTTTAGCTTGATGATGTTTCTCAACATGAACATGATAATCCATGTACAAAATTTAAAGCCTCTATTGTGAAAAAATTCGCGGAGTGCATCGCGTACTGATGGCAGAAAATCGAGATGAAATTGAAGAGGAATAGTCACCGCGAAGTGCAAAGCGTTTGAGAAAAAGAGTTGAAATCAAAAACTTATTTTAAGTCAACTTAATCTCAATCTACGTACTAAACTTCCACACTCTAACGCAATCTGCAGAAGCTGTGGAGTGCGGCAATTATCCCAAACCACGAAAAATTTGTTTATCACTTTGCATGAAATATGAAGAACTTTTGTTTTATTATTATAATTCGAAAGGTTACTTCAAACCGTTATATATTTTTCAGGAGTCTGAATGAAAAAATTACTAAAGATTCTATTAACAATAGGTTCTCGTTCCTTGCGTCACCATTTTCGGAAAATTAGCTGTAGCTAAATATATATAGCATGTCCACGGTAGACGTATTCAAGAGGAAAAACTTTTTCATTCTCAAATTTAAGGAAAAATGCTATTTTGATAAAAAGTTTTGCTTGTTCAAGAACCCCATAAAATGAAATAAAATTCATGATTTTCAAAACCTTCTTCATTTGATATTCAATATTATGGAAAACCCTATAAATTTTTGCACTAAGTACGGAAATGTAATAATAATCTAGTGAGTGACTTTTGCGATATTCCTAGGTATGTCAAATACTGAATAAATTTCAAATTGTCATTCTTCTTCAGCTATGCTAACTCTTCAATAAAGAAAATATCTTTTAAAGTGCTATGATATTGGAACTGTTTCCTACAAGTACGCAATTAATTTATTTAATGAAAAATATCCGAATGTATCAGTTACGAGGACTGGATTAAAATAATTAATTAAGAAATTATATACTCACTAGATTATTATCATATTTCCAAGTAAGTGCAAAAATTTATAGGATTTCACATAAAAATGAATATAAAATAAAACTAGTTTTGAAAAACATGAATTTTATTTCATTTTATGGGGTTTTCGAACAAGCAAAAATTTTTATCAAGAATAAAAATTTTCGCTAAAACTGAAAATAAAAAATTTCTTCCTCTTATTGGGCACCTAATCCGTGGACACGCTGTAAATATATATATATATATATATATATATATATATATATATATGTTTTGTTCTGCAACTAAAAATCCTAGGTGTCAAATTTCAGCGCATTTGACTCTCTGGGGGCCGCCGAGTGTACAGGAAAAAATATATAGTTATATATATATATATATATATATATATATATATATATAAATAAGGAGTACTTTTTCTATCCGTTTTAGACCTCCTAGACCACGATATTAGAAAAAATTTTCATGTCATATATATATATATATATATATATATATATATATATATAAAAAATTGTCATGTCATATATATATATATATATATATATATATATATATATATATATATATATATATATATATATATATGACATGAAAAATTTTTCTGATATCGTGGCCTAGGAGGTCTAAAACGCATAGAAAAACTACTCCCTGACTGCTTTCCTTCGATACACCGCAATAGTATGTATTTTATAGGATAAAATACGACAAAGAATAACATGCTACTTAAGCGTTCTTGCCCTAATTTCGGTGGACTATCTGCACCAAACTGTAGTGTGAAACAAGTCTCACACCTTAGTGATAAGATACAGATAGTATTCAGCATCACCAAAACACTTCTTGAAGTAGATTATTGTAGTCTTCTATACTCCTTGTGAAGTACAACAGTTTCATTACTTCATTTCTTTGCTCACCAATGAAAGAATAGAAAATGGTAAAATTTAGTATCAAATGTCGTGACTAATTGCCATACTATAGAAGAAAAATGAAACGATAAACTTTTTTTAAATATATTTTATTTAATAAGCTTTTTGATCATATCACAAAATTGATATTTATAAACTTTACATTCATTCCAGTAACTCTAGTAATTGAAATATTCAAAGTATGAAGGCATTACTTAGAATATTTCGGTTTTGATTTTTTTTTACATTTCATATTAACTCTTTTCTATTTTTAATCAACATTCATTATATCCAGTTCAGATTTTCTACATCATTTCTGTAACTAATTATAGTTGTTTAACTAATCATTCATTAGTTAGAAGGACATACATTAATGATTAACATTGTATTTTTGTTATTATGTTCCTATTTATAAAAAGGAACTTGAGCCCTTGGAATAAATATTTGGACAAATTACAATAACTATGATTATTATTGTAGGCTAGTTCAATCAAGATCAAATCCTAATAAAATGTTTCTAGATATATTTTTGAACAAGTATTGCACCCATGCAAATTCAACAAATATTTTGCAATTCCATTCAAGTATCTTACAGTCACTATTAATTCAAAATCCTCAACAAATATATTTCAGCAATAACACATTGTTGTAGTAAATCCTCATAATTGGACATACAACAGGGAATAAGTTCAACGACCAGCGTTGCCAACCTGCAAATTTATTCTTAATTTAATATGTAACGAGTTACATATACATATATCGAATCTACAGGAATGGTTATTGTCTGTATAGTCCAGTCAATGACCATTTTCCCGTATAATTATCCCATACAGAACCGATTTTCATAAAAAATTGGATTTAGGTTCTACTTACCATCTTTTTTAAAGGCTACCCTGTGCTGGGGGTTGCTTTTTCCCTGGGCGTGGATGCCACCCCTTCTTGGGGGTGAACAACTTTTCATTGAAAATAAGTACGGAAATCGATACATTGACTAATTCTAAACAACTTTTGTTTCATGAAGTTTTTTCTGAAAGTCAATTCTTTTCCACTTATTTGCGAGTGAAATTGTCGGATTTCAGGCGAATAAACACGTTTGCAGATTCTTTCTGGCGAATTAAAATATGCATTTATTCGAAAATAATGTGGAGAGCAAATATATAGCCTATAAAAAAACAAAGTAAATCGTGTATTTATGATGTATGCAGGCCCAATAAAAACAGAATTATTGCTTTTTGAAAGTTGTTTGGTATTTTCAATCGCCAAAATGGAAAGTTTCAGTTTTGGTACAATAACCAAAAACCAATGCATTTTCAGGAGAAACTCAAGTCCTTTGAAAAAACTTTATTTTTATTTCTTATGAAATTTCCTAGCATCAAAAATAAGCGAGTTATGGAGAGAAAAATGTCGATTCCTATTTATTCGTTGGAAAAAAATAGTGAAAACTCACCCTCTCTTCGACCTCATTAGAAAAAAATTGTTGCCACTTCACAATTCACTTCATTCATGTTTTTATAATACGTTCTGAGTGTTTGACCAATTTGAAGTACTTTTTTTTGAAGAGAAAAAAAAATTTCGTAATTTAGGGAAAAACCGAAATTATAGGTTTTTCTTATTCAAAAATTTTGGCGTTTCATTTTTTTTGTAGGATAAAACTTGAGTAAGATATGGCTATTCAAAGCTTGCATGTGTTCGCGCGAAGTTCCTTTTTTGAACCATTTTAGCATGAAACTTTTTGAAAATAAAATCCGAAAAAAATTTCATCAAGATAAGCTCATAGATCTTAAAAAAATTACAAAATTCTTTTTTGAAAGACTTGATTGCTCAAAAACTAAGCGAGTTATGGGAAAAAAAACAAAAGCACATTTTAGTTGAAATTAGATTGATGAATACGCATAGTGGTAAATACCAATCAACTCTCAACAAGCAATAATTCCATTTGTATTAGGTCAGAATACATTAAAAATACACGATTTTCTCCGTTTTTTTATAAGCTATAATTTTTCTCTCTACAGGTTTTTCCATTAAATGCATATTTTTCCAGTTATTGTCGAAAAAGATTCTGAAAACGTGGTTTTCTTGCCTGAAAAACGACAATTTCACTCGCGAATAAGTCGAAAAGTATTGATTTTCAGAAAAAAACTTCATAAAATAAAATTTCTTAGAATTAGTTAATTCATTGATTCCCGTACTTCTTTTCAATAAAAAAATTTCCAATCCCAAGAACGGTTGGCATCCACCGCCAGAGGAAAAGCAACCCTTGGCACAGGGTAGACTTTGAAAAAGATGGTAAGTAAAGCCTAAATCCAAATTTTTATACAAATCGGTGCTGTATCGGATAAATACACAGTTTACACTTTTTTTACCGTCATTGACCATACCACTAGTAGATAACACCTAAAATTTTCGATAAACTGATACAATAAAAATTTAAATCTATGCAATAATACATATTATTATTTGATTGTTCTAGAAACGTATGGTTACAGTCAATACCGAGAAGGATCTGCTTACTCTGAAAACAAATTAAACGTATAGCCAATGCTTGGCTCTAAATCTTTTTATTAATGTATTTCGCCTTATGGCATCATGTTCAGCCTCTGGAGATATGCTCAGTGCAATTTTCTGAAACAAAATGTAAAGTTTAAAGCTTCTTCAAAATATGGAAATCTTCTTAGAACCAATAATAATTTAACATTGATCTTCAGCAAATATCGCTTGCTTTTGATTTTGAATCTATAATTCAAAATGTATAACCCTAATTATAAGTATTCCCACTCAATACTGCGCTCAGCAATGCAATCACTTGGTAATGGTGGAGGTAGTCATGTTTCACTTGGATGCTAAGCATTTCAAGCATTTGGCATTAACTTTAGAGATGATTATGCTACATTTTTTACATGTTCACTTAGTGTAGGTTGGAATTAATATTTCATCTGAATATCCAATAAAAGTAAATACACCGAATACTCCCGAATGAAAATTTGAAGAATAGCTAATATATTTGAATTTCGTAAAAGTATATTATCACAACCAAATGCATTCTACCCATTCTATATATTTATATATAAAAAACTGAAACGGAGTAGGTACTAGTCGTGGAGAAACAATATTATATATGAGGTTAAGGGTATTTCAACTATCGGGTTCTTCAATTACCAGTCAAATTGTACTAAAAACTCTATATTTCGTCCATAGTTCTTAGTACAATTTGACTGGAAATTGGAGAGGCCCCATAGTCGAAATACCTTAACCTCATATAGAATATTTAGATATATACAGTGCCGCATTGAGCCAGCGCGGGGCCTGTAGCAAATTCAGCCAAGAGGCCTTTGGTTTGTTTTAGGTTGCCAAGTTTATGGTATTAAACTCAGATTAGAGAATAAAACCGAAAATGTGTGTGCGTGACAACCCGAAGCCGCTATGTAGGAACACGTATATCTGTGTGCGTGTAATAATACCAGTTTTTGAAATATACTTCCCATATTTATTTTGATTACTTTTACAAATAAAACTGGTTGGCTTTTTTTTAACTTTGGTAATAAAATAGTTCGTATATTATTTCAAATATTCATTAGGTACAATCAAAGCTACATACGCACAATCAAATTCAAATTTATATTCATGTGAGTAAATGACATCCATGATACTTGTGAAAGAGCTATTTGAATCAATTTGCCTACGGTCAGTCAGCTGATTGGGGTTGAGTCATGAGAACTGACAAGAAACTTCAGCCACTATTTTTAATTCGCCAGGGGGTCATTAGTGTTGGTGTTACAATAATATGGTGGAATGTAACTAAATACAATGCTAGACTAACATTGAGCTTTTGATAATTTTTTACGTTGCGCCAAATATAAATATACATCAAATTCTGATAGTTTGATAGAATCCTATTTCATTTGTTCGGGTTTTACGACTAGCTCGATAGATGACCAGGGAATTCCCCTGTTAGTTGCGGTGCTACCAACTTGCGTGTAGTGCAGTGCAAGTAGTACAAACACATAACTTGTGCGGTCAGCGCTTAATTTATAGAAATGTGGTAGAACTTAAAATTATTTTTGTAGATTTTGACACCAACGTTTCTCGTGGTAGGTATTATACATTATATACCTACGATTCAAGGTGACGAAATCGAGTTTTAGATTTTGAGGTGTATGTGAAGCATAGTCTAAGTGCTTCACGTTTAAGGCATGCAAGATATTTTACGCTTATCTAAATATTTTTTTTTTACTGTCAGACAGGCGTTGGAGCGCGAGGCCCCCCAATTCGCGGGGCCCGTAGCATTTGCTACTCTTGCCATGTGGCTAATCCAGCACTGGATATAGGTATATATATATATATATATATATATATATATATATATATATATATATATATATATACATATTTAAACTATTATATACAAATTTATAAATATATCACGAGAACTAAATCTCCACGGAAAAGTTAGCTAAAAAAAACGAAATATAATATTAGAGCTCACTTCTACTTACTTCTGTGAATGTACCAGGTGTTCTCATAAGTTGAATTATAGCTAGTAATGGAATCATCAATATTGACGATAGAGATAAAGTCCATCCTATCCATTCCGCCCAATTTGGGTAAAAGTAGTCATTATATTGCAGAGGCTCATGGTATAACAGTCCAAATAAGACCACAGTCTGTAAGATTTAAAATTATTCAGCGAGTATTATTTTTCAAGTTGGTAGGTAGTTTTGTTTAAAATTTTATTCGTCAGTTCTCCGAATTCGAAGATTTAATTTTAGGAATTCATGTTTCGTTGAGTAGAATGATTACAATTTCTTGTCAATTAACAATTCGTCGTTTTACAGAAAAATTTTTTCTTTGATATTAATGTTGTTTCGATATCGGATGGCAATTCAATATCGGAAATAATTAGAGGAAAAATAAAATATTAGTTTTTAGTGAACCTTAGTTTTTAGTATATTCCAGTATTTTTTATTTAAAATTTCATCGTTTTGAAAGTATTACTCGTAGATGAAAAAAAGTTTGAGAAAGTATCAGTTATTTTCATATATAATACCACTAGAGATGAAATTTTTCCGGCAAAATTTCTCGATTGTAATATGAACGTTTGTTGCTTAGGCAATTTCGCGGATGACATTTGTATCAATATCACGAGCCGTCTGGCGAGTGATTTTGGAAAAAATGTCATGAGCGAAATTGTCTAAGCAACAAACTTGAATGTTACAAGAGAGAAATTTTACCTGCTTAAATTTCATCTCGAGTGGTATTCGACTATTTCACGACAAAATATGTCAAACAGTAATATGGTCACATTTCATAAAGTCAAGAAAATAACGATTCATGTGGGAAATGTCAAAATATTATCTATAAAATACTAACTTAGTAAGTTTTGCCGATTTGCATGTTTTATCGCTGTGAAACGAGAGTAGCTATGGAAACTTCCTCACTAAAAATGGAATGAGTGAAATAGTCTGTAGAATTATATTTATGGAATTAATTACTTTTAAAATCGAAAATATACTTAGCTCTTTTCATGTGTCAATTATAAAGTGTATATCAAGTTTTGTTTAGAAGATGCTCCATATCAAAGTTTCAAATTTTTTTCTCCACTATTCAGAGTAAGCCAAAACTTGAACTTTTATTTTCTTTCAATCAACGCAAAATACCATTATTTCAAATATACCAAACTAAATCTAAAAAGATAGCTGTGAAGATATAACAACTGTAGAAAATCTGAACACATTGATGAAATACATTTTTATTGGTGTTACAAGGGGGTGTATTCGCGTTGGGCGCTTACACGCTTTAAGCTCTCACGCATAGAAGCACATATTATTGGAGTTCATGTTGGCCTTCTAGCGCTTAGAGACGCTCACGCTTTGGCTTTGAGCATTAAAGGTGAATGTCATATCTTCTTTTTACGCTTAGGTAGGCAAAAGCCCAATAGTTCACGCAAATACTGTGCTTTAACATTTCCCTACAGATTTATTAATTATCGACAACAAAAGGTTAGCTTACGCTTAATGTTAAGCGTTTGTGAGCGCGAGTCGACCACAGAGAACGTAGCTTATAAGCGCTTAAAGCGTGTAAGCGCCCAACGCGAATGCACCCAAGATAAAGCGTGTATGACTGTCACTAGGAGAATAGTTGAATACTGATTCTATTCTCGCGAAGAGATAAATAGAAGAGAAATAAATAGACTTTTGACATTCGGCATTTCACCGGCTTCTTCGGATAAAATGAAATTCTTAAATCTTGGTATCTTATATTCACATAAGATTTTCAGTATCTAGGTAAAAACGATCACAACAAGAAATTAAATTGAGATGGAGGGTAGGTAATCCTTTCAGGAAACTTGCTCAAACTACATCCGGTATTAAAAATATTTAGGAGTGGAGAATGATTTACGTCAATTTGTTCGTTCAGTAACAGATCAGAATTCTTATACCTGTTAATTTCTAGGGCTTCGCAAAAGTTCAATACCGGATGTGGTTCGAGCAAGTTTCCTGGAAGGGTTACCCTACTATTTCTATGCTTCATCGCTCATTTTTTCCATAGGGTCCTGTTTTTAGCATTTTTTTCCATCCAAAGATACCTATTATTCCTAAATCCTCCTCCACTTCGTTGAGCCACATAGATCTGGATTTTCCTCGTCTTCTCCTACCACCTGGTTCCCACTGCAGCAAGGAGCCGACCATTGCATGCTCTCCTCTTCTTCATACTTCTTTATTCCTTTCACCCTAATTTAATTTCTTGTTGTATTCGTTTTTCCCTTGGTACTAAAAATTTTATGTAAAATTAAGAAACAAAGATTTCAATATTTCATTCTATCCGAAGAAGCCACCGTGTGGTGAAACTCCGCGTCATGGTAACCGTTAAAACAAGTGTTTTTCTAATGATATTGTTATGGGTTTTAACCAAGTAAAGGCAACATCAATTCATAATTGATAGTTGTATTCATAGATTACATGATGAAGAAATAAACAAATTAGTTCGTTTTCAGACAATTGCTTGTTTTTATTCACATAGTCGAACTCACAATAGAAAAACGTAGTAAACTCAATCTATATAAATTGATTCATCCGGCTAACCCAATGGATGAAAGAGCTGTGGAGGTGGGTAAAACCTTAAAAACCTCGACAAAACATGAAGTATCTATTCGAAATGGCAAAAATGGTTGGAACCACCTAAAGTCACCTCCGTAACATGAAATCAATCCACATATCATATTTCAACTCTCTTACTCAATCTGTGCAGCTGTAGATGAATGCTAGCCTAAAAAAACAGGACAAAATAAGAAATCTCCACCTAAAAATAGCGGCGGTTAGAGATGGTGTGAAGGGGGAAAAAACTTTAGAAAATCGGTTTTTCTTAGATCAATACATCCCTTCCTAGAATTCCTGAAAGAAGGAATTTTGGATTTGTTATCCATAATCAATTTTCATATCTTTTTCCGATGATGCACCACCCCAATTTTGACTGAATTTACCGAAATGTTGATTTGTTTTTCTGCCTCCAAAACCAGGTACCAAATTTCAGCCCATCTAGTCTGATATAGTAAAATATACCGAAATAATTTTAGGAAAGGTGGTTTTTAAATTTATCGTTAGGAAATTAAATAGAACTAAAAATTAATTTCATCAATACTGGTAGCGACGAATTTTTTCCATATTTGAAATTGTTTTAAAAGAATTGGCGAAAAGCTTCAAGATACCACCTGAATTCGAAAGAGATGATTCTGACTATTCATATCAGATACTACAGAATGATATTTCTCAAGAAGAATATAAATAAATGGTATCATAAAATTGACACTAATCTCCTAATTTTCAATTGAAAATATATCATTTCAAATTTCAAAATAAATATTCAATTTTCAGTGTTTTCGAATCTATTATGTATGTAAAATTCAAGCAGCAATTGATTTCATCGACCTTTTCGACATTTGATTTCGAATTGTTCTTCGACAAATACAACCAAAATTTAGAGCTCAAAATTTAACTGAGAATTCAAGCCTGCAAACATTAAGCACTTACAATTATAAAGAGAGGGCTTATGAATTTCCAACATATCCTCCAATATAAACCAGGTTTATGTCCTAGCATAGCTTCAACGTCTTCAGTAAATCGTTCTAGACCTGAAAGAACTTATAAATGTTATACTGGCAAATTATTGCAATTACTCATCTTTTTATTAATCGTCCTCGAAATTAAGCAAAAATAACTTTACGCCCGCTTGTCTATATTTTGCAATTGGATTATATTGAATACTACGAAATTCAGAACTCTGTGTTGAGATTTTGATCTATTATTTAATAAACATATCAGATTTCATGGATGGCTAATCGATGTTCTGTTGCTCAAAAGAAGCAGCAAGATAATCAATCCTTGGAAAGACTTATAATTCTTGATTAAAGATCTTCAAAATTGAAATATCAAAATTGGACAAAGTTGTAAATTTTCAAGTTATCATTAACGGTTTTTTAATATATTAATTTTTCGTACCTCGTCGCGTTTTATTACTTTAAAATGAAAGAAAAGTGAGGAAGCTTTTGTATGTCTTAGATTTTTTGTCCTATTTGATATTTTCCTCAAATAATAATAGGCGTTTGAAAAAATTGAGCGAATATTAATTGAAATTGATTATTGCTTCTTGAAAAATGAATTATCAAAACATTTAAGAGAATACAGTAATACAGGCATGGTTAATGTTTCAAAAAATAAACGTTGACGAATGTATACCTTTTGCAGAAAATTGTGGTGATTGTGATAAGTTTTACATTGGAAGAACTTTCAGAAGTTTTCAAACTAGAATTTCAGAACACAAACGTAGCTTTGTCAATCAAAAGTCAGATTCATATTATGCAAAACCATTCAATCCAAGAAAATCACACATTCAATTTTGATTTTGAAATATCAAATGCTGAAAGTAAGGCAATTAAACTTAATTTTTTAGAATCATTACAGATAAATAAATACAAGCATTCTGGTCTCCTATCGAATAGCCGAATCGATCATACTTGAAGCCCCCTTCTGAATCTTTTCAAAATTAGCGAACTACCTGACTAGCAGTCCAGATTAAGTTTTTCCTATTCTAATAATTATTTGTAACCATCCTCCTATTTACCCTTTCTTTTTGTCATCTCTTTATTTCTTGTTTTCGATATAACTGAGAAACATAGTTCGTTTGCCTTTCGCATCTGAAGAAGGTGAAGTTTCACCGAAACGTGCGTCATGCATTATTTCATTTGATAAATGTGTGAATTGTTATTAGTAACCATTGTTTTAATATGTCATGAATAAGGACGGTTCACTGATATTTAAATTAGTTTGACGATGACATGAAAATAAAATGAATTATAATGTTCCCAAAGGGACAAAAGATACTATTTTAAAAGTGATATACTAGGTGTACATTATACCATAGAACCATGAAACGGCCACAGCTTCAAAAAGGGCTGAACATAGGAGAGAAATACCAGCGGCGTACGTATCAAAAAGATGAAACATGTAAATTCCTCCCTGAAAATATCATCTCATCAGTTACGTATAAATAGCAATTAAGAAACTTGTCTTACAGGTGTAACATTTATCACTGCCACACAAAAAGAAGCAGTTATAACAAATAGGGTAAAAACTTCTCTTCCGAATTTCTTCTTTTTGAAAAAATAACTGAATTCATCCATAAGTCCTGTTATGACGCATTCTAAGCCACCCATCTGAAAAAAATAAGAAAATAGATCTCTTCTCTGATCATCAGATGAAAGAAATATGCATACCCCGGAATCTAATCCAAGCATGATCAACATGAAAAAAAATAGCATTGACCAAATATAAGATCCTGGTAACGTTGCCACAGCTTCAGGGTATACTTGAAATACTAATCCTGGTCCTGAAAAGATATATATATATATATATATATATATATATATATATATATATATATATATATATATATTGTCAAGTATATATCTTATAAGCCAACAAATTATTTTAATTTAAATTATTCTATTAAATCGAATGGAATAATTCGCGAGGTGAATTCAGCTTTTGCCTCTGGCTTACATCCGCTCTGAAAGCAAGTGAGCATTTTCTTTGATTAAATAGTCACGTACGCCAAACAGATAAATATCGACAAATTCGAAATCAAGTCAGTTTTCAGTTTTCGGTTTTCAGTTCAGTTCTTCAAGCTTTAGTTTTTCCAAATTTCCATCGTAGTTGAAAACTCACAGTAACACGATGTAGGCAAATTGATTTTTGCCCCGGCTCTTTGTAAGGTATGTAACATAAAAATGTAATGATGGTATGTAGCATAAAAATGGATTGATAATTATTGTGAATCCTACTGAGCTCTCTTCTTTTCTATGTCTGAACTTTAGTAATTCACTGAAATAATTATTTAATTAAAATATGGTATTAACGAACCAGTATATTTTATTGAACCCCCTAGCAGCATAAAGAAAACGTGACAATATATATATAACTTTTTGATAGTTATTAGCAATAACAGGCTTGGTGAATCTCAAAAAACTTGATTTTATTTAAAATTTGACGTTTCGACACGAATGTCATGGCGAAACGTCAACTTTTTAATAAAATCGAGTATATATATATATATATATATATATATATATATATATATATATATATATATATATATATATATATATATATATTGAGAGCTCATTTAGAATAACATAAACTCAAGATAAAGCATTACTTTATGAGCACTTTTTTATTCTAAAAATGGATACAAGATCGAGTAATTTCAAAAAAAAATTTGAAAAAGTAAATTAGTTTCAGCAAACAAAAATGTAGACTTGAACGTGAAGGTCTTTGAATATTTCAAAGAAAGGTGAATTTAGGTATGCTGCAAGGGCGAAGAATATCAATATTAACACTAAAATATTTGTACAATTCAATAAAGAAAAAAATGACTGCTTGTAATAAAATATGAAAGGACCAGAAGAAAATAAAATTCAATTATAATGTTTGACAATAAATTTGAAATATTGAATATGAATAGTAAATCGACAGAACGCTTTCATTTCAAATTGAATGAAATAAATCAAACTACGTTTCAATATATTGTAAATGTTTTTATGTCTTCATGACCTGATGATATGATATAATGAAGACAAACAAAACCTTGTTTGATATGTTCGTTATCAAACAATAGTTGAAAAATATATACTGCTATTGCAATTTCGGGCAAATGACCGTCTTCAGGCCGATTGAGTTTTAGAACTGAATATTCAATCCGCCCGATGATTTTCGTATGACCATAAACTCAATAACACTATATAATTTCAAATAATTTTTGATGATAAATCAATTATCTGTATCCATCAACATAAGCTATCACTTACTGACGACAAATTCCATCAACTATATGATATAGCATGGGTGGAAAATTTTCTAATCGGTGGCGAAGGATGTGGAAATTAAGTTCGAAGTTTATTCGAACATATATGAAGAGCATTCTCGGTATTTTTTAAAGTTATATGGTGCTAAAATACCTGTTTATGATCATTTTTTAACCCCCAAGCCAAAATTGAGTTACAGGGTTAAAAATTGGCAAGTATGTTTTGAGTTCATTTTAGTAAAGTTCCCTGTGTTTTAAAGAATTGATTTTTATCCGCTGCCATTTTTACAGAGATATTTCTTGTTTTTTCGTAATTGTTGGAAATTTGGCAACCCCCACTGCTTCTGGAGATTGCGTTAGAAGGTTGGAATTTGGTTAATGAATTGAGTTGAGATTAAGATACGATCCTTTATGAGTTTCAACTCTCTTCCTCAGCCGCGCTGCACTTCGCCGTGACAATATCGCTAGAATCGCAACTCGACCTGCTTCGTCATCAGTACGCGTTTCACTTCTCATTTTTTTCGATTCGCATCTCGACTTTATTCTCACTCAGTACGCGATGCTGTTCGCGATGATGCCAGTCCAGACCAATTTTTACACTTTTTATGTTAGCTACATCTCTAGAAAATGGAATCGTTCAATATGCGATGCACTTCGCGTCATTATTTGTAACAAAATTTCCTCTTTATTTCGGTTTGATATTAACACGAGGTTTTTCGTATTTTTTTTTTCAAACTATAATTAATTCCATTCGAATTTCATATCGATGCCCTTCATGAAAAATACGATATTAGTGATCAAGGGCGTCGCCAGCCGGTGGTTCAGGGGGGGGGGGGCAGTTGATATATGGACGATGGGGAAAGTATGAATTTTGAATACAGTTAAAAGCAAAGTTATTAATGATAGAACAAAAACAATTTGGGACAAAATATAGGATGAAATAATAAAATAATTAAAAGAATTTGGAGGCAATCAAATTGTCCATTGACAGTTATAAGATTTTAATGATAAAGTAGTCGAGAGAGATTTTTTTCATTAAGTTAATTAAAACACGATGTTCGTGAGTTTTTTGTAAACTTTTCGATCACTTTATTATGAAAATCTTGTAAGTTTTCATTGATATGTTTTCTGTGCACACTCATCATGGCCAGACCATTGAGGCGATATTCCCCCATAGGGCTTATTAACCAGTTTTTTAGTATACTGAGGCTGCTAAACGATCGCTCCACCGTACACGTTGGGTACGGTAGAGCGATCAAAATTTTCAACGCTTTTCCTGTTTCGGGAAATAATGTTTTTGCCTCTTTTAGGACATCAATAACGGTTACATCAACTTCCATCTCAAAACTGATTCCTGAAAAAATCTACTGATATCTTTCGTGTAACCATATTCAGTTTGTGAGACGAGCAAAGAAAGAACAAAGCTTTCATGTATTTTTTGCGTAGGATTGCTTGCATCCCGGAGTATTTTCCGGACATTGTCGAACAACCGTCGAATCCAAAACCGACGCATTTATTTGGATTAGGGTCTTCTTTTGTCTGAAACTCGTCGATGCTATATGCAATAGATTCGCATCCAGACCTTTCAGCTCAACAAATCCGACAAACATATCTTGGACTTGGTTTCCTCATCAAAATATCGCAGCCCTATCGATCATTGTTCAGTGCCAGAAATGTGAGCTGTTTCGTCTGCTAACACACTATATATGCTTCTGTTACTTTCTCCATAATATCTGCCCTAATGACATCTTCACAAATGCCGATAACTTCATTTTGAATATCAACCGATCGATAGCTTGCATTCTTTTTCCCATGCTCAACCATGCTTCAAAACCAAATCACCTGCGTCAATTCGCAGCTTGCAAAAAGTTTCTTTTTAAATTCACTGTGAAACAATATATTTTATATAGGTATGTAGAAGAATGATAACTGAAAAATCTATTTCCTTTTATATAGGTACCATACGAAGATTTTTTAATCACTATCCAAACTATCCAGTGGGTGCAAAGCAAACTAACTTCAAAGTTGAAAAATCTGCAATAAAAATTGTTCATTTTGAAGGGTATCAAATCAAACAACTTTTAGTATAGGTTTTCCAACTTTTATAGTCTATCAAAAAAAAACATAACCTAACAACACAGTTTATAGCAATACTGGCCATAACGATAGCCAATCAACGTAGAAAATGATTCGATAAAAGATAACAATTATGAACACCGCAAAAGCTCGCGTTTGACTTCATGAATCTCTAGGGGGGGCAACTGCCCCTACCTGCCCCCCCTTGGCGACGCCCTTGTTAGTGATAGAGCTCTTTTGCTCTCGCGTTCTCTCAATTATATATCAAACAGCTTGAAATCAGTCATGTAGTACGTATTGACTCACCTTCAGCAGCTACTTGACTAATATCAACTCCCTGTTTGTACGACATAAAACCCAAGTATGTAAATATGACAAATCCAGAGAAAAAGCTTGTGAAAGAATTCACTGCTGTTGTTACAAGACAATCCCTGAAAGTAATACACTTACGATTATTCACTGACTAAATTTTATTATTCGACTGAAAAAATTAATTTGTTTATTTTACCTATAACAATTATTGTGAAAAGTATTATAACTGGCATATGATAGATGGACTCCAAATCCTGCTCCAACTGAATAAAATATTTGAACAGCTGCATCTAACCATACCTAGAAACAAAAACCGAATTTTTCATTGATATAGAATCTTGCATCTTGTTCTATGGAAAGTAGGATCATTTCGTATAAAATTCAAATTGATCTATGGACTTTTCAACCATGTTCTATATTTGGAAAGTCAAGGCAGAAAATATGATTTTAATCTAACTTTCACTGTTCCATAAAAATGTTATGAAGTTATAAAAAAAATTATACGCTAATGATAATTTAAAAATTTTTTATTTGCACAGCAATTGGTTTATTATTATTATATACTATAGTATCTGTACTGTAGTATTCATTTTCATACAATTTTTAATTTTTTTCATATACTATGGTATCCAGTTTCGAATTTTTTTTCAGCTTTGTGCGAAAATTAGATTTATGTAGGAAAGATGTAACTTTCTAAATAGTTATATGCAGACAGATTTTCTTCAAGTAGTACAAACTGGATGAATGAAAGTCGGAAGTGTGTAAAATATAATTTCTGAATGATTTGCAGATCATAGTTTAAGTAGAAAGCTAGTGCACTACTTAAATTGTAATGTAGAGTTCTCAATTCCAGAAAATGGTGATAATCAGCATGTATATAATAATCATGAATAGGTACCTCCAAAAATTAAATATAATAAAATTAGTGTTTCCGAGTTTTCCTCTCTTTTATATTAGTTTACACTACTGAAAGAGGTTTAAGTTGATTATGAATGAGGTTTACTTTAAATCTTCGATACACTCCAATCAACAATATATCAGGCGGAGGTATTTTTTCGTTTTTCAAACTACAATTGTTCCACAAAGTAGATAAAAACTACTGTTTTCTGTTATAAATCAATTATATTAAAAATGCAGAATTCCATTACAGTAAAACAAGTATTCAACCTATTTCTCAATTACATAAAGTGAACAAGGAAAATTCTTTAATAATTTAAAAAATTATCAAACAACTTTCCAAGGAAGCTGGTTATACGTATTCAGCATTGCAAAATCTACATTCACAATCGAACGGTGAATTATAGAAATTGTCAAGTCACCCCGACTCAAAATCTGCATACAGCTGTTTCGATCTTATTAGATCTCATCAGTGCAGCTTATTTGACTCGGAGTGAATCAACAAATTTCTAATTGTTCCCCAATACAAATCGTGGTCAGTAACACTGGCTGGATAACAATCCAGAGCGCCATCCCACCAAAGATATTGGGAAACAACAATTCACCGCTTAGACTGAAAATGCAGAAATTTGTCGCTTAAACACGTACCTCCTGATATGAAGATATCTACTCTACAACAGTGGTGTATATGATTCCAAGGCACACTAACATAGTGATTTAAAACCTTTGGATATACTCACGAGAGCGCGCTCCGAAAATTCTAGTCGCTTAATACGCAAAATACAACAATCAAATCATGAAAAACACTCGGAATTATTGAAATATCGCTGTTTCCGACTTGTTATTCCATATATTTCGTTCACTATTACAAAATATCTTATATGTATAACCCTATTCACGTTGATTTATTTAGTCTAGTGCTTTTCTTAAAGTTTGCTCTGATGAAGTCATTTATACTCCTTGAATTAGATCAAAAATTTCGGTTGACAACTAAAAATCATCAAATAACCGGAGCAGGCTATATGAGTCCGTATTTGAACACATAATGTAAGGATGAATATTATAGACATAGAAATCTAGTCCATCTTCGAACAAAAAATAGCTGATTCGTTTTTTTCAGATCTATACACTTGATGATAAAATGAACGAACAGTTATAGTGTATAGGCGCTGAAGAAACAAAAGTATTGAAATACCTCTTTAGATTTTATCTCACTCGAAATATATTTAATTTACACTCTATTAACAAATTAAACTTTCGTTCTCTGAACTATTTTCAGTCATAGACTGATTTCCTCGCATTATAATTATTTAGATACAAAAATAAACAAAAATGTTTCTATATTCTAGGTTAACTACGGAAATTCAAATTTCTCTGTTTATTCAGAGGATCTATTTGAGATGAATCATTTTCGTTCTTAAAAATTTATAAATACCTGCGTTTCTTTGAGCTTAGACAGTTCGGGTTTCAGATAATATGATATTCCCTTAAGAGCACCTGGTAACATCAGACCTCGAATTAAGAGAATCGTTAAAACAACATATGGCATTGTAGCAGTAATCCAGACAACTTTTCCTGAAAAACGAGTGTTTCCAATTAAAAATCCTACTGAAATGGATATTGCAAACTTGCCTGAGGATTTAACTCCTTTGAATAGTGAAATATATAGGGTGGCGTAAACTGATATCAAACATAAAACAAGCTGCCACTTCGGATATCCCATATCATGAAGACCATCACTCCATTGCATTTCTAGAACAGCTCGACTGAAAATACAAAATTTTCAGGGATTACTATTATTATTATTATTATTAAATTACAATAAATGTTGGGGATTGAGTCAATTACAGTCAAAATACAACATATACAACTGTAAACACATCTCACAAAAATTGAGGTGTAGCTAAAACTGCAAACCACAAATCAAACAAACAATTTATAATCAACATTGTTCTCAAAATTATTTACTGATAATGCTCCGACCGTCTTTTCATCCAAGCCGTTTCAGAAACCTAAAAACCCATTTGGTGGTGGAAGGTTGTCTCACTCAAAATATTTAGTCATATTTTGCCCAAAAATTATAGACAATTGCAACTTATCAAAAGTCAACAGTCAAGTGCTGGGGTAGTTTTCTAATCGTTTTTATACCATTTTTATGTCTATATACATATATATATATATATATATATATATATATATATATATATATATATATATACACACATATATATATATATATATATATATATATATATATATATATATATATATATATATATATAATCTCTTGAAAATTATTAGCAATAACAGGCTTGTTGAATCTTAAAAAACTCGATTTTATTAAAAAGTTGACGTTTTGCCACGACATTCGTGGCTTTATCAAAACTTTTGAAAAAATTGAAATTTCTTTGACATTTATTGATTTGGAAAAATTTGAATAGAAACAGACTACTGTTTCACTAAAATTTTTCAGCTGTGGCCGTTCTTTGTTATTTATTACGTGCTATTCAGTCCAATATTAACATTCAAATCTGTTATTATTAGATGGTAAGGGAAACCACAGAAACCTTTACCCACTTAATGTTCGAAATAGATTCAAATTATTTTGATTTTGAAGAGTCAAAGAATAGGGTACTATTTATCTTTTTTTCAAAAATTTCTTATTGCGGCTGTGGCCGTCTTCAGTTATTAATTACGTGCTATTTAGTCCAATATCAATAGACAGGTCTGTTGATATTAGATGGGAAGGGAACCACAGAAACCTTCACCCACGTAATGTACAAAATAGGTTTAAAATATTTGATTGTTGTCTTTAAAAAGACATTACTTGTAATTTTGGAGATCACATGTTCTAAACTATACTTTCTTTTTAGAAAAATTGAAAATTCTAGATGTTTAGATTTTGTCTAAGAAGATGAGTTGTTATGGTTAGAGTTTGTTGTTTGTTGAATTATTTTGTTTTGATTTATGTTGTTTCTTAGAAAAATTAAAGAATTAAATCTGCGTATATTGAACTTTATTTAAATTTTTTTGAATATGTAACATTTCTAAAATTTCTCTGCGTTTTTAATCTTTTTCTATTTCTAAAATTTTTGTGCTATTAAAGTTGAAAGTATGATTCTCATTGTTTTTATGTTTTATTAGTGCTGTGGCTTGTGTTCTGGTATATTTGTCTGCTTTAAAGACAACAATCAAATATTTTAAACCTATTTTGTACATTACGTGGGTGAAGGTTTCTGTGGTTCCCTTCCCATCTAATATCAACAGACCTGTCTATTGATATTGGACTAAATAGCACGTAATTAATAACTGAAGACACACAGCCGCAATAAGAAATTTTTGAAAAAAAGATAAATAGTACCCTATTCTTTGACTCTTCAAAATCAAAATAATTTGAATCTATTTCGAACATTACGTGGGTAAAGGTTTCTGTGGTTTCCCTTACCACCTAATAATAACAAAGGACCCCGCACGGGAACCCATATAAAATGGTTCTCGTTAGAATTTCTTCATTTTTTTATATGTTTTTATATCCTTTGTTATCAATAAAATGTGAAGGTTCTAAACAGTTTCTATGTCTAGTTTCGATTTTATGGATTTTTGAAATGTTGCGACTAAGCCAAATGTGATAATGCTCTAAAAACTTTGTTAGTGTGAAATAATTTTTTTCTCCGATCGTGGGAAAAGTGACACTATTTTGACCTTTTTTCTATGCGCAAAGCTCAACATTCCAGAATAGTGGTCAGTTGCTAAGCAATTAGAAAATAACAGTGCGGTAATATTCTTACCGCACTGCTGTAGCGTGCAGTAATGTTACAAATGGATTATTACATTAAAATGAAACAAAGTATGGTTTTAATTTTTATAATTGTTGTTAATATTTACATTTTTTGTATCCTGTAGCTTGACATTTTAAAACTGCTCTCAGTTTTTGGTACTGGGCAATATTAATATTATTTTTAACAGACAAAGTTGATTGAAGCATGGAATAATGTGCCCACAACGTCGAAGATTTCATTGTTTTAGCCAATTCAGCAACATACGCCATCAGTACATTCTCAGAAAAGGATACACTGTTGTTTTTTCTACAAAAATTCATGAAGCGTTGGTACGCAAGTTCATACTTCTCTCTGGATTTCGCCGGAAGTAAATTAAGTGAAGCCACGTTCGCGGCTTCTACTAGTTCAGGAGCCGTGCAAGACAACAAATAATCACTATCAGTGTTCATGTTTACTAATTCTTTTTTAATTCCTTATAAAATACAACGAATCAAACAAAACCAGCTTTAAAATTATTTTACTTTTGTTATAACAGAGTAATTTCCATGGTTACTACTTCTATATTTCAATATGAACATAGAGAAACCTATTTAAACTTACTTGATTACATCTTGGATGAAATATTTTTTAATTAATTAATTTTTTAAATGTAAATCAACGATCGGAGAAAAAATAGTATGTATAATTCGTGGGAAAAGCATATTCCCAAACTCCTGTGTTACCAGACTCGTCGCTACGCTCCTCGTCTGGTAATTATCACAGTCGTTTGGGGATATTATGCTTTTCCCACTAATTATACAATATACTATTGTTATAATAACTTTGGGATCAACTGTAGATATTTCACGAATAATGTATATTCTTCATTCTCTTTTTAATAATTGCAGATCAGAAATGATTCTTTTCCCTACAGGGCGACTACTTAAATAGTTACAAAGTTTGTCAAAAATTAATTAATATAACAGTATTTCTTAAACTTTTATTGGTATTATAACACTTTTGAGAAAATCTAAATCTTGAAGACGATACTTTATTCATCATCCACCTAAATAGAAACCATAAAATTGTATTCTGATCCGACCTACATAGGTGAGCAAAACAGCTCAACATGACAGTTACAAAACTAGCAAAAATCGTTCCCATATTTGTAGTGTCTTGTGGTATTTGGGCTATGCACGTCACCAAAATAATATTAAATATCCCAGTAGGTTTCTTTTAGAAAATATCTTGCAGGCAATAGGCCACCATAGTTAATAAACAGTTTTTTGATATTGTGAATATACGTTCTAATATTCAATTTTATCAAAATATAGTTTGAAAAAATTACCATCATAACTGCGTTATATGTATATTATAATATGAACTAGATACCTTCAGTACTTAGATAATTCATTATGTTTTCTCGAAAGAGTTTAATATAATACCAATAAAAGTTTCAAGAAAATATTTCAAAAAATGTTATGAAATTTAATTTTTGACCAACTCTGTGACCATTTCAGAGCCTGTAGGTACTGATCTGAAATTGTTAGACAAATGATAAAATATATATATTCTCTGGAAACTGTTTACATAATTTTTCTCAAAAATATTACAATAAATTAATTGCACATGGAAAAATTCTTTTAAACAATTATCGCAATTGGCTTAATCGCAACATTTCAAAAATTCATAAAATCGAAACTAGACATAGAAACTGTTTAAATCTTTTACATGTTGGTGACAACAAAGGATATAAAAACATATAAAAAAATTGAGAAATTCCAACGAGAACCATTTTATATGGGTTCCCGTGCGGGGTCCTTTGAATGTTAATATTGGACTGAATAGCACGTAATAAATAACAAAGAACGGCCACAGCCGAAAAATTTTAGTGAAACAGTAGTCTGTTTCTATTCAAATTTTTTCAAATCAATAAATGTCAAAGAAATTTCAATTTTTTCAAAAGTTTTGATGAAGCCACGAATGTCGTGGCGAAACGTCAACTTTTTAATAAAATCGAGTTTTTTAAGATTCAACAAGCCTGTTATTGCTAATAATTTTCAAGAGATTAGAAATAGTTCACAGGCAACAACAATTCGAATAAATAATTATATATATATAAATATATATATATATATATATATAATTATATCTATAATTATATATATATTAATATATATATATATATATATATATATATATATATATATATATATATATATATATATATATATATATATATATATATATATATAATATATAAAATTCTCGTGTCACAATTTTAGTTACCATACTCCTCCAAAACGGCTTGACCGATTCTCATGAAATTTTGTGTACGTATCGGGTAGGTCTGAGAATCGTCCAACATCTGTTACTCATCCCCCTAAATATTAAGGGTGGTCCACCCCTCAAGTTTGTTAATTTTTCAGACAAAATTTTTTGATCTATTTTTTTTATGATACAACATTCAAAAATACATACAACCCTAAATTTTCACCTCTCTACGATAAACCCCTATTTTTTATTTGTTGAACTCCTTCGAAATTACTCGACCGATTCTCATGAAAATCCGACAAAATCTATTTTTCATCCCTCTGAATGTTAAGGGTGGACTGACTCTTAATTTTTTATTTTTATTTTTCAGACAAAATTTTTTGTTCTATTTTTTTATGATACAACATTCAAAAATACATACAACCCCTTTACGATCCACCCCTATTTTTTAATTATAAACTTCAATTTTTCTGGCAAGATTGTCATTTTCATTTTGTCATGACTTAAAATAGAAAAATTCATATTACTCTCAATTGTTTTTGTCATATATATATATATATATATATATATATATATATATATATATATATATATATATATATATATATATATATATATATATATATATATAATATATATATATATATATATATATATATATATATATATATATATATATATATATTCTTTTCTATTGCGACCTTATGGTTTTCGATGATTACACTCTTCAGTATCCAAGCTAAGCATCCGTACATCATCATTCGTAATACCTATACATTGATCTGTTCCTCAGATCTAGAGGTATTCTGAATTTCAAGATCATGAACTTCTGCCTAAATACATCCATACCTATTTGATTTATCTGTCAATTTTTGAACTCAGAGAACCAAGTATTCATCCTCTACTTTCAATGTTATGTTATTTACAATTATGTCTTGTGTGTATACTAGTTCACAATTTTTTCAGTCCAGTTTTTTAAAGAAATTTTCAAGTTTGAGGACATTGATCGCTTTGTTTTAGAAATTCAGGGATATATATACCTATATATATATATATATATATATATATATATATATATATATATATATATATATATATAATATATATATATATATATATATATATATATGTATATACGAGGGATATTCTTGACCGGTTTGTTGAAGTACAAGGTTGGGAGGTCTTGAGGGTGCAGAAAACTGTTTGTCATTTATGTCAAGCTTTCAGAATCTATTTTTATTCCTTCATCAGGACAGATCTACAAAAAAGATTGGACATCAACGTATTCAACATTAAACAGGGAGTCTACAAAAATAGATTCCGAAAGCTAGACATAAATGGCAGAGAGTTTTCTTTGACCTTATGCTCTGTGTTTGACTGCGCCCTCAAGACCTCCCAACCTTGTACTATATGTATATATATATATATATATATATATATATATATATATATATATATATATATATATATATATATATATATATATATATATATATAAATATATATATATATATATATATATATATATATATATATATACTATTCGAAAGATTGATACATTAAGATATATGACATTATTCTACTATAAAATTGGTTGTGTTCAACTAAGTTTTAAGGAAAATGCCACAAAATATCTACTTCAAATATATTGAGCAATTTCATAACAACTAATGAAGGTGATAGAAATTTTGAAATTCCCAGAAACAATTCACCAGACATGAATAACCTTCTATATTCAACAAATCTACATACGATCGCTGCGCTCTTCTTTTACATAAAATTCAAAAAGTACGGAAACATTGGCAAAACTCAAAATTTGATGTTGAAGCCAAAGCTCGAATAGCTTGTTTTTTGGAAAATTAAATTAATTTTTTTACTTACTGGAAAAATTCCGATGCTGGAGTATGTTGATTCGTGGTAAAGTTTGTGAAAATGTTTACAGATTTATTCTCTCCAATTCCAGGAGTCATACTTTCCCAACATTTTTCTGTATTCCAAGAATTGTTACAATGCATCCATGGAAGTTCCGATGATATACTCATACCAAGAAAATAAAGCGCCCAAGCTGAAAAATTCGCACAGGGGAAAATTAACATTTCTGAACATTCTTATTATATATACGAGATTTCGGAGGTATAGCACAAGGAAAAATTACATCGAATTCTATTTTCACACAAGTTAGTAAAACATAATGAATATTAAAAACATAAAAAGTCTCATGAGGGATATAAAGGGACAGTGTCAAATTTAATTCTTACCTATGATGACGTTATAATAGAAAGATACATAAAAAGCTATGAGGACAGCACAGAAACCAACACCTGTAAATAAAATGAATATATCAATAGTCCACTCAAAGAAAAAAAACTTATGAGTTGATCAAATATCTTCTATGTATATTTCAAAGATGCTAAATTATCTTTATTATTGAAGCTTCAATTTCTTTGACCATTCATTTGGGATTTAAACTCATTTTCAAATTTATGAAATTTAATTATTTTTCATTCAACAACAAAATGGCAATTGGTATAGGACATCAAAAAAAAACTAGATATATTATTAAGTATGCTGAATTGGAAGTTGAAAATCGAATATCTAAAAAAAAATGAAGAGTTTCCATTATTTGACCTCACCTTTGAATAATGGACATATTCTCCATAGACTGATTGGTCCTTGTCTATTAAATTGGCCTAGAATGAGCTCCATATAAAACAGAGGAACTGCTCCGAAGATCAACATCAAAGTGTAAGGAATTAAAAAGGCACCTAAAATTTTAATCTCTCAATCGATTTCATATTAAATCGAGCATATAATCGAGGAACGCCTACCAGATCTACCAAACGGAAGACAAAAAAGATTGAGGATATCAACTAATTTGAGAATACCTAATACGAATTATTGTTTTGTTTTATATATCTATATTTCTTTAATAGTATCGCAATTTTTTCATATATATATATATATATATATATATATATATATATATATATATATATATATAGGGGAGAGTAGGGTAAAGTGGAATAGTGTGGAAAAGTGAAATTATGTTATTACATTCCATTACGTGGCTCCACCGGTTGGTGTAGTTGCTTAACACATCTGATGTTTCATATCTGTGGTTTATATTTGATGATAAGTTAAACGTCGTTGCTAAATTTAATCGAAAAAAGTGTTGTTTTTTGTGGTCCACCTGTAATATTGGGAGGTAAGTATGTAACGTATAACATTGGTTTGTTTGATGTAATCGAAATTTTGATGCTGAGCATAGATGATTTTATAATATATCTACAAAATATTGCGCGCGGATAGGTTAAAGGTTATGTTTCAAAAAATTTAGCCGGTAATTTCATATGGGTGGAATGTTGGGGCAAAGTGAAATATTTCATTTTACCCCAATCATTCATTTCGGCAGATAGGTACCTATCACCTATCTATAATGTGGTTTGTTGTTACAAATTGGCAATGCGCATATATAAACGAAAAACCGATCAGCAGATGCCATGAAAGATGCTGTGACAGGGGTGAGACTGGGCTTGCTCAATCATAACAAAGCTGCCAGACAATATGGAATTCCAGTAGTTGCTAGTTTTTGTTATTAGTTAAATGTCGAGAATAAATATCAGATTAATACAATGGAATTATTATTATTATTATTATGTACTAGTAATACGATACTATGACATTTTTAAGTAAAATCAAAATATCTGGGACATAGGAATTTTTATTTATTAGCTATTCCACTTTGCCCTACTTTCCCCTTTATATGAATATATTGTTAGAATCATCAAAAGAATGAATACGTGATTCATGAATTTGAGAATGGTTACATAAGCTGACCTTGTCGCCGCTTTCGAGCCGGGAGATGATGACGGGTTCATGCCCCGATGTGATGCATTGGGTTGATTCATTGTCAATGCGGGCTTGAACGAGTACACAGTCTCCTCTGTTCGACGTTAAGCTAAGCTGCGAAATACTTTTGTGATTTAATTAATAAATAATTTTGGTGAAGTTACTAGTGCATCTATTCATGAACAATTCTCATACTTTAATTTCTAACATCAGAAGCGGGATTGTGCCTTAACGCCGTAATTGGACTGTTGAATGGTGTTCTAGTGGTGAATCAGAACAAAAAATCTTTGTGTTTTTGTGCTTAAACATTGACTTGACAAATAAATGAAAATGGCTTCTAGTGAAAGTGATGGATCAACTAAGGCAGTATTACTAGAATTAGTTAAAGGCCTTGCAGCCCCAGAAATCTTGAGATCAGTTTGATTTACTGTTGGTATTTTAGACCAGAAAATAATGATTGCCGCAAATGGGTAAGTCAGTTGAACATATTAAAATGGAAATTCGATTATCTGATGTACAATTTTTGGCGAAAATCGGTATGTTTATATCGAATGATTCTGAAAACAAAATGGTTTGAACAATGGAATCCAGATTTCGGAAAGAATTTGTGGAAACTTACTTACATTAACGACAGAAATAAAAATGTGTAAACAATTTATGCAAGTATGATACAGGTATAAGTGAAGAAAAATGGAAAAAAGCAAAGATCGGTTGTGAATGGATAGAAGCTGGATAAGTGAAAAATCTATATTTGTGAAATAATTGAGAATAGGTCTCAAGTTGATTTGGCAGAATTGGTTCTTCGCGGCATTGTTCGAAACGCAGTCAAGAACAAAAGGACTGGACAACTTCAGAGATTCATAAATCCAGTAGAAAAGCCAAAAGAATCATTGAACACTCTGCATATTGATTACTTAGGACCATTGCCTGTATCAACAAATGGTTTCAAGCATATACTTGTTATTGTCGATGCATTTACTAAATACTATTTGCCTTTGGAAATTTGCCTTTCAGTTACATCTGAAATGCGTGAGAAATTGCAAAATGCCTTACCATTATTTGGAACACTCATGCAAATCATAATGGAATGTGATGCGTCATTTAATAATACGACGTTTCCAAAATATTTGGAACAGTGAAACAGTAAACGCCACTTTGTAACACCTGATTTTCATAGACGAAATGGCAGGTAGAGCGTTATATGAGAACCATCAGAAATCTTCTTGAAGTTGAAACACAGATTAAGTCAGAATGGTCAAGCGGACTATGGAAAATAAAATTGGTTCTAAATACTACAACTCAAAAATCTGGCAGTGTGACTCCATTGCAATTTTTTTTTGGGAATTCCATATTGTACACCTTCTATTCGGGCCTTATTGGAGGATTTTTCAAAAGACTTGACACCGGTTCACAATCGTAGTTTGAACAGACAGCGAGAGAAGCTTGCATCAACTTCTGTTTGAGTATCACGAACCAAAAGCGCAGGGATAATGTTACATGTTCCCCAAGTGAATATGTCTTGATGTACAGAGATTCGCAGAAGCATGTTGGCAGGAACGATTACGAGTTTTTGGGACCATATGAAGTTTTGCTGTGTTCAGAAGATGGACAGTATGAAATTGGGAAGCTTGGCACAAATATTGCAGCCAGGGCTGCAAAAGAGCATCAACTAAGAGCGTGGCCTCTAGAATGTACCCAGTCTTACGATGTGCAAGGATACTGGAATTCATGGAAAAAGATGATGAGAATGATCCCAATGAAGTCATTTAATTTTGGGTTTATTATTTATATTCCTTTTCTTGGTCTTTGTCTCGTAAGTAGCAAAGCCAGGTGGCAGCTGAAGTCTCCACATGTTTATTTACTAATGCTTTTATTTTTCGGTCTCTCACTCTTTAGTGGAAGAGCCGGGTGGCAGCTGAAGTCTCCACATGTTTATTTACTAATGTTTTATTTTTTCGGTCTCTGTCCCGTTAGTGGTAGAGCCGGGTGGTGGCTGAGGTCTCCACATGTTTATTTACTAATGTTTTATTTTTCGGTCTCTGTCCCGTTAGTGGTAGAGCCGGGTGGTGGCTGAGGTCTCCACATGTTTTTTTACTAATGTTTTTATTTTTTCGGTCTCTGTCCCGTTAGTGGTAGAGCCGGGTGGTGGCTGAGGTCTCCACATGTTTTTTTACTAATGTTTTTATTTTTTCGGTCTCTGTCCCGTTAGTGGTAGAGCCGGGTGGTGGCTGAGGTCTCCACATGTTTTTTTACTAATGTTTTTATTTTTTCGGTCTCTGTCCCGTTAGTGGTAGAGCCGGGTGGTGGCTGAGGTCTCCACATGTTTTTTTTACTAATGTTTTTTTTTTTCGGTCTCTGTCCCGTTAGTGGTAGAGCCGGGTGGTGGCTGAGGTCTCCACATGCTTATTTACTAATGTTTTTATTTTTTCGGTCTCTGTCCCGTTAGTGGTAGAGCCGGGTGGTGGCTGAGGTCTCCACATGCATATTTTACTAATGTTTTTATTTTTTTTTGCGGTCTCTGTCCCGTTAGTGGTAGAGCCGGGAGGTGGTAGAGATTCCTACAAACTTATAGATATATGTTTTGGCCGAATTATTTTAATTTCAGCTGGCAGCGCCGAGAGCGTCACTGCAGTCAGGTTGGCCGTGTTAGAATCATCAAAAGAATGAGTACGTGATTCATGAATTTGAGAATGGTTACATAAGCTGACCTTGTCGCCGCTTTCGAGCCGGGAGATGATGACGGGTTCATGCCCCGATGTGATGCATTGGGTTGATTCATTGTCAATGCGGGCTTGAACGAGTACACAGTCTCCTCTGTTCGACGTTAAGCTAAGCTGCGAAATACTTTTGTGATTTAATTAATAAATAATTTTGGTGAAGTTACTAGTGCATCTATTCATGAACAATTCTCATACTTTAATTTCTAATAATATATATATATATATATATATATATATATATATATATATATATATATATATATATATATATATATATATATATATATATGATCTCTTGATAATTATCAGCAATAACAGGCTTGTTGAATCTCAAAAAACTCGATTTTATTAAAAAGTTGACGTTTCGCCACGACATTCGTGGCTTTATCAAAACTCTGGAAAAAGTTTTGATAAAGCCACGAATGTCGTGGCGAAACGCCAACTTTTTAATAAAATCGAGTTTTTTGAGATTCAACAAGCCTGTTATTGCTAATAATTATCAAGAGATTAGAAATGGTTCACAGGCAACAACAATTCGAATAAATATATATATATAAATATATATATATATATATATATATATATATATATATATATATATATATATATATATATATATATATATATATATATATCACGTTTTCCATCATAACCAATCCAGATAGATAGATAGATAATTCATTCGTGGTAACATAAAATTTCAGTATTCTCACATATCACAAAGATAGAGTAAAATTACATATTTCAAAATTACAATACAATTAAAATACTTATCATTTTTACACACGGTTTAAGCTAAAATCTCAGAAAGTTGTCCCAAGACATGTCACAAATCATTAAAACAAAGCATGTACAATTGAGAAGTTTTTTTACAGAGTTGAAATACTGAAATTTCATTGAACTAAAAAATAATTCAAAATTACAATAATTAAACTATTCTTCATATTTCGTCATTAAATCCTATGAACACTATGATCATAACTGGAGGAGTAGAGAAGATATTTTGTTATAAATGAATATATGAGGAAATTAGTCGAAATGGACTAATTATAAAGACATATACAGGGTATAACACGCCGATGGGCACTCACCCGTACAGGAATAACTGCTCGAAATTCAAATATGGATATAGTGGTTTGGTCATGTGTTCCATTTACCTAAAATAATGGTACCATTCCGATTATGCCGAAACTGAGTTCGAAATTTCTTATTTTAAATAGAATGTCCCATTTTCTATTGCCTACTTTAGATGCTGCGTGAAATTTTCATCATTATTTATGAAGATTACCCTATACGGTATGGTGCGATAACAATTCCCTACAGTTGAATCTTAATAAGACGGAAGTAGCTTTTTTTCATACTGATGTTTCTCGTCTTGCCTATCCTGATAGCATATGGTTACAGAATACTGAGGTGCAAATTCAGAAATCAGTAAAATTCCTGGGGGTTCACATTGATTCCTATCTCAAGTGGCACACTCACATAGAATATCTGAAGAAAAGGCTCTGCTCTGTACTCTATTCTATAACCGCCTTAAAGCAACATGTTGCAACCGATGTTTTACGAATTATTTACTTCGCTAACTTTCAGTCCTTATTAACCTATGACATAATATTCTGAGGCAGCAGCTCCCTCACCCGGTGTCTCTTTCTGACTCAAAAACTGGCATTACGATCGATACTCAACTTGAGGTTCAGACAATCGTGCAGAGGATATTTCAAAAATTTCAACATCTTAACTTTAACTGGGTTGTATGTATTGCGCTCCTTACTCTTCTTCCACAAACACAAAAATATTTTTGGTAGATTTCAGAACAATAATACTACGAGGAGAGTGTTTCCATATATACTACCTAGATGTTCTCTATCCCTAACAATGCACGGAAGTCTATACATGTGTCTAAAACTATTTAATGCACTACCAAAAATGGTTCATAGCATTGACAGCACAAGCCTCTTTAAACGAAGAATTTATAAGTTCATTCTAGAAAGCGAGCCATATGATTTGGATGAATTTTTTCATTTGTGCTCGATTAAAGATACCTGACTTGTTTCTTTTCATCATTTCTATGTTGTGATAATTTTTGAAACGAATAAATTATTATTATTATTATTAAATCACTGTTTTCAAAATAAAATCAATAATACAGAAAAAAATATCTTGTGCAGATCAATTCAATTAACGGTTAAATTTGAAGACGCAGTTTATACAAAATTGAAAAATGATGGATGTTATTCATGACTGAAATAGAGTGCTTTCAAAATTGTAAAGGTTGATTAAGAAAAGATTATTATTTTGTAGTAATTGAAATTTTTATTCTCAAATAGAACACCCTATTTATTAATTCTTCGTGTAGTTCCTTGTGAAATTCGAAGGCCCTTTCATAAAGCATAGTTATCATATACCTAAGATCAACCTTAAGCAAAACAAAAGAAGGTGCAAACCCGGGACCTCCCAAATGGCAAATATGCATTTATATACTTTGAGTTATCACTTCTGTCTCAAGTTCGGTCATCTGTTGATCTATTCATACCTCTGGAGCAGTGTTACCCTTACTTCTAGCTAGGTGTCGTACTCACTATTTTAGTACCCTAACTCTGTGAATTACATTACTCATCTGCATTTTTGTGATATTTTTCATAATATTACCATAATATGTCGCTCCATAATTCTCTTCTCTGAGTGACCTACAGTTTTCACATGTTTACCTTCTTCATTGTCCAGATTTCGCATTTGTGCATACTTGCTGTTCATAATATCGATTTTAAATGGAGTGATCCTAAATCCTATCGGTTCAGGCTGCAGCACTTATATCGAGTCGTTGAAAACCACAACTTGATGACAATGTATATTTAGTTAGAATCAACAATATTAATTCAAGGTTGATAGAGCCACAGATCTGTCTGTTTGTCTAAAAAGTTGGAATCGGCATCGGCTTTGAAGATTCGAAATCCGGAGATCAAGGACAATGTAAGTAGGTGCTGTTCACAATATCGATTTAGAATCAAGTGATTCTAAATCTTTTCAGTTTAGGTGGGTAACTGCCGCATTAGTATTACGGAATTGGAACCCACAGCTTGATGACAATGTCTACACTTAAAACCCACAATATTAATTCAAGGTTAGCAGAACCACAGATCTCACTTTTAACACATTTAGCGCGATGTGCATATATTTTATGCACAGTCAAACCTTTCGATTTCGCGATGTGCATATAATTTATGCACAGTAGAACTTTTCCATTTCGCGATGTGCATATAATTTATGCACAGTCGAACTTTTCCATTTCGCGATGTGCATATATGTTATGCACAGTCGATTTTTTCCATTTCGCGATGTGCATATATGTTATGCACAGTCGAACTTTTCCATTTTGCGATGTGCGTATATTTCATACACAGCTTCATTGCTAATTGAAACGACTAGTTGAAACTAAGTAACACCATGTTTTCTATTATTTTATTTTTGCAACACAATTTATTTCCAACCTGATGATATATTTGATAAATTATTTTATATAAACCAATAAGAGGAACTACAAGTAAATGAGCATCATCAAACGAATATATATATATATATATATATATATATATATATATATATATATATATATATATATATATATATATATATATACGAGATATATATATATATATATATATATATATATATATGTAAAATTCTTACTTCTTCAATGTTGCAGAATGAATAGAGTAAAAACATTCTGTGCACAAAAGAGGTTGTTCTGGACAAGCCGGACAGTGGGATGTAACTTGCTTGCTATGTTTTATTGCATACGCTCTATCATAATTCATCACAAACTTTTGATAGCAAATTTTACCCTTTTTTTGCCTTTTATTTGTTTGTAGTTTATGTATTTTTTCGTTTGCCAAATTCAATTCCGATGCACATAGCATTTGGAAGCAAACATTTTCCTTGAAGTGTGTGATACTCATTTCTTGTCCTTTCTTTTCTTTATACAATAACCAAGCATTTACTAAACTAGTACCGAAAAATAATTCAAATGCAATTTTTTTGCACCATTTTATAGAGCTTCTTAGGCAACTTGTGTGAGAAGACATTTGGTCTGAAATATCAATAAATGATTTTGATTTGTTATAATCAATTATTGCATATAGCTTATTCACTCAGTCCCCGTTTGCCATGTTTCTGATACTGCAGTTTTCAATATCATCCTCGTAGGAGCCATCAGAAAACATGGTGCAGAATAATAACTGTTGACTAGAAGCCTTGAAATAATATTTAAAATTCCGAAAACGGCACTGAATATTACAAACTGAATGAAATCACTTGCAAAGATTATGCAATGCAATTTATTCTCAATGTGATAACATACACAATTAGAATGTCATCTAGAATTAATTTCTTTTGTCTTATTGACAGTGCTTGTCACAAACAGTTTGTGCGTTGTGAGCAATAACGATTTGATTCATTATCGTTAACATATGTCGCATAGAAAAAAACTTCGAAAAATTATGCTCCGCGCTCAATGTGTTTTAACTCAATCGGTATGACTCCAGTATCAGAACTGATGAGGTTTTATTGAAATAAGATGCATTTACGAACTTCCAATATCATCTATCCTAGAAGTAGATAACTGTCTAATAACTCAAATTGTGTTCCTTATTCTATAGTTTCTAAATTTCAATGCAGGAACGGAATGAATACTTGAGGAATAAAATGTAGCCTTATTTATTTTCTCTTGCCCGTAAAAGGTAATCCTATCAAAATCGGTGTTGCTGAAGATAAAGCGGTTTAAACAAGACATAGAGCCACAAAAACTCATGTTCAAATTTTGGTGTCATGCAAATAATCATATGAATTCAAGAAAGAACTTTTATTTCGGTAACACACACTGAAACTTCAGCATCATTTATTTGTATAGATTCATTGGGAATTTAGACTTATAGTAGAAATTTTGAACAATTTATTCATGGTGAGGTAAACGTTAATTTTTTTATTTTGAAAAGTGCATAGCATTAATGGTAACTATTTCGGTATTAAATTAAGCGAATTATTCTTACATAGTATCGAAATTTTTCTGAAAATATAGTGTTGAACTTGATAATAAAGTAGGCTGTTCAAGCTGAGCTGGGATATTGAATAATATCAAACACAAACAAGGTATTATTCAAAATAAAAACTATGTGCTATTTAATATACCCAAAATATTTATACGCAGAAGTTCTAACTTCCTAAGTACATGCCTATGATGAACGCTGCTACAATCAGAAAATATAAAAAGTTTGAATAATGTGAATCTCACTTTTTCGAATTATCATACTTCGTAATTGTTTATTATTGTTGATTCCTATGTCACACATATAGTCGCGGTATTTCATAAGATCATATAACCCAGCTATTTTGGTTTATTGCAAGAATACATTCTAAGATGAACTACAAAGAAATCCTCAGCTGATCCTCAAACTTTGCAAATATAAGATATATAACAATAAATTTTATTCCATAACTAGTTGCTAAATATTTCGTAAATATTTCAATGAATATGTAAATGATTATCAATTGTATAAAACAAAATAAGTATTATTTAAATTATTTTCTTAGAGGTTGTAGTTCTTTTCAATCAGTAAACCTTATTATTTCGAGGGTTACAAGTTACCGTTTTATTCATCTCAAAACTGATAATTTTTCGTAGGGGACAATAGGCAATATTTTTCAAACAAATCTCAAGAAGAATCATTAATTTTTCCTCCCACAAATTCATTTAAAATAATTTACCGATTTTAAACTGATTATAACTTGAACGAACAGAGGAAGAATATATCCGAGTTAATATTATTCTGAGATAGATAATAAATTCCCCCGTTATCTCGATTTTGAACTGAAGTAAACCGAAATTAATTGAGATTTCAAACAAAAAGATTCTCTTATCATGTCTTCTACATGTGGTAGTTCTGATGGGTTACCGTCTGCTTTGCTCTTTTACCTCCGCCATTCTTATAACAAAGATAAGGAAATCTCCACACATTTGCCAAATCTACCGCGAAGCCAATAATTGATAATAAAAAGTCCGCGTTCGAACCCCAGGTTTCCCTGTTGTCGCCCTCTGGCGTCGAATTAACTGACTTCTCACCCTCGGCAGGTTCATCGCCGTCTTGACTGGAGCTAGCGGAAAGTGCGAAAGACTCATACCCCCTCTCGTCTTCTTCAAGCTGAACGTGAAGTTCCTCTGAAATTGAAGAAGGCGATGGAATTAGTGGTGGTTTTATGCGTATTAAAAGGAAAATTATATCATGGATGGGGATCACTGATTTAATTATCTACCGCATCTTTTTAAGAGTATCTCAGTAAATAATGATAGGTGAAAGAAAATAAAAGCTTCACAAAATGATTTAAGAAAAATTTTAAGAAAAGAAAATACACACGCTCGCATATATATATATATATATATATATATATATATATATATATATATATATATATATATATATATATATATATATATATATATATATATATAGGGTGTCCCGTAAATAACAGGCCAGAGTGACACTGGAGGTAGGTTGGCTTCAGGCCAATCAGTTAACATCAACATGACCTTTGTAAAAGTTTTCTGGTTTTCGAGATATTGCCACTCTAATGTTTCCTTTAAAAATCTATACTTTTTGGTCATTTTCTCACCTGTTTTGAATATAATTAACTTCTAACTTATTGTATCTGCTATCATCAATAGTTGATTGAGATAATCAATCCATCATTTCATTAAAAACTAGCTCGCTAACATCAAAAAAAAATTAAGTTGTTTCAATTTAATTTAAACCCGAAAACCTTAACTGAAGTTTGACTATTTACTGTGAAAAAATATTGTACCAGAGTAAATCACCAAATGATCTTTAAAACTAGCCTATTTAATGCTCTTTCGAAAACGGTACCATTTGTGGTTTCTTCTTTCAAAAGTCTAAATATTTCAATTTTTGTCATTGAAGTCGTGATACTTGCGAAATACTTCAAATAAAAAATAATACTCAATAAAAGGTGCAGGCGTCTCGGCAAATTACAACGTGGTAGTTGTTGTTGGAAATATTTGAAACCGCTATTTATTATTCTTTTTTATTCATCATTATAGGTAGGCGACCAAATGATGAACAGAACATAAGGTCGTATTAATCATTTCATCAGTTACATCGTTGAAAGCAAATAAGTAATTTTGGTCTGAAATTTGAATCTTATTTTCACATCAGATTTTCTGAATGTCTACCACTCTTAAACACAACCTGCATTTTCTCAAAATTTGTCCTTTCAAACGCCTTAAACTCAAATCATTTCACGTGCTGCTTGATTGATTTGTTGACGCAATTCATTTGCCGATCGAATTGGTTTTCCATAGACCTTATCATTTAAACATCCCCAATGAAAAAAATCGAGAGAATTCAGGTCTGGGTAGCGCGGGGGCTACACAATTGGTCGTAGCCGGCCAATCCATCTTCATGGGAACGTATGATCAAGATGCGCCCATAGTGTGCAGGGCACCCATCATATTGCAACCACATTCTTCTTCTTAATAAATAAATGATTTGAGTTCAAGGCGTTTAAAAGGACAATTTTTGAGAAGATGCAGTTTGTATTTAAGTCAGTGGTAGACATTCCGAAAATCTATTGTGAAAATAATGATTCAAATTTCAGATCAAAATTCTTGATTTGCTTTTAACGATGTAAAAATTTATTGAAATGATTAATAAGACCTAATGTTCTGTTCATTATTTGGACGTCTACCTACAACAATGAATAAAAAAGAATAATGAATAGTGGTTTCACTTATTCTCTACAACTACCACGTTGTAATTTGCCGACAAAAGACGCCTGAGATATGTATCGTGAGACACCAAGAGGGTTTTTAAAAACTGTTTATTTTAATTATTACAATAATGGTGAAGTTACTATATACTAAATGAAATAACAGAGAGATGTGTTCTCTTCAAGAGTAAGCTTAGAAGTGATTGAAGGCTAATGCAATAGGTCATAATGTAAACTTCTTATCTAAAGTATAAAAATAGGTTTCTGAGAATAACAGTGCAGACTTGCAGTTTATTATATATACGCTGCACTTTATGGGTATGTAACTCCTCCATCCCTAAGTCGCAAAAATGAAGGATTTATTTTTGCGTTGGCTGTTGACGGCTGCTTTGGCGTCTTCTTAAGGTTCTTGTAGTTCAATTTCTTCCTTTATGGTCCTTGGTGTTGATCGTTGTTTCCATAAAATGTAAAATACTGAAGTTATGACGATTATCAAAATTGTTGAAGTTATTAACGTCGAAATTTTGTTTGGAATACTGGGTTCTTCAATAGGTGTTAGCTGCTTCGCTAAATTATTTATTTCATAAAGACTGTAAAAGTCTATTTTCGAGATATTTATTTGAGCTTTGAAAGCTGCTTCTGCTTCTTGTCACTGATATTTCAACTTTAGGTAGAATGAGTGCTGTTCCTTGGCGAATTTGTTCATTATTTTTGAATTTCAAATGGTCAATTAATATTTCGCAATCCTTTGGAATCTTGATTAAAGAAGGATGGTTGATTTCCAGGAATTGATCTCTTGTACATTTTGATAATATACGGTTCGATTTTGCCGGTATAATAAATACTTCGTCTCTGGTTACTTGTTCAATTATTGATTGTTCAGAGGTGAGATCGGTGGTAATACATTGATTGGGTGGTATTCCATAGAGTAATTGAAGTGTACAGTTGTCTTCTAAGATTATGTTATCTCTGCAATAGTAGATGTCTTCGATAGTTGGACATTCTTCTTTTTGTGCTAAAGCTTCTTGTGACGTTCGTGCCAAATAGGGATAGGTTGGGGTAAAAATTTTATTATGTTGGATAACTGGGTAAATGTGGTAAAAATCAAGGATTTTTGGTCTCATGATTGGGATATGAATTGCAAATATAATTTTATTTTCTTTGAAAGTTACCAGAGTCCCTAATGATTGATAATACGTCAAAGTATTTTTGAATTTTGGAATCTGTGACGATTCATATATTTTAGATAAGTTATCATTTCTTTAATCTCTTTACTAGAAATAATAGAATGATGGATTGAATTGGATCTAGCGAATAAAATTTTCATATTATCTATAAAGGATATCATATTTTGACAATCTAAATATATTTGACTTATTATAGTCCCTTGGAAAGTGATGTAATTTTCATAAGTTTCTATTGTAGTTTTAATTACCAATTGGAACTTTCTCAAATTATTCTGTAATTTGATTTGATTTTGTCAGAGTGTATTTAATGATTTATTATAATGATTTATCAATTTTCTATACAGTGACATATGTAGGTTGACCTCGTGTACAATTTCTTTTTGTTTACTTTGTAAGATTTCTATTGCTTTATTGTATTTTTCGCCATCGTCAGAATCTAGGTTTCCGAATAACCATTTATTTAATTTACCTATACCGTTAAATAATCCTCGTTTTGCTCGGATGTGTGGTGAAATATTTTCAATTTTCCTCTGTAGCATTTGAATTAAGAATTCTGTTCTACTCAACATTCCGCTTATTGGGCCGTGATATGAAATAGGATTTTCATTTGAACTGTTTACATTTAGACTCTCCGTCTAACTTGAATGAAATTATTGTTCAAAGCATCTGCTTGTCTTACTATTTCACTTAAATCTAAGTAATGAATAAATGAATGCTTAGTATAAATTATTTTGCGTGCTCCTAATCTAATGGGGAATAAAAGGCTATTCAGCTTTGTTACGCTGATTTCTCCGTTGTTGCTATCAATTGTCGCTATTAGACATGCCAGGTATACCAGAGTCATCCAAAACTTCATTTTCCTGTACCTGTAAAATGTTTGGATTTACTTTGGTTTTCGTGCTATACTTTTATGATATGTACCTTTATTTATCTGTAGCAATATACCGTCGTTTTTAATTATTTCAAATGGGGTAAATTCAGTTATAAAATGAATTGAATTATTGTAGGGTAAAAACAGAATGTTTAATTAACTGATTGACTGATAATAATTCTTTGTTATTTTCTCTAAAACATCAAAATGTTCAATAAAGGTTGAGTGAGATAGTTCTACTGGTGAATTTGAATTATTATTTTTCGCAATAGTAAAATGTAACTCAATTTTATGAAATTTACGGAAGTCTCCTAAGTCATGATTTTTAAATTCCGTACTGTTGTCTGCTGTTATTTTATTTTATTCGATTCCTATGATAGAAGCGTTTATTTTGTGGATTTTTGTTCTTAATGCGTCCAATAATTTTCCTAGGTATTTTCTGGTATTCTTTCTTGATTTTAGCTCGAGATTTTGGCTTAAAGTAAATCTCTTCATTTTTCTTTCCGTATTTTCGTTAAAAATCAAACTTATTTGATATTCATAGGGGTTTGAATCTTTATCTGTTATTGGGGTTGATAATATTGAATTTTCAATAGGTGTGTGTACTTTTACCGAGATTTATGGTAGTGTGAATATTTTTTCAAGTGCATCTTGTATTATCTGATCTAAGTCGTTTGTTTTTGCATTTGCAGATAACGAATTAATGTCGTCTTCTGAGATATTAATTTCGCTGGAGACAATTGACTCGTCTATATTATACGCTTCCGTTTGTTCATTGTTACAATCTCGAGATGTTGATTCATTATTGTTTATCTTTACACGGGATAAATTACCTGCGTCGTACGATTCTTCTTGTTGGAATTTAATCTCATAATTAAAATAATCCTGGTTATTTTGATTTGTTACTTTCTGTGGAATCTGTGGATTTGTAAAAATTTTCATTTGTTAATCGCAATTCGAGAATACCTATTTAATCATTTCATAAATTTGATTCCAATCTAATTGATTAAGTCCTGACGATATTTTCGGAAAGGCAATATGTTTATCTCTGTTTTGTGAGAATAATAGCTTTAAAGACAATAATGTAGAAAATACATTTTCGTATGTTGGTTTATCAAAGAAATTATTTTTAGTTATAAGGTAGTAAAGCATTCTGTTTTGGTTACGTATACAAGCAACTTGGCCAACATTTTTATTTTAATAATAATAATATAAATATTTGTTTTAAATATGGAAGCAATGCTACAAAACTGAAACAAGTCAAATCAAATACATCATTCAGTTACAAAAATCAGAGAATTCTGTTATATTATAAGGTTCACAATCTATTAATAATTTGTGAATCCCTTTCATAAAAACATTATATTCCTGATCTTCCTGTAATGTTTCCGGCAATACATTAAATATTTTTATAGCCATATAGAGAGGATGTTTCTCAAAACGAGTGAGAGAGTGGTTTGGTAATAAATAAGGAAAAATACGTCTTGTGTTATTGTTATTTTTGTGACTTCTGTAATAGTTGTTATGTTTGTAAAAAAACCACATTAATCTATAAATATATAATCCTGGTATTGTTAAAAAAAAATTTTTTTCTGAAAATGGATCTACAAGATTCTCTATATTTCATACCAAATATTATCCTCATTGCCCACTTCTGCGTTATGAAAATACTGTTCATGACTGAAGAACTACCCCAGAAAATGATACCATATGAAGCTAAGGATTGAAAATTGGAGAAGTAAACGGTTTTTAATACATCATTGTCTAGTTGCTTTTGGAGGACATTGAGAGTGTAAACAACTGAGTTTAACCTTTTCTTGAGCTGGTTGACATGATTTTCCCACTTTAAATTTTCATTAATCAAGATTCCTAAAAAAGATACAGAATTTTTGACCTGAATATCATACTCGCATTTCAAGACCTCAGGAAAAACCTGTGTGGACCTATCCGTACTGAAATATGCACACATAGTCTTTTGCATGTTCAAAAAAAGTTTGTTTTCTCTACACCATCCACCTATATCACTAAGGACTGAACTGAACCCTTCAAGCGATGTTTGGATGCTGATACACTTTAATATGATTTTAGTGTCGTCAGCAAAGTTAATTAGATCTCAATTTTTATGAAAGTAATTCTGTAACATTATTATATTTAATTTTGAAATGAAGGGCGATGCCTTTATTCATATGGAAATCTTTACTTACACAGTGACAGAGAGAAACATTTGTTGGTGCATTGAATAAATTATCATTCTCTTCTGTTATATTATCGCTATTTATTCGTTTATGCTGATATTGACTAAGAAATTTTTCATATGATAATTGACTCTGTTCGTGTTCATTATTTTCAGGATGTTTTTCCGAATATTTATGAATTTTGGACTGAATTGGAGCTTCCTGTTTTACTTCCATACTATGTTTACTTCCTATTTTATAACAATAAGGGTACTTGTATACTCTAACATTGTCTAAAAGCTCTTGGGATAATTTTGTTCGTTTTCTAGTAATAATATTCTTATCCAAATAGGAGAATAGGTTCGCAACAAGGGGTTTTATTAAATTTGTTGTAATGAGTCTATTCGTGGTATTTATTATTTCTACTTTTGCGTAACCTGTTTTTGCTACTGTTAAAATTTCGGGTACATGTAATTTTCCTACTTCTTGCTCATCTATTAATATTTCACCATTAGGAATTGTTACTGGAAGATTCCTAATTAATTTTTCATAAGGTTTTATAGTGAACTCGAACCTTTTATCTTCGGGTATTCCGAATTTGATAGGTATGGCAACATTGTCATTAAATAGCACGCTATTGGAAAAGTCTATATTTAGATTCATATTCATGATATCTTCTAATCCTAAGATTCCGTCAAAGAATTCATGGAAGTCATATAAGATAAATTTAATATGATAATTACTGTTGAACTCTGCAAACGCAGGAATTTTCGCTTGATATTCGATTGTTCTCTTTGCGAATGCTGATGTAATATTACTATGGTAGATACATTTGGGATAATAATTTTCTGCAAATCTAGGTCGAAGAAATGACCTACTAGTGACTGTGTCAATAAGTAATTTCAATTTTGGATTTTGAATTTCTATATAAGACAGAGGGTTGTTTGAATTTAATTCTATACTGTCTGAATTTCCGAGGCTTGTTCGCGATAATTTTTGATTTTCATTAGTTCGATTTTGATATACCGAGTGTTTTAAAATATCGGTTTCATTAACTTGATTTGAATCGTATTCTGGATCGTATACGGGGTTTAAAATTAAATCTTGCTCTTCTTGATCATAATCATTCATATAAAGTTCTTCCGAAATATAAATTTTATGTTGGTTATAATTAGCAAAATGATTGTTTCCGTATGGAAGATTGGTTTGATTATTTTATTTAAATGGCTGTTAATAATTCCATTGATTATAATTTGTTTGATTTTGATAATTTGCCTTCTGGAATATATTATTTTGTTTGAAAGAATTATCACGTGAATAATTGTTACTAAAATTACCATATAATTTTTCAAAATTATTAAATTCATCAATGTAGGCAATTGCATCCTCGAGAGACTCTAGTTTCTCAAGGTGCATGTTATTTCTCAAGACACCAGTGGATCCTGCAATAAATGTGTTTAAGGCTATTTTATCGCAATACGTAATCTGAAAATTTTTTTCGTCTCGTTGTAGGGTGGTGTCGTTTTCTATTCGTTGGATTACATGACTTCGTAATACTTGAAGGCGTGTTCCAAAATCATGCATTGTCTCATTCTTAAATGGTCATGTTCTTGTTAATTCTTGTATCATACAGTTTAAATCGCGTCTGTCTGCGAAGCATTGTTGTAAAGCGGCTTTGATATCGTTCCAAGAAGGTAATTCTGCACGATTGCCTACAAATATTTTCGCTCTACCAATTAACTTTCCGTGCATACACTCGAAAATTAATTTATTTAAATCTGCGTCGTTATGTACTCTGTATCTTTCAACAAATTTATCACAGTTTCTGATAAATCTATTGAGAGTATTCGCGTCACTATCATATGGTTTAATATTCTCTAATTGAAATTCGAAAAGATCCCAATTAATTTGGGCGGTTTCTGGAACCTGAACCGGGGGAACCATATTTCTAGTTAAATTTACATTGTCACTTAAATTTCTTGAATTTGAAAAAGTTGATTCTTCTTTTATTGATAACTATAAAAATTATTTAATAAATCTTCAACTGCTTTCACTCAATTATTTACCAGCAATGCTTTATTATTCACTTTGATTTCTTAATTATTCTTTTTAATTTCTTATTAAAATTCTCTGCTTTCTTAAACTTGAAAAAAAGTAAGGAAGGCGATTTCTTAATAAAATCTTTTAATTTCTTACTATTATCTCCCTAAACTTGAAAATAGGTAAGGAAGGCGAAAGGAACTATTTGGCACTTACAGTTTTAATCTGAAGCACGTAGTTTCTTCCCTGGCTTCTGCTACTCTTGCTTCTTGGTTCTCGAAGTGTAGATTCTTGATTATGGATACAGCTTCGATGTAGAAACACCCACTTGTGGAAATTCGGTCATTCAGCAAAATGTGATTTCTTCTTTTACACAACCGCACGTATCCTACCGACTGCGCCAGATATGTATCGTGAGACACCAAGAGGGTTTTTAAAAACTGTTTATTTCAATCATTACAATAATGGTGAAGTTACTATATACTAAATGAAATAACAGAGAGATGTATTCTCTTCAAGAGTAAGCTTAGAAGTGATTGAAGGCTAATACAATAGGTTATAATGTAAACTTCTTATCTAAAGTATAAAAATAGGTTTCTAAGAATAACAGTGCAGACTTGCAGTTTATTATATATTCGTTCATACATAGGTTGTTCACGATTCCATTATCGGAAACAAATTTTCAAACTGAAGTTAATTCAATTAAATTATTAGTCACTAATAACGGTTACAATGAAAGTCTTATCGACAAGCTCATTGGGAGAAAACGAATGAAGTATTTGTTGCATTCAATAAACCCCACGCAAACTATTAATGAAGAACAAAAATACTTCCCAATAAATTATGTGCCTAATTTGAGTAGCAAAATTTGTAACAGACTATCGAAAAATAATGTTAAAACAATTTGTACAAATAAAAGAAACTTCAAGTCATTCTTGGTCAATAATAAAGAAAAATCTAACATCGGAGAAAATAGTGGTGTTCACAAAATATTTTGCGACGAATGTCCTGCTTTCTATATTGGACAGACAGGAAGGAATATAAATATTCGTGTTGAAGAACATAAGAAGTCAATTTTACAAAACAAAACCACCACTGGCTTCTCTGAGCATTGTATAAAATTCAATCGCTTCTTGGATTGGACCAAACCAAATTGTCAATGGACAAAACCAAATTGTTACATTCAGCTAACAAAGGAGAGCGCCTTGACCTTCTTGAAATTCTCGAAATAAGTTCCGCCCATAATAGTCAATTACCCCTTGTAAACGAACAAATTGATTTTTAGGTATCACCTTTGCTTTTGTCTGTCTTATAAAATACGATGTAATACTCTCCTGTAGTCAGTCTTGATAATCAGTTCATAACTCGAAACATGTCGACTTTTCGTTACTGCTAAATACAGTATCTAAATATTTTTTTATATTGTGAAACATAAGCCAAGTGTTTTTTATTTTAAAGTTTATACTTTATTATATATATACGCTGCACTTTATGAGAATGTAACTCCTGTACCTTTTATTTAGTATTATTTTTTATTTGAAGTATTTCGCAGGAAGCACGACTTCAATAACAAAAATTGAAATATTTAGAGTTTTGAAAGAAAAAAACCACAAATGTTATACCGTTTTCGAAAGAGCATTAAATAGGCTAGTTTTTAAGATCATTTGCTGATTCAGTACGGTACAATATTTTTTCACAGTAAATAGTCGAACTTTAGTTGAGGTTTTCGAATTTAAATTAAATTGAAAAAACTTAATTTTTTTTGAGGTTAGCGAGCTAGTTTTCAATGAAATCATGGGTTGATTATCTCAACCAACTATTGATGATAGCACATGAAAATTAAACGATAAGTTAGAAGTTATTTTTTAGTTTAGGTTTTCGGATTTAAATTGCAACTAGATTTTTTCTTGTCAGTGAGCTAGTTTTTAATGAAAAGGTCGATTGTCTCAACCAACTATTGATGGTTAATGCACAAGAAAAAAACTATAAGTTAGAAGCTATTTATATTCAAAACAGGGGAGAAAATGACCAAAAAGTATAGATTCAAAAAAACACATAAGAGTGGTAATATCTCAAAATCCAGAAAACTTTTACTGAGGTCATGTTGATATTATTTGATTGACCTGAAGCCAATCTACCTCCAGTATCACTTACGTGTTATTTATGGGATACCCTGTATATATAAATATATGAATTTTACACGTAAATTATTTTTCAATATTTATAAGTTCTAATGATATATGTTATAATGATAATGACATATTTGCTCTTTATAATAGAAAAATATTATATATATATATATATATATATATATATATATATATATATATATATATATATATATATATATATATATATATATAATATATATATATATATATATATATATATATATATATGTATATATATATATATATATATATATATATATATATATATACATATATATATATAGAAGTGAAATTATGAAATTTAAAAGAAAAAAAAAGTACTGTGTAGGTACTACTTTTTTAGAAAAATATTCTCAATTTGTTTGTCTTCTGTGTTCTTCCAAACGTAGTAATTCAATTGTAAACTTGTTTTAAAATGTAATGTTGATCAATATTACCAACAAAGAAATATTATGGCTCAGCATAGAAAGGCCTGCAGGATTATTGGTTATAATTTTTAAGATTTCTTATTCTCAGTTATGAATTGCTGGAGTGGCTAGAGATCTATTCAATTATTTTACGGTCTACTTTTTATATAGCAATCAACCTTTCTTTCGTCATATCTTCTTTGACCTTATTCCCGCTGCAATTTATTCAAAAGAGCGTGAACGAGTCAACATCTCACGTCCTTCAATTAGTTGCTATTTCTTATTGATTCATATTGCGATATTTATTCGCCAATTGAAAGCTAAAGATTTCATCATTTGTATACATTATTTTTAAGGATGTTCCTAACTGCGATATTTTATTACGATATTCAATTGAATCGACATGAAAATATAAACTTAAAGGAACTCCTTATATTAGATGGGTGTCTAATTTTGGATAAAACATTGTTTTGAAACATAATAAAAGGTTTTTCAACATGAAATGATCCTCTTTAAAAGATATAGTTCAGTTGTTCACCACTAGGCAGCATATAAATTCGTATTTATTTTCACAGAATTTTTGGTTCTTCATCTGAAAACTGTTGTAAAAGTATTAATATTGACAATAGGCAAGTGCAATTTTTAACAGGTGTACTGGAATATTTATAGAATAAGACGAATTGAAGCATTCTTTTGTATTAATCACATAATTTCATAGATGAAGGTTGCCTCATTTTGGACAGAATACATGTTTTACGTAAAACAAAAAAGAAGACGTTTGGCAAAAAGAAAACTGTGGAGAGAAGAGAAAGTTATAATTGATTCTTTGGACTACCCAGATCTTACTTATAAAGATGACTCCAAATATGGATGCTGATCAAGGAATTGATGCTGAGTATATTTTCTGCACTAGACATTATTCACAACATGAGCCAACATGAAAAAAACTGAATATAGTGTTCAATTTGTTTCAGATGGTCACATGAAGATTTGGCGAATTTTTATCAAAATGAAGCTTATCTGTGTGAAAGAATAGTTTTGAAGGAGATATCCAATAATTTGAACCTGTTTTTTCATTTTGAAATAGTGTCATTTTATGATATTTCCTATTTCTCATGTCTTTTAAAGAACTTAAAGAAGTAACTTTTTTGAACTGTGAAAACGAGCGCAGAAAATCTGACTGAAGTGAATCAGAATTATCATTATAATCAATGTAAAATTGAAATTCAGACATTAGTTTTACCATACCTATGTATAAGAAGTTGGAAAAATAGGATGTACAAAAAAATCATACTCACTTTTTCGTAAAGTACAAGTGAGTATCAAATTCGACGTAGAATGGGTATGTTTGTGCGGCTGTCCTTTCCCTGTAAAAAAAAATCGGGAATTAATTCATACATATAGAACTATATAATAGAATTTCAATGAATTAAATATTGCTGGCCGTTACTAGATGTTAATCTATTTCAATAAGAAAAGCAGCAGAAACACTCAGTTTTACGGATTTACACTAAATTTCATTACAGGTATAAGAATTCTCATCTATTACTTAATACTTAGACTATACCCCAACCACAATTCCATTTCTCTTCCGGCTATCTCTGAGAATAACATAATCAAGGCTTCTAGGAAAAACAAAAATAAATTTACTTCTGGTGTGAACCATATACCTAGTTTTTTGGTTAAGGACTGCATCCATTCTTTTGCCGAACCATTGTCTATAATTTTTAATATTATTTTGAAGAATATGCATATTCCGAAGATTTGGAAAATTACTAGAATTTGTCCAGTTTTGAAATCTGGCGATCCTGCCCTAATAACTAACTATAGACCAATAGCTTTTTTATGCAATTTTGCTAAAATACTTGAAATTATTCTACATGACTCTATTTATTGTTCAGTTCGTACACTTATTTCACCACATCAGCATGGTTTTATGAAGAATCGCTCAACTGTTACTAATTTGGCATGTATTACTCAGTCTCTGTCTGAATCATTAAATGACCGTGGTCAGATGGATGTTATTTACACAGATATTCAGAAGGCCTTTGATCAGATCGATCATAGCTTATTGATGTCTAAACTTCAGTCTATTGACTTTTCGTCCCAGTTATTATTATTGATGCTATCATATTTTTCAGATCGTTATCAATATGTTGAACATGGAGGATGTGAATCTGCACTCTATCGTGCCTCATCCGGTGTGCCACAAGGGTCCAATTTAGGACCTTTATTATTTCTTATATACATTTGACGATCTGTCTCTACAACTTGACTGTATGCATCTGCTTTTTGCTGATGATTTGAAAATATTCGCTGTTATTAATGATCGTCATGATTGTGCTAGATTACAAGTATCTTCGGATACGGTCAATTTATGGTGTTCCAACAACGGACTAAAACTTAATGTCAGTAAATGTAAAGTTTTGTCGTTTTCTCGTAGATTGACTCCGATTCACCACGGCTATACATTGGATGGTCAGATTCTAGATAGATGCGTTGAGTTCAAGGATCTAGGGGTTGTTTTTGACTATAAGCTGTCCTGTTCAGAGCACATAAGTCGTATCACGGCATCTGCAATTAGAACGCTGGGTTATTTTGTCAGAAACTGAAACAACTTTATTAACCTCGGCACGATGAAAACGTTATACTATTCTTTTATTCGTAGTAAGCTAGAATATGCCTCTGTAATCTGGTCTCCTCTGTACAATAATTCTGTGGTAGACTTGGAGGCTGTTCAGAGAAAGTGTTTGAAATATATGTATTTCAGATGTTATGGGCAGTACTCTCCGAGAAGCTTCGACCACTCTGTCCTAACCATAAGTCTTGGAATTAATGTGTTGCAGTTGAAACGTGAGTGTTTTGCTCTAACGTTACTGTACAAAATTCGGCACAATAAAATTGAGTCACCATTTCTTCTTAGTAAGATAAAAATCCGCGTACCAAGGCCTGGTCTGAGACGGAGTAATACTTTTTATGTTGATCACAGCAGATTGAATGTTATGTCATGTTCTCCTATCAATTTCATGTGTAATGTTTATGATGTTGTAATCGATGTGATATATATTTTATTTACAACTATATATATAATGTCATCATTACTGACGTTTAAAAAGTCTGAAACTGACATATTACCTACTTTCAATTCCCACCCACGGGTGGGAAATTTTCCACCCGTGAGAGGATTTTTTTCTGTTTATTTTGAAAGAAGATGTCTTTTTTAAGTTTTTTAAATGAAAGGTTCATTTACCTATTTGATTTTATTGAGACTTATAAGCACACTTGACAACATTAGCACTTCTTAAGTTCCTTAGGATTAGTAAACACAAAATTAACAAGAACTGAACTTTTCAAACAAAGGATTAATAATTTCTGTATGTCCATATATTTAGGGATTATTGACATTATTGAAATTGATCGTTATGGTCGAACTATTGTGAGATGCTACAGAAACCATTAACCCATGCGTATATTCTTTGCTTGAAAAGTTCAGTTCTTGTGGTACAGATGGTGAACTCTTCATGGTGACTGATGAAGGATTGGAGGAAGTAGTTTCGCCAGAGAGCAGATTAGCAGTCTTCGTTTGATTGGAGAACGAAGTATCTACATAGCCTTCCGCCACGGTACTCGATTTCCATCCTCCCAATCTCTTTAATTGTAGAACATCTCCTCCACTGAACTCTGATTCCGAACTAACTCTCTCGACAGTAATGTAACACTTCCCACCTCGGTATGTAATATACTATTGATGCGCTATCGGTGATTTTGACTTGCCATTTAGAACAGCGCACGGAGGTATCATGATGTTTTTTTTTAAATTTATTTCTGCTGTGTACATTCTGTACATGGGATTATGAATTGTATATTATTTGCTTGTGGTTTTGATAGAATTCTAATAATTTTCTTATATGTTAGCATAAGAGACTATTATTATATATATTTGTATTTAAATTTCTATTATTTTTCTCTGTAATTGGGTGTAAACCTGTTGGGAATAAATTTATTTATTATTATTATTATTGTTATTACTTACGAACAAATTGACTTAAATCATTCTCCACTCCTAAACATATTTAATACCTGACGTAGTTTGTGCAAGTTTTCTGAAAGGATTACCTACCCTCCATCTTAATTTTAATTTCTTGTTGTAATCGTTTTTTCCTTGGTACTGAAAATTTTATGTGACACTAAGAAACCAAGATGTCAGTATTTCATTATATTCGAAGAAGTCACCTTGTGGTGAAACGCCGGGTCATAGAGTCAATATAATAACGGTTAAAATCAATCATGTATTTTTTTTAATATATATATATATATATATATATATATATATATGTTATGTGTATGTATGTATATATACACATATATATATATATATATATATATATATATATATATATATATATATATATATATATATGTGTGTGTGTGTGTATATATATAATTTTTGTCATTATTGATGTTTTAATGACAAAAATTATAGTAGTATATGATTTTATTGAGAAGTTAGCGTTTCGTCACGATATCGATGACTTTTTCGAAACGTGAAGAATGTGAAATTGAAATCAATTCGATGTATCATTTTGTTGAAAGCAGCTAAAATGAAACATCAATGAATTAAATCGAATTTTTAGTTCAGAAACTTCAACGATAAAAATAACATTTCAATTTTTATTAGGATTCGGTGCGAATATCCCAAATCGAACGGTTGTGTTTCAACATCTGTGTTATTGGCTTCTTATCGAGAATTTTTTCGTTCCAAATTAAATAATAAGTGATTTACCGAGAATTAAACTTGCGTATCTGTAAGTAGACCAAATCTAAGCTATTCTCAAAGAAAATTAACATTTTACGAATTGAACACGATATAATTACAAAGTCACCTGAAATCTAGGTACTGGAATGGACAGGGTCAAACCTGCCCAATTCGACGTTCTAAAATCTCTTCAACATATTCTGATATGTCATCGTTAAATCCATCACAGACCACTTCTGACTACAGGAGCTCCGTTACTGATCCACTACCAACTTCCAACACTACACAAAACATCTCCACCAACAGCACTATGACCATCAATAACACATCATCACCTTCCTCTTCGTCAATCCTACCTAGCCAGTACAAAACTTATTCCAACGCTGCGAATCAAACAAGATATCCACACAAAGAGCAGGCTATCATTTTTAACGCCTTAGAGGGGGTCCCTATTCAAGACTACTTAATTCCCTTAGGAACTGTTATACAACCTAAGCATATTACACATGTCTCTAAAATGACTAATAATAGAATCTGCGTATACCTAGCTAATAAAGACATAGTAAAAAAATTCTTTGAAGATATTGGAGAAATAATGGTAAATGGTGAAATACTTAAAGCCAGGAAACTTGTTACACCGGCTGAACGACTAATACTATCTAATGTATGCCCCAGCATACCGAGTGATCTTTTAATAAAAGAACTACAAAATATGGGTTTAAACCCAATTTCACCCATGACACTCCTAAGAATTAGCACAGTACTTCCAGAATTTAGTCATATTCTTAGTTTTAGAAGACAAATTTTCATTACTCCTCACAATATTCAAGTTCCTGATTCTATATTGATTAATTATGATAATACATCATATAGAATTTTTATAACACAAGATGGGATGGCTTGTTTTAAATGTCGCAAGACAGGACATCTTGCAGCAAATTGTCCAGTTCCAACCCCAGTGAACTTAAATCAACTACAGATGGACACGACTCAATCACTTACAACATCATCAAACAACAATACTACAATAAATGCGCCTAGCCCCTCTCCTGAGATCACAAAATCCCCACTTATTGCAAAGATCAACCCTGCTGATACACTAATTCCATTAGAAACTAATACTGCAAAAAGACCCATGTCGGAAGAATCAAGTCCTGTCTTAGACGGAAAAGTGTCAGAGCCACTTTTCCAAAAACCTAATTTATTTAAAAAACCATCGAAGAAAATAAAAACAACCACAGCAATCGTACCACCCATTCCTGTAACAACTTTGCTTCAACCAGCTAAAGCATATATTACAGAAAACTCTCAAGAACAACCCTTAAATTATGAACAGCTAGTAGACCTGTTTGAAAACACCCTAGGCTCTCATAACACACTGGAAATAGTTAAAGACTACACGACAGATTATGCTTCTCTAGCGAATATGTTGGGCAAAATTTACCCCCTACTTACAGAACGACGAATAAAAAGTAGAATCACTAAACTTAAACAAAAAATATATTCACACCTAGGAAGCGAACTAAATAACGACAACGAAATGACAGCTACGGAAAGTGACTCATCCTCTCAAGAATAGAATCTTATTATTATCTGTCTATTTTATTTTTATTTTATTTTACTTAATCTCAAAACAATGCTATTTAAATCAATAATTCAGTGGAATCTAAATGGTTACTATGGACGTCTACCTATGCTACAAAAAATTTTATCAGAACATTCTCCTGATATTTTATGCCTTCAAGAGACACATTTTAAACAAGATCATTATCATTCCCTAAAAAATTATCAATGCTTCTTTAAAAACAGAACTAATCGAGAACATGCCAGTGGCGGAGTTGCTATTTACGTATCGAACACATTAGAAGCGAAAAATATTCCAATTAATTCCAACATTGAAGTCATTGCAACCAAAATTAAGAGCTCGCACCCAATACACATATGTAATTTTTACCTACCGGCAGGTCCATTAGACATGCAAGACATTTGTGATGTCATTGATCAAATACCAACACCCAGATTAATTTTAGGCGATTTTAATGGACATCACATATTTTGGGGTTCTGAGAATGGCGATAACCGAGGGCGAATAGTTGCAGATGTTATTGACCATTTTGATTTCAACCTATTAAATGATGGCTCTAAAACTCGCTTCAACTCAGCAACAGGAGAATCGTCTGCAATTGATCTATCCTTTTGCGATCCTACGATTTCATTATCTTTGTCCTGGGAAGTAGATTCATATTTATATGATAGTGATCACTACCCAATTATTATACGTAATAGCAACTACATATCTAATCCTACGTTACCATCTTACATCTGGAGATTAAAAAGTGCAAACTGGATTGCCTTTTCCGAAAATATCCAGAACAAAATAGAAAACCTCACTATGAAGGAGACAATCGATGAGGATTTTAGACATTTAGAAAATATTATCATATCCGCAGCAGAACACAGTATTGGTAAAACAAAGATGATAACAGGCAGAACTCCAGTCCCGTGGTGGAATAAAACATGCGAAGATGCTATTAAAGCTAGCAAACATGCCTTTAATGTATACAAGAGGCATAAGACCACAGAAAACCTAGTTGAATTTAAACGATTAAGGGCAACCTCCAGGTACATAATAAAAACCGCAAAAAAGGAATCTTGGAAGGAATTTGTGTCTTCAATTAATAGTTCCACCCCAATATCAGATGTATGGAAAAAAATCAAAAAGATTTCTGGTAAAAACTATTTTCAAAAAATAAGGTCATTATATCATAATGGAATTACTGTTACAGATGATAAACAGATTGCAAATATCCTTTCCGATACGTATGCTAGCCACTCCAGCAACAACAATTATGATAATGACTTCATTGCAGAAAAAGTTTTGAAGGAAGCAAATGAAATTGAAATTGTAAATACACAAGACTCATTAAATAACATAATAACTGAAGCTGAATTCAATGAAGCATTAAATGACTTGAAAGATACGTGCGGAGGACCAGATGATATTCCTGTGGTGTTCTTAAAGCACTTCCCTCAAAATGCCAAAGACTATTTGTTACGCCTATTCAACAAAATATGGACCGAACACGTTTTCCCAGAAAAATGGAGTGTAGCAATAGTTATACCTATACTAAAACCAAATAAACCTAAAACGAACGCTGAATCTTACAGGCCCATCTCACTTACATGTTCAATATGCAAACTTCTAGAGAAAATAATTAACAAACGACTTTTATGGATCCTTGAAAGCAGAAATCTTTTAGTCCCACAACAAAGTGGGTTCAGGCAACATAGATCAACGATAGACAACGTTATTGAACTAGAAAGCTTTATTCATGAGGCATTCGCATTGAATCAGAAATGTCTGGCCATATTTTTTGATATTAACAGAGCATTCGACACAGTTTGGAGATTTCATATATTGAAGACGTTGAGTGAATGGAATATACAGGGGCACTGTTTAGCTTTCATGAAAAACTTTCTCAAAAGAAGAACTTTTGCTGTAAGAATAAATACGGAGATCTCAGAAAACAAATTGCAAGAAAACGGGACGCCGCAAGGTTCCGTCATAAGCCCAACATTATTTATTATAGCCCTAAATAGTATCCTTGAAAGTATAAAAGCTCCGTTGAAAGCAAGAATATACGCCGACGATTTAGTTGTTTTCTTAAAAGGAACAAATTTGAACACGATGAACAAATTTCTCCAAGATTTCCTTTCAAACCTAGAGATATGGTGTTCGCAAACAGGATTTCGTTTTTCAGCCTCCAAGACACACTGCATCTTATTTAGCAAAAAAAGTGAAGTATTTCAACCTAATCTGATACTGCATGGTCATCGTCTGGAATTACTAGCCTCCGCTAAATTTCTAGGCATGCACTTAGATAGTAGATTAAATTGGAAAATACACATCAATAATCTTGTGTTAGAATGTCGAAAAAGACTTAATATTCTGAAAGTGGTGGCTAACCAGAAATGGGGTGCTGACGGACCAACTTTAGTATTACTATATAAATCCCTTATTAGATCAGTATTAGACTACGGTGCTATAGCATACGATTCAGCAAGCAAGTCCACTACCAGCTATCTTGAAATTATTCAAAACTCGGCGTTTAGGATTATTCTTGGAGCCTTTAGAACTACGCCGGTAAAAAGTTTACAGTGGGAATTGGGAGAACCTAGTTTAAGTCTGAGACGAAAACTTTTGAGTGGATACTACGCAGCAGCTATCCTTGCAAATAAGACAAATCCATCATTTCAATACACACACTCCAATAAGCTAATAGGATATTTTGATGGCAAACCTAGAACACCAACACCATTCTACGAAAGGATAAGGACGTACTTTCAAAAAATTGACTTCTGTATCCCAACAGTTTACCCAGTTTCCTGCAGCGACATAGAACCCTGGCTGGTAAAGATACCTAAATGCAACTTAAGTCTAAATAACTATGACAAACAAAATACAAACCCCACCATCATGAAAGTCAAGCTAATTGAAATTCAGGAAACTTACCGCAACTACCAAAACATATATACAGATGCCTCCAAAACCTCATTAGGCGTAGGAGCAGCTGTGGTAACTGATTCGCAGAATTTCCTGTACAAACTTCCATCCTGCACAAGCATCCTCTCGGCAGAACTGTTCGCTATATATCAAGCCCTAAAACATGTTAACGCAAACAACCTCCAAAACAATTTCCTTCTCCTTACAGACTCCCTCAGTTCCTTATACTCCATTCAACAGCTCTACTCCAAACACAGTGTGGTTCAACATATTAAAGAAGAACTCTTCGTGGCCGGAGAACGAGATAAAGACATCATCTTTATTTGGATCCCATCTCATATTGGCATTAGTGGAAATGAAGAAGCAGACAAGTGTGCTCGTAAGGCGATTACAGATGACAGTGCAGTTTCGATTTCAGAAGTGGTTAGTGCGGATATGAAAAGTGTGGTAAACCAAAAAACGATCTCTCTGTGGCAGTCTCAGTGGTCTGAAAGTGAGTCAAAACTCCGCGAAGTTAAGCCTCTGTATCAAAAGTGGAATCCCGTTTCAAAAAACAGACAAGAACAGGTGGTTATTTCGCGACTACGGTTAGGTCATACTAAATTAACTCATAGTTACTTAATGAAACGTGAAGAGAATCCAATATGCGACTCATGTAATGTAAACATATCGGTGAAACATATCCTCATAGAATGTCCTAAATATCGAGCTCAACGACAAAATTGTCAACTACCTGATAAATTCGAAGTCATATTTCAGAATGAAAATTGTCATAAGCTAATCACATTCTTGAAATTGATTAATGTTTTTAATTATGTGTAATAACTTACTGTACCGTCGCTAATAACCTTTTATGGTTGATGCGATTTTTTTGTAAATAAAAAAAAAAAAAAAAAAAAAAAAAATTTTTATTAATAAAATTCTAATAATTCGAATCATTAGCATTAAAACTTCTTCTACTCTTCTGTCCAAGAAGAGTTTTCCACTTTATTATGTGAAATTCGAACCACAAAATCGAAACGCAATATAAGAGATGTTGTTATATTTAACTCCGAACTAATCTGGAAAAATAGGAACTGATCTGGAAAATGCTCTGATATTCAATTAGGCTCGGTAAATTGCAAGTGAACTGAAAGTTCATCCGTGCATTCTTAAACTTTCTAAAATCAAGAGAAAGATAATATATTTTACTTACTTTTGTGTATTATTAACACTTTCTGATATTATGAATGCCGCAAAATGTATCAATTCTGTACAATAATAAACTAGATATTCACAGTTTTGATTATATTGCTTTTCGTCACTAAATGAATCTATAATAAATTATTCACTGTTCAGCCTAACATTTTCTCAATTCAATTGTCCAATTTCAATTTCTCATTAGGGTGTTTGCACTCGGAGCGATATCATTACATTATATAGCGCAGGATAAATGGTCGCAATATTGCTCTACGCCAAATTTACGTATCAATCCCTTACAGCCACTAGGGTTGCCAGGCGTCCGGATAAAGCCGGGCATAGGTAGGCTTTTTGATTGCGTGTCCGGCCAAAATAAACGGTGTCCGGCTTGTCCGGCTTTTGTTAGGCTTTTTACATTATAGTAAAAACATAAAAATAATTTTTTTATTTCATCAACCACAGAGGTTATTAACGAACTTTAATATAGTATACAATTTGAGGTCTTTAGAAAATTTTTACATTTTGGCTATATGAGTTCGAGGAGATTAAAAGAGTTTAGGAAAGCTTTCACTGAGTTTATATTGCACTTGGGTCCTAGGATGTCCGCTATCGAGCCTATTGGAAAGTTTGCTGCTTTTCGGTGTATCGCGTAGTGAGGGCAATTGACGAGTATATGTTCTACTGTTAGCTTCGTGTTGCATCGGTTGCACTTTGGTTCGGTTATTGGGCGACTAAACAAGTAGGAGTGAGTCAGATTTGTGTGACCTAGTCGCAATCTAGTTAGTAGTACTTGATCTTTTCTGTTTTTGGGGAGGTTCGACCAGGGTTTCACGTCATTTCTCACTTTCTTCAGCTTACTTGAACAAGATTGCCACTTATTTTTCCAGGTACTGAGCACTTTTGATTTGATGATACATTTGGCGTCATTACTCTCTATTACCTGAACAGATTGTACACTTTCACTGGTTACAGCTTCTTTGGCGAGTTGGTCTGCTTCTTCGTTTCCTGGCAATCCAATGTGGGATGGGATCCAGATGAATACGATGTCTTTTCCATATTGATGAGCTAAGCTGAGTTCTTCTTTTAGTTTAGAAATTAAGGGATTGCTGGTATGTATCCGCTGTATGGCTTTCATGGAGCTGAGTGAATCAGTAAGAATTGTGAAATTTAAAGAGATAGAAGAGTTAACGAAAATGATGGCTTGGTATATTGCATATATTTCTGCAGTGAATATTGAAGATTCGGATGGAAGTTTGAACATAAGTCTACAAGTAGGGGTCACCATCGCTGAGCCCACTCCTTCGGTGAGTTTCGAGCCGTCGGTGAAGATTTGACAGTAGTCTTGATATGGATTTAACAGGTTTTGTAGGGCTACTCTGATTAGATGGGAGCTTGTTGATTGTTTATTAAAACGAGTCAATGATGTAATGAATTTCAGTTCTTTTATTTGCCATGGAGGCGTAGAGATATATTGAGTTATTAGACATTCTGGGATAGTGTAGCTCAGTTCTTGTTGCTGTTTTCTGATTCTTCCATAAAATGGTTTCGAGAAATTTGGATTGTCAAGAAAAAGGTTAGGAAAATTTTCAGTGAAACAACTTTGGTATGTGGGGTTTAGAGGATTAGATTTGATTTTAGTTGCATAAGCGAGGCTTAGGTACAGTCTTCTATATTCCAGGGGTGGCTCACTCGCTTCGGCGCAAAGGTCCATTACTGGCGATGTCCGAAAGGCTCCCGTTATAATTCGCAGTGCAGAATTGTGGATAGTACTGAGCGATTTTAGTAACGTCTTTGATGCAGTAATGTAAATAAAACAGCCATAGTCCATTTTGGAACGTATTAACATCCGATATAAAGTCAGCATCACAGTTCTATCCGCTCCCCAGGATTTATTTGCTAGAGTCTTCAGAAGATTGAGTCCCCTCTGGCAGGATGAAACAAGATTTTTGATATGAGTATTCCATTTCAGTGAGTTGTCGAAAGTTATCCCCAAGAACTTAACGGATGTTTCGGCTTTTAATTTATGTTTGTTAAGTTTCAATTCGGGGGTGTTTGCTGTTTGCCTTTTTGAAAATAGAATATATTTTGATTTTTCACTTGAAAAGGTAAACCCTGTCTTCTGGGACCATGATTCTAGGCTGAGTATGAACTGCTGTGTAAATGAAAACACATTATAAATGAAAATACATTATTGCAGTACAATATTTACGATTCTGGACTGAAAACTTTTACAAAGATACAAAACATTTCACATGGATGGCTTTAAAAGATGTTACTAAAAGGAATCAAGTTTCTGATAACAGATGCATGTTGACACTGTAGCTTAAATGTTGGTTGAATAATTTAATTTAAAATATTTGACGTGTAAGGGTTTTTACGACTGCATTCTGAAAAAGACAAAGCTTTTGAAGCAAGTTTCTGCTCACCAAAGATATGAATAATTACTTTTTTTTAACTTCAATAGAAGAAGTTTTATTTTGTTCAGATTGTTTTTTCATTTTGTTTTGCTTCGAAAAGTAATAGCAGGTAAAGAAGACTTATCTGTGCAATTGCCTTTAAACAGAATTTAAGAAGAGTTTAAAAATGTTGAAAGATGTTTATCTAGAATTTAATTTTGACTAATGACTTTATTTGACTGATTTATAATAAAGTACTTAGATTGATTTGTTATTCGATTTTATTAATATTTCATAAGAATTTGACAAGATTGATGGTAATAAATAAAATAGCTTGATTTTATATATAATTCTTTCATCGTACCTATTAATACTAAGACACAAACTATTCGATAATGTAGGGTGTCCGGCCTTTTTACTCAAATGTCCGGCCAAACTGGCTGGTTTGTCCGGCTATTAGGCTTGGCGACATGGCAACCCTACTTCCACACAACATAAGAGATATTATAACAAGTATGGTTGCGCCGACGCGATATCTCGTAAACACGCGATATGTTTTACTGAAATCCCGCAATTTTTTGCTGCTGCGAATGCAAATCTATGCATTTTTTCACATAATTTACTGAATGTTGCCGCGATTTGTTGTGTATCATTCGCACAGCATTGCAAGCATGCATACTGTTGCGTCGCAAGAGCGATCTGGATGTTTCCTTTTAATTAAGCCAATACTAAATTCTACAAATTTGATAAGTTCTCAAGTTCGACTTTTCGAATTATGAAAATTAGGTATTTGTCAGCCTTTTCTAGGTATAGCTGTTTGGTAGATTTTATATTATGTTTGGCTATTCTGTTGTACTGTAAATGTTACTACGTCCTATAAGATCCTCGAGAATGATACCATTGTCACAAAAAATAATCCCCAGAAGGAATCTATTATAAACAAGAGGACAATAGTATAACCCAACTACGTAGCTTGCTTGGGATGAACCAAGAATCACCGAATTTTGCGTCGAAGATTCCTTTCTTTAACTCTTCTGCATCTTCTCTCCATGACAATACTAACAATACTGATGAGGAACTTGTAAACCCCGCATTAAATCTTCTAATACGCACAATTTTATAGTAGCTATAAATCGTTGTATGTGAAAAACAAGTGCTTTATTGCTCCGTAATATACATATATATATATATATATATATATATATATATATATATATATATATATATAAATATATATATATATATATATATATATTATATATATATATATATATATATATATATATATATATATATATATATATGTATATAAATATATACTTGTATCAGTTCTTTTTTTTTAATTTCAATTATTTTAGAAATTTTTGCTTATATACTATTATAATTTTTTGGATTAATAAAAATAGCATTCGCTCTTGTGGACAGAATAAAACTTATTACAAATTGTTCAATGCTTCATTTCAGATTCAAATTCCTATGAGAAAAAATTTTATTATAATTCTGATTTATTCCTACTTTTCAATAATATTCTATAGTCAAATGTGAAGATAAGAACTCTTGATGATTCAATTGATAAAAATTATTTTTTTATTGTATGATCATTAATTTGTTATTCAATGAATATGGTGATATGATATATATTACGAATGATACTTTGTTGAATAGCTTTCAATATATATATGTAATGTTGATTTTGTCCTCATTGAAAATATGATTTTCATAATGTCTTCGCTATATTTTTATAACTTTTCTTACTTCTCGAACTTCTTGACTTATATACAATTTTTCCTGTATTGAGAAACGAAATTAAATAAATCTTTCAAAGAGATTTACACAGAATTTATAACATTGTGACGCACGTTTCACCTTATCAAGACTTTTTCTGACATTATTCACATTTGCTTTACAATGTGGATGAATATAAAACGAAGTAATGAATTTCAATATTCAATCTTTTTTGTTTAGTGGTATATTTGACTAATATCAATCTAATGCAAGCGTCATACAGAAGCTTGTTTTACAAAATACATATTGGAAGTTCTCCTGAAGGCAATTACCGAAAACAAGGATCAAATAATAAAAACGATAAAAAAACCGCCGTGAAATCGATGAAATAATGAAACTTCAAGTAGGAACGGACGAGGTCGATCCACAGACTTCATTTTTGGGAAATTTCACGTTCACGACGCAATTTCATGTAAATGAATATTTCGACAGGCTAAGGTATTTCAATATCATTCACCTGCCTCGCATCGGAAATCGGTCGTATAAAACATCTCTCACCACCGTCGACAGTTGGAAATAGACGATATGAGAATAATTGTTAGGCATATTTCAGCGAAAAGGAGACCACCTGCATTGAAAAGGAGACCACCTGAAATTTTCTTCAAATTTGAAACGAATTTTCACTTCCACGTATATAATATGAAAATACACTTCAAAATTTATACATTTACTTTTCTACCTTTCAACAAGAATTGTTACTGATAATATTCATTGAGTACCTAATATCAGTAAAAATAAAGAAAAATTCTATTTCTAAAATCTTTGTTGAGTTCAAGATAATTCATCAGGCGTTCCGTAGTTTCTTTTGAGAGAGTGGAAATAAAAATAGTATTTGTTTCAATTGCAATAATGAATTTTCCGCAAGTATCCTGATTCTAGGTTAAGATTCTCACTAATTTATTTAACATGGGGTTATGCTACAACGCGAAACTAATAGAAAAATTTTAAACATTCCAACCAGCGTTCTGCAGATGTAAGCATCCATGGTGGCCACTTTTCGGTGTGAAGTGACATGAGTTTCCGACAATTGGCGTGTCTATGCCTAAAGTGAGATACCATCCTTTCCGATGGATGGATATGATTTTTTCGCATGTGTTGAAGTGCCTCAGGGACATACGGCAGGAACTGACATAGGTACCATAATAGTGCGACGCTAATATGGGTCGCAGGACATAAACGCATTGTCGGCAACGAAGAGCGGACGTGTTAGCCAGACGGGGATCTAGTATTCCTTTTTTGGGGACAGAACCTATTTAGGCGAATCCTGGGATTAGGCAAGCAAAAGCATTTATCGTCGATGATGAACTAACTCCTAGATGTGAGCAGAGGGGATATCAGGCTAGCAGTGGGTAAACTAACTAGAAATTGCAACCTTAGAACACATATGCACATACTTGGGAATAGTGAATCCAGTGTGTAGAGGGAGTGCATGGAGAACGAAGAAACAACCACCCTCGTTGTCTGTCACTGCCCGGCACTAGCAAAAAATTGATTGAAGTACCTGGGGATACATTTCTTGAAAGCAAGGTAATTGATAGCTTTTGCTATAATTAGGGTGCTAACCTTCATGAGTTCCAGCGGTATGGCATAGGAGGAGGAGGAGAAGGAGAGTGGATGACAATTGGCCTAGGTCCAAAGTGCGAGGTACAAGACATGCCCCCTACTCAGTATTAATATTATTATATCTTCTTATACTAAAAAAAGATGTTTGTATATATGTACTCATTAATAGTTATTTAATAAACTAGTTTATCAATGACAGCGATTAATGGTTGAGATATTTTAATAGTTAATAGTTCGAGACCATTAATCGCTACATTAATAAACGAGTTTAATACAAGATTTTTCCGTCGACCTCATCATGAATTGAGTATAAATTCTTGATTGAAATAAATTTTTATTTTGCATGACAGATACACTCGACACAATATAAATTTCTATGTTCATTTCGATATATTTATATTTATGCTCCCGAAGGAACAATTTGAGAAATTCATAGATGGAATATTAGACATGTGACATTCTGAATAGTTAACATTACCTACAATATCCGATAAGGAATATGTGGAACTGTTGGAAGCTGAAGTGTTATTTACTTTCGAACGGCGATTATTGCATAATATTTTTTCCGCAGTTTCTACTTTATTTTGTATAGAGTTAAATTTTTCGATTTGAATTATGAATTCCTTTCCTCTGTGGAAAAACAGTACAGACACAAAATAATGCAACTATTCCGTGCTGAATACTTCTGTGTTTGGTTGCCCATGACAATCATACATTAAAATAGGAGATTGCACATTAAAATGGGTCATTAATGATCAATTTCGTGTACGTTAAAGTAATCTTTTATTTAGAGGTCGACGGAAAACTCCATTTTCTTTCGATCAATCACATCGATGTGAAAATCAGATGTGTTGTTTCTATAAACATGAATTTTGTAAAACGAATATTGTCGGTATTTGGCCTGGCGCGTTCGCCATTTTGCATTAAAAGTTCAAATTCTCAATATTATGACAACAAAATTTCATTTAGTCGGACTAAACGACAGCAACGCGTGGCTAAGTAGCTTATATACTGTCATGTTAATATATATTTATATATATATATATATATTTATATTAATATATATTTATATTAATATATATATATATTATATATATATATATATAATATATATATATATAATATATATATATATATATATATATATATATATATTATATATATATATATATATATATATATATATATTATATATATATATATATATATATATATATATATATATATATAAATATATATAAATATATATATATAAATATATATATATATATATATATATATATCCGTTGACGTTCGATAATGCAATAGTGTATTATTTTAAGGCAAAATACCACTATTACACTAATAATGTCGTCATTTAATTCGAACGAAAACATTTTTCATGAAACGATCACACATTGCGTTCTTCAAATTATACCCTAAAATATTTGAATGAATACCTTCTCCTCATAAATAAATTTTAATATCGTAGAACCTTTCACGGTGATGTGAAAGTAAACTTGGAATTACCGAGAAATTTGCAAAGAACAGAATCACTATCATTTTAGTCGAATGAACAAAGAAGTTATCAAATATGAACTATATTGCAATTAATCTACATATGAATAATATATTGAGAATCGATTCATGCTCTTCAAAGCAACAATAATCTAATGAATTGTTTGTTTTCTCGTTCAGGGACTTGTAGAGCGAAACTAAGCAATGAAGATTCGTATTAGAATTTCTCTGTTTTATTCAAAAAATAGTGAATATTTTATCATACCGTTCAAAATATCACTGAAATATACAAAAAGTAGGAATATTGAAACAATGGTTAAAAATAACAATTCACACATTTATTATAAAAAATAACGCATGACGCACGTTTCGGTGGAACTTCACCTTCTTCAGATGCTAATGGAAAACTAACTATGATTCTCTGTTTTTCAAAAATGCTATCAACCAGGTGTACCCCCTTACTAAAAATAATATCAAATATAACAGCCTCACTTTCATCGGAAATTCAAGTAAAAAACTTAAATCTCTCTTATCTAAGCACAACATTAACATTGATTATCGCACCGGTAATAATTTAGGAAATCATATAAAAAATAATAAATCCAAAGTTCATAAAGATAATACCAGGAGTTTAAAAAATTGATTGTGGCGATTGTGATAAGTTTTACATTGGTAGAACTTTCAGAAGGTTTCAAACTAGAATTTCAGAACACAAACGTAGCTTTGTTAATCAGAAGTCGGATTCACATTCTGCAAACCATTTAATCCAAGAAAATCACACATTCAATTTCGATTTTAAAATATCAAATACTGAAAGTAAGGGAATTAAACTTAATTTTTCAGAATCATTACAGATAAATAAATACAAGCATTCCGGCCTCCTATTGAATAGCCAAATCAATCATACTTCAAGCCCCCCCCTTCTTAATCTTTTCAAAATTACCGAACTACCTGACTAGCAGTTCAGAATTGGTTTTTCCTTTTCTAATAATTATTTGTAACCATCTTTGTATTTACCCCTTCTACATAATTTGTCATTTCTTGTTTTCGATATAACAGAGAATCATAGTTAGTTTGCCATTAGCATCTGAAGAAGGTGAAGTTCCATCGAAACGTGCGTCATGCGTTATTTTTTATAATAAATGTGTAAATTGTTATTTTTAACCATTGTTTCAATATGTTTATTAATTTACACCAAGTATCGGCCCAATCAATCCAAAAAAAGTAGGAAATTATGAATTCTAATAATTATCAATACAAACTACTTGTTGACAGATTGGGCTTCAGAAAAAAGTTAAACGAATTCTAAACACCAGCTTTATAGTTACACAAATTAGTAATTTTAATATTTAAACTGATTTCAACATCTGATTAAGCATATAAATATTAGGTCAAGCGCCGCGTATTTTTTTTCTGCAATCTTCTACAGAATTGATTTGACTGTTGGAAAATGTTCAGGGGTGTCTCCTGAATGTAAATCCACGTTGGCGTCTTGCGGGGGTGGTCGCGTTAGCCGCCATCTTGGAAAACACGTTTTATCAAATATCTCGTGAACCGTGCATCGTACAACAAAAATAGTATAAATCATTTTCGTAGGTAGTAACATTCTCTACTACAACTTTTATTTTGAACTTTTGCCGTACAATGCATAGAGATTCATTTATAGCACTCTTAACTTTTTTCTATTTATTTATTGCTGAATATATAGTTAATGGTTGATGATACATGAAAAATGGTTATAACCAAAATTGTAGAGCATAAAATTTACTATAAATTTCATCTGAAATTTTTTTCCGTGAAATGTATACTTCAAGACCTATAGCTTGCACCTCATAAATTATCATACAAAATGTTACTCCTTACTACGAGCGGAAAACATTTCGTATCGCATAAAATGGCATGAGGTGTTCAGAAATTATTAATACTACTTTTATTAATAATAATTAATTTCATTATTATATTATATTTTTATTATATTATTTGATTTTATATTATATTATTTATAATATGAATTCATTTATTAATTTTTTTTATGGTAGGGGAAATGCATTATACACGGAGTGACGGACTCCCGGATCCGCAATAAGATTGATTGAGTTGAATATTAAAAATAATAATAATAATGAGGAGGAAAAGGTGGAGAAGGGGATAACAGAGTTAAATTGATGCGAATAAATGTTTTGAAAAAAACGGACTAAAACATTTATTTTTATGAAAAAAGTGGCATGTTATTTTATAAAGCAAGTCTCATTTGTTTCGATGATGAAGGAAGACACTCATCGCCTTGCAGATCTCCGTCTTCTGCCTCCGCTATAATAAGTGAAGGAGATGGATCGAAATTTGAGTCTTCATCAATTTTGTCTTCAATGGCATCCACTGCATTAGGCACATTGTCGCATGTTTGTCCCCTACAATAAGAACAAATAATTGAACATTTTAATCCAGCTTTTTGGCATCCACGGGCAGCCCCACAATTTTTGGTGCATTTACAAGATTATTTGTAGTAAACTTGACGGTGCGGGAGCCATAATAGTTCGAACTGGTTCAAGTCTGCTTCCAACCCCATTTTTCCGGTTCATGGTAAAATCCAAGCCAAGTTTGAAGCTGGTTATAGACTCTGAAGGAATGGTAACGTGCCGTATCTCGGGTTGGAGGTAGAAGTGATAGATTAAGCTTCGTCTTACTGGTCAATTTTCCGAAGCATTTGTATCGAAGTGAGTTAATAAACGCTTCCAATTCGTCACCTCCATACAGCGCAATAAAAAAACATTCTCCAGCATTAGCAATTATATTTGGATCAACGTTCTTTTCGAAGAACAACTCACAACTCCACAGCCTTCGATAGAGAATCGTTCTTTTGCAAAGATGAAAGAACTTTGATTTTCCCTATTTTATATATACAACGCACAAGTTCTCACTCCAAGCTATAGTAGAGAACACAGAACTGACGAAGCTACAAAAATTTCAATGCGATGAAGCCGAGTGCCACCCCTGTGTCAATATACATCATTATAATCTCGTGGTTATTCTGCGTCTACTCGGCATTACAGCGTTATAGCTCTTAAAGTATACATTTCACGGAAAAAAGTTTCAGATTAAATTTATAGTAAATTTTATGTTCTACAAATTTGATTATGACCATTTTTCATGTATCATCAACCGTTAACTATATATTTAGCAATAAACAAATTTAAAAAAGTTAAGAGCGCTATAAATAAAAATCTATGCATTTTACAGAAAAAAGTTGAAATTAAAACTAGTAGAGAATGTTATTGTCTACGAAAATGGTTTTCATTATTTTTGTCGTACAATCCACATTTCACGAGATATTTGATAAAACGTGTTTTCCAAGATGGCGGCTAACGCGACCACCCCCGCATGACGCCAACATGCATTTATATTCAGGGGACACCCCTGAACATGTTCTAACAGTCAAATCAATTCTGTAGAAGATTGCATTACGAACTGTGTTTTTTTGCTCTGGCGCTTGGCCTATATTCTATAGTTTCATTCTATCAGAACTGAATTCATCGCGTCATTTGCTCATACGTCTGTATGTTTATTATGTTTGAAGTTAAAAGTTCCTTTAACAAAGGTTTGCCTTTCTGTCCGCTAGTGTTAGGCACTTTCATTCAGGTCAAATTAGCTTAACTTCGCTGTTTTTTTTAACCGTCGTTTCAGTCAAACCCAGATATTGAGGGTGGGGAGAGCAACCTTCAAAGCTCAAATTTACTTTGAAATATATATATACATTATATATCTTACTCTATTGAAAATTGTTTCATTTATGGTAGAAATTCGACGAAGATGACCAACTGTCAAAGGTCTGACCAAGATTGGGTTTTTTTTTAATAGTGCCCGTGAAAGTAGGTTTTTGGTTAAACAAGATAAGAATAACCTTGTTATTAGCCAACGTCCGTAACGGATACGGTTTTATCAGAAGAAGAAGAAGGGCCGAACGAAGTGACCTGCTGACTAAGAGAACTCATTTTGGTCCATTTAGTCTCATAATCTGTGTGTATTTCGTCCAAGAGAAACAATCGTACTACACAGAAAAATCGATCCTTTGGAGGACTCTTCTATCCCAAAGGAGGATCGAACCACCAAGTGCTGCACATATTCAGAAATATCTTACCAATAACAAAATTTTCTAGAGGCTATTAGCCTCAGCAGATCCTTGGAGCCACACGTGGCAGAAAGTGATTATTCGAATTATTTCGAAGAGAAAGCTCTTTTTAGTAAAATAAGTAACATTTCATGTTTTTTGTTGTTATACGTACCTTCACAGCTCTTCCATATAAACCTAGAAGGCCCAAAATCTGTATTGTAATTGAGTAAGTGCTAAAGTGCCTCCTAGGAGAATCAAATTTTGTATGTAAAAACTTCATGTTCTTTCGTGGTTACTAAGGTTTTGAGTACCTCTAGAACTCGTACAGATTGAGTTTGAAGGTTCAAAGTTTGTATATGGATTTAGTTAAAATTCAAACTTACTGACTGTCCTCTACTGCTCACGTTTTTTTTTCAATTATTAGTACTTATATTTCGGTGTTAAATTCATTTCATGTGAAAGAAAATAATATGTTGCAGTGAGTTACCTGAAAGTTGAATAAGATTGTCAAAATTGAGGCAGATTTTTAATAGAATTACATAAGAAGAAATCTTGAAGTTATATCAAAATATTTTCGATTGCTACATAAGTAGTTTTTCATGAATTGGCGTAAAGCCAACAAGCTAAAAAGCCTCTGATGGCATTTTCAACTGATAAACTATATACAATTTATCGAGGTAGTATCAAGCAGATTAAACTAGTTATCTATATAACCATAAATAATCATAGATACACAGTGAATAATTCAAGTTTACAATGGAGAATATTGAGGCTTGAACTGTACGTACATCTAGATATTGAATAAATAGTTAAAAACTCTATTGCAGCGAGCTGCATTAGAAAAGCAGGTTTTCAAAACGTATCCAGTTTAAAAAATATTTTCATTCAATTATGATTTTTGTTCCAAATCCTAAAAACAAAAATTACGCATTCTATCGTGTGAAAAATATTTATTTCCTCCTCCAAAGGGGTCAACCCCCCAACCAATTCATATCGAAATGAAAATCCTCCAAGATATCATACGAAACTACCTACATACAAAGTTTCAACCCTATGGTCCCAAAATTGCGCCTTGTATCGTTTAAATAAGATTCATTTCCTCTCCTAGGGGATCAACCCCCTCCCCCAAGTAACTCGTACCAAAACCAATCCTATCCAATATATCATACGAAACTACCTACTCACAAACTTTCAATTTTATTGCTCCAAAATTACGCCCTTTATCGTGTAAAGAAGGTTTATTTCCTCCCCCGAGGGGTCAACCCCCAACCAATTCGAACTGAAACCAATCCCATTCAAGATATCATACAAAACTACCTAGATGAAAACTTTCAACCCTATTGCTATAAAGTTGCCCCTTCTGTGGTTTGAACAAGATTTATTTTCCCCCTGGGGGGTCAACCCCCTAACCAATTCGAATCAAAACTAATCCCATCCAAGATATCATAGAAAACTTAGTATTTACAAAGTTTCAACACAATTGCTTCAAATTTGCGCACATTATCGTGTAAACAAGATTTATTTTATCCCCCGGGGGGTCAACCCCCCAACCAATTCGAACCAAATCCAATCTCATTCAAGATATCATACAAAACTACCTAGATACATACTCTCAACCCTATTGCTACAAAATTGCGCCCTTTATCGTGTGAACAACTTGAAAATACATAAGCTCTTACATACATACATACAAACATATATATATATATATATATATATATATATATATATATATATATATATATATATATATATATATATATATATATATATATATATAATCTCTTGATAATTATTAGCAATAACAGGCTGGTTGAATCTTAAAAAACTCGATTTTATATTAGACTGAATAGCACGTAATAAATAACAAAGAACAACCACATTCGGAAAAAAATTTTAGCGAGACAAAGCAGTCTTTGTCTATTCAAATTTTTTCTCAAATCAATAAATGTCAAGGAGATTTCAATTTTTTCAAAAGTTTTGATAAACTATGAATGTCGTAGTGAAACATCAACTTTTTAATAAAATCGAGTTTTTCAAGGTTCAACCAGCCTGTTATTGCTAATAATTATCAAGAGATTAAAAATAGATCACAGGCAACAACAATTCGAATAAATAATTATATATATATATATGAAATTGAGTTTTTGGCGCCAAGCATCATAAAAAGTCATGAAACGAAAACTATCTTGGTCCTAGGTCCAACTTTGCTAATTGCACCCATTTTAATAAGCAGGTTTTCAAAGTAAAAACCTGCTAAAAATAATTACTATTTCATTGAGAATCATTAGAAGGAGTTAGAAGAATCAAACCTGTAAAATTATTCAATTAGATCTTAGTAGCACATGATAATATTCAGCAATTCAATTTTCAATATGCTTCGTTCGGATTGCTCTAATTAATAATCCCTTTCCATTTCAATTAACACGCCTGATCAGTTAATACGAAAAAATCGGACACGTCTATTTTCTTCGAAGTAGGGCGAACCAAGGCCCCGTTCGATTTCAAAAGAGCCGATAATTAAGAAATTCTTCCAGTTTGGAGGGCGACAACTAAACGGCATTCTTGGCATTTCGCACCTCACTTTTCAAGAAACGAACGCCAATGGAGATGAATACGGCTGAATCGGTGATCGAGTTAGGGTGAGGGGTTGGTAGCAGGAAGCGGACCTTAAGATTCGATGATTTAAAGAATATCAATTGGAAATTATTGGAAAGCTTTTGTCTCCGATGATGAGAGATTAAATTTCATAATTTATATAAGCTAGAAGATGCGGATTCAAACTTTCTGCTTCATTTCTTATCTCAGTGTTACTGTTACCATTATTATTACAGGTAAGGAATTTATGAAGTAGAGATATTTATTTAATCTGAAAATATGTCAAGCTCACCATTTCTTTTAAGTCGTTTTTTCCCAGAAAATAATAGACTATCGAAATTCAACAGTCAGGTGCGGGATTAGTTTTTTACCCCTTTTGGACCTTCTAGTGTATATGTATATATATATATATATATATATATATATATATATATATATATATATATATATATATATATATAAACTCTTGATAATTATTAGCAATAACAGGCTGGTTGAATCTTGAAAAACTCGATTTTAATAAAAAATTTGACGTTCCACTATGATATTCGTAATTGAAATTTCTTTGACATTTTTTGATTTTAAAAAATTGAAAAAAACAGGGCTGCTTAGTATATGCTATTCAGTTCAATATTAAACATTCAAAATTGTTATCACCAGATGGTAAGGGAAACCAAAGAAACCCTCACCTACGCAATGTTTGAAAAATAATAATAAAAGGGTACTATTTATCTAACAACAAAGAAATGAGTCATGGGAAAACATTAAAGAAGTGGAGTAGAATTATCGGTATAGACGCTTATATGGAAGCAGCCGTTGACACGTGTTTCGGACTCTTTGGTCCTCATCAGAACGGCGTAGCCAAGTATTGGATTGAAAATTTGAAGATGAAAAAAGTACAACAAACAAAATCCTTAGATACGGAAGATAATCACACAATTGTGGTTTATTGTCTGAACTCTCCGGTATGGGAGATTTGGTCAAACTTTGCCACGGAGGCGATTAATGCTATCCGCGAGATCTAAGAACGAGTAAATAAACAATAACAATGAAATTAGTTGCTGGAAAATATTAAATAGGTAGAGCAAAATTATCGGAATAGTTCGTTTATATGAAAGTAGCCGTTTTCAATGAAATTTTTTATTTATTTAGAATTTCAAATCTTTTAAAAACAACTATTCGAATAAATATATATATATATATATATATATATATATATATATATTGTTGTTGCCTGTGATCTATTTTTAATCTCTTGATAATTATTAGCAATAACAGGCTGGTTGAATCTTAAAAAACTCAATTTTATTAAAAAGTTGACGTTTCACTACGACATTCGTAGTTTTTCAAAACTTTTGAAAAAATTGAAATTTCTATGACATTTATTGATTTGAAAAAATTTGAATAGACAAAGACTACTTTATCTTGCTAAAATTTTTTTCGAATGTGGTTATTTATTTCGTGCTATTCAGTCTAATATCAACATTCAAAATTGTTATCATTAGATGTCATGGGAAACCACAGAAACCTTTACCTACGTAATGTTCGAAAATAAAAATAATAGGGTACTATTTATCTAACAACAAAGAAATTAGTCGCAGGAAAATATCAAAAAAGTAGAGCAGGATTATCGGTATAGAACGTCTATATGGAAGCAGCCGTTGACACGTGTTTCGGACTCTTTGGTCCCCATCAGAACGACGTAGCAAAGCAAGAGATTAAAAATAGATCACAGGCAACAACAATTCGAATAAATAATTAAATATTGCAAGCTGAAAATATGGCAATGATCCCAAACTTAAGCTGAGAGTTTCAAACATTGTTCTAGATTGTGAGTACCTTTTTTAAAAGATTTGTAATTCTGAATAAAAGTTTCATTAAAACGGCTACTTCCATATAAACGGGCTATACCGATAATTTTGCTCTACTTATTTAATATTTTCCCGCAAATAATTTCTTTATTATTGTTTATTTACTCGTTCTGAGATCTCGCGGATGGCATTAATCGCCTCCGTGGCAGAGTTTGACCAAATCTCCCAAACCGGAGAGTTCAAACAATAGTCCACAAAGGTGTGATTGTCTTCCGTAGCAGAGGTTTTTATTTGTTGTACTATTTTCATCTCCAAATTTTCAATCCAATGCTTTGCTACGCCGTTCTGATGAGGACCAAAGAGTCCGAAACACGTGTCAACGGCTGCTTCCATATAAATGTTCTATACCGATAATTCTGCTCTACTTTTTTAATATTTTCCTGCGACTAATTTCTTTGTTGTTAGATAAATAGTACCCTATTATTTTTATTTTCGAACATTACGTAGGTAAAGGTTTCTGTGGTTTCCCTTGCCATCTAATGATAACAATTTTGAATGTTGAAATTAGACTGAATAGCACGTAATAAATAACCACATTCGAAAAAAAATTTAGCAAGATAAAGTAGTCTTTGTCTATTCAAATTTTTCCAAATCAATAAATGTCATAGAAATTTCAATTTTTTCAAAAGTTTTGAAAAACTACGAATGTCGTAGTGAAACGTCAACTTTTTAATAAAATTGAGTTTTTAAAGATTCAACCAGCCTGTTATTGCTAATAATTATCAAGAGATTATATATATATATATATATATATATATATATATATATATATATATATATATATATATATATATGTTATATTTACATATATATATAAATATAGAAAACAGAATTCTTCGTGCTAACGACACACGTTCGTGGCAATAAAATGAAGTGAACTAGGACATTTATTTGAAACTAATCAAATTATATAAATATATATATATATATATATATATATATATATATATATATATATATATATATATATATATGTATATATATATATATATATATATATATACAGGGTGTCCCGAAATTAGACGTCAATATTTTGACCACGTATTCTACTTCAAAAAATAGAGATAAAAGTTCAAAATAAACTAGGGTCTCCAACTTCTTCGTTTTTGAGATACAGGGTGAAGACCTGATGGTGGTCTTTTGTAAATATTTTCGAAACCTATGAAAGTAATTGAATACAATTTGGTACAGTAACGAATTATCTTACGCTCTATTCAACGTACTAAAAGTTAGTATTTTCAGGAGTGCGTAGTGCAGGGGGGTATTGGCGAAAAATTTGGCCCAAATTTTTTGTTGTTTAATTTTTAGTAATTTTGACTTCAAAATATTAAGCCTAGTGTACAAATAAGGTACTGTTCTCATACTTCGCAAGAAAGCAGCATTTTCGAGAAGAATGCAATTGAATATTTCTTTACGAATTGATTTTTTGTTTTTCAATGTGCAAATCGAAGAGAAAATGATCAGTAGACCTGGAAACAAATGACGTTTTTTGATTTGCTAGGTAAAGGAAAATAAGCTGTCAATTCTTTATCGCCCAGTTTTTAATTGTGCTGCTTGTTGCCGGAAAAAAAGCTATTTAGTAGTAATGCAGAGGTTTTACAAATAGAGAATCAGCAGATATCCACTTTGTACGTGGTTCATGCAACGGCAGAGCACGACGGTGAGCCAGCTCAATATGGTGTGAATATTAGGAATTGGCTAGACGAGTAATATCCGAGTAAATGGATTAGAAGCGGTGCTCCTATTCCGTGGGCACCCCGATCGCAGGATTTAAGTCCACTAGACTACTATTTTTGAGGCCGTATAAAAAATGAAGTATACGCAACAGAAGTAGATAACGCCGGGGAGTTGTGTGAAAGAACACGTGTGGCAAGGAATCAAATACGGCAAAACCATTTCGAAGTTTCGCAAGCTTCACATATGATAACCGTAGAGCCCAAATACGCCTTCATGACCAGGGCAATCTTTTCGAGCATCTTATCTAAATGTTAGAATAAGTAAACCTCAAACAATTATTCCTTAATGTTTAGTTCAGTGGTTCCCAAACTGAGGGGAAGGACATTGGAAGGGGCGAGAGCCTACAAATTTTGGGCTTTAAATTGTCAAATTTCATAATTGACAAATTCTAATAAAAAAAGAAATATATTGGTTGCGCACTTTCAAAGATATCACCACGAATTGTCGACCTTGTTGAGAAAATGCAGCACCACACTTCGCATTAGACTAGAATAGTGATTTCAAATATGATATTTATAAAAAACTTCCTTCATCTTTAGAACGAAGAAGTTGTGGACCCTAGTTTATATGAACTTTTATCTCTATTTTTGGAAGTGGAATATGTGGTCGAAATATTGACGTCTAATTTCGGGACACCCTGTATATATATTCTCGATACATATTGGCATCTCCAGCGGCTCCCATTGAACCAAATGAGCTGAAATTTGATATGTAAGAGGCAAAACGAAATTATCAAAATTTGGTTACATTTCTCCAATCGCCGCCATTTTCACGTAGATATTATTGTTTCCATATACATATTTATTTTTGCTGTACTTATGGGCATCTCCAGCGGCTGCCATCGAACCAAATGAGCTGATGTTTGATATGTGCGAGGCAAAACGAAATTATCAAAATTTAGGTGAATTTCTCCAATCGCTGCCATTCTTACGTAGATATTATTGTTTTCATATACATATATATTTTTTCTGTACTTATGGGCATCTCCAGCGGGTTCCATCAAAAGAAATGAGCTAAAATTTGGTATCTAGGGTTGTTTAAGATACAGAACTAAACTATGTTTGGGTAAATTTTTCCAACTGCGGCCGTTTTACGTGAAGATTTTATTTTCATGGTTTTTGCAAATTTTCTCACTTCCACAGTTTCTGCAGATTGAGTTAAAGGATTTAGTTTTTGTTACGTGGATTGAGTTGATATCGAGGCTCGATTCTTTGTAGGTTTCAACTCTTTTCTTCAACTCAACTACACTTCGCGCAGGTTATACCGCTTGAATTGCACCTTGACCTGCTTCGCTATCTGTAAGGGCTGCACTTCGGGGCGATGAATTCGTTTTCAAATCTCATTTCAACCTGGTTCGCAGTACACGATGCCCTACGCGAATATTCTTACTAAGGCCAATTTTTAGGCTATTTATGTGAGCTTCACCTAGCTAGAGAATTAAACGTAAGTTTTACTGACTTAAAGACTGATTATTTTGGAAATTAGCACTCGCACTAAGGACTAGTTATGATACAATAACCTCATCACTTTGTCCTTATGTGATCACCCTCGTGTTAAAAATCTTTTTAACAGGCAGTGTTAAAAAAAAAATCCTTATAAACGAACATTTTCAAAGACAGTTTGACTGAAGTTTCCTTCTATTTTTATTAGTATATACAATTTCGTATTGCTGGCGCGACTTTTTTGGCAGTATTTCTAGTGTGGCTCTTTTTGCAGCCTTTTCAATGTCCATTGGAAACAAATCATCACTTTTATTTGGATAAGTATTTTTATCGACTGACATTTTTTAAACTGTTCTTATCACTTATCCATTACGATGGTTACCACAACATACGCGATGCTTGTTGAAAAATCGAAAATAAATAGTTGTCAAAAGATGTCAAAAGTATGCGATTTCGACTTTTATTTCGTTACCAAAATAGGAATGGTGTACAAAAAATAGTGTATGATATTTGAGTTATATATATATATATATATATATATATATATATATATATATATATATATATATATATATATATATATATATATATATATATAGACCAAAATGACCAATTTTCGACGAACCGTTTGAACAAGATCGCACCATTTTGGGTGGATGTAACTCACAGCCATACCCATAAAATGATATATTGCTTGAATGCATCAATTTCCGTCCACCTTGAGGCCACGCTCGATATGTCAATATCAGAAAATCAATGAAAGTGTTTATATCTTGGTCCAAGACCGGGAAGAAATCACATGACTAGAAAAACGGATCGTTTGGAGGACTCCCTGTCCCAAAAAAGTATCGGAGTCTTGCCAATAACGATCTACCGCTGTTTCTACAGTTTGGATCCGCAGTTTCTAGGAACCACACAATGCAGATTATTGGTTTTAATGTTTTTTTTTTTCGAAAACAAGCACTTTTTGCTGAAATTCAATAAAATTATTTATTGTATTCAATAGAATTGCTCTGGAAACAAAATTCATTTGAAAAAAAGATTGTTCATGAATTTAGGTATATACATTTTGCATCATCTAATCGCCAATCTCGAAGATATGTCCTTCAACGTGTGTATGAGAGTGAATGGTATATAGAAAGAAAAATTGAAAATTTTCGCTAAACAAAATGAAAAAAACTGGAAAAATTTCCTCAAATACACAAAAAAATCTGCTGCTTAAGTTTCAGTTTCTAATGAACTAGTTATTTCAATTTAATGAACAATTAATAAACCTTGATCAATTAACAATGAAGTAAGCTGTCTGATATTACATAATTTTGTACTACGAGATACGAACTCTCCTGTCGTCTAAAATCCAACTCCGAATTTACTTCATGAACACGATGAATACATACGCTTGTGGAATCATAATACTCCCAGTTATATCTTATAATCCCTTAATTCTCCCATTATAGTTGTTGAAGGCTGTCAAGATTTTGAAATGTCCTGTTTATTCAAAAATTAATCTACATACGATTCATAAACATTATTATGGGGATTATATTCACCACTATGATCATTTCCGTTATTGACGTTTTTAAAATTGGAAGAGTCTGAATAATTAACTGAATATACTCTTTATTTTGAGTTTCCAATAATGAGAAGAAGTATTATATTATGTAAACACATTGAAAAAAGAGTTCATTGAACTGAATTAAAATCATTAAATAAGTTTTTCCGAACCTACATGACTCCAACGCCCCAGAACAACTCCCTGTCTACTATTTACCCCTTTCAACATATACCAAAGTATGAGCGGCTTACGTGCAGAATTAACAACCATCATACTAACCCATATGCCAACAATCTATACTTACAACGACATCTATATTCGCCCATCATTCGCTTAAAAAATTCATCTTATTTTCACTGTACTCTTATCACCACGAAAAGAATAACTATCATTTTTAGACAAAAAAAAAACCAATAAAGAAACCCCTTGTTGATTTTTCTTAATATATCAAAATAGAAGGCACCCCACAAAAATAATTTACAAAACTCTAGGCAACCTCTGAGTTCCAAATTCGTCAAAGTCCGAATATTCACAAAATTCATTCCGTGACATATAGTTCAATGTAATATAGCTATTTATGATATTAGTGTTAAAAACGATACTTTAAAAGTGGAGAAGTTTGCGAAACGAGCGCAGCAAGTGGAGAAACTCCACGAACAAAATAAAGTCACTTTCAACTCAAATATCATACACTATTTTTTGTACACCATTCCTATTTTGGTAACGAAATAAAAGTCGAAATCGCATACTTTTGACATCTTTTGACAACTATTTATTTTCGATTTTTCAACAAGCATCGCGTATGTTGTGGGTTGTGGTAATCATCGTAATTGATAAGTGATAAGAACAGTTTGAAAAATGTCAGTCGATAAAAATACTTATCCAAATAAAAGTGATGATTTGTTTCCAATGGACATTGAAAAGGCTGCAAAAAGAGCCACACTAGAAATACTGCCAAAAAAGTCGCGCCAGCAATACGAAATTGTATATACTAATAAACATAGAAGGACACTTCAGTGAAACTGTCTTTAAAAATGTTCGTTTATAAGGATTTTTCTTTTAACACTGCCTGTTAAAAAGATTTTTAACACGAGTGTTAAAAATATTTTAAACACTATATCTTATAAATTTACACTTTTAAAACTCAAAAGAAGGCATTCAAAACGTCATTTTTAATGGCTGGTGTACAAAAAAGCATTTTATCCACTTGATTCTGATCACATAAGGACAAAGTGATGAGGTTATTGTATCATAACTAGTCCTTAGTGCGAGTGCTAATTTCCAAAATAATCAGTCTTTAAGTCAGTAAAACTTACGTTTAATTCTCTAGCTAGGTGAAGCTAACATAAATAGCCTAAAAATTGGCCTTAGTAAGAATATTCGCGTAGAGCATCGTGTACTGCGAACCAGGTTGAAATGAGATTTGAAAACGAATTCATCGCCCCGAAGTGCAGCCCTTACAGATAGCGAAGCAGGTCAAGGTGCAATTCAAGCGGTATAACCTGCGCGAAGTGTAGTTGAGTTGAAGAAAAGAGTTGAAACCTACAAAGAATCGAGCCTCGATATCAACTCAATCCACGTAACAAAAACTAAATCCTTTAACTCAATCTGCAGAAGCTGTGAAAGTGAGAAAATTTGCAAAAACCACGAAAATAAAATCTTTACGTAAAACGGCCGCAGTTGGAAAAATTTACCCAAACATAGTTTCGTTCTGTCTCTTAAACAACCCTAGATACCAAATTTCAGCTCATTTCTTTTGATGGAACCCGCTGGAGATGCCCATAAGTACAGAAAAAATATATATGTATATGAAAACAATAATATCTACGTGAGAATGGCAGCGATTACAGAAATTCACCTAAATTTTGATAATTTCGTTTTGCCTCGCACATATCAAACATCAGCTCATTTGGTTCGATGGCAGCCGCTGGAGATGCCCATAAGTACAAAAAAAATAAATATATATATGGAAACAAATTTTGATAATTTCGTTTTGCCTCGTACATATCAAATTTTAGTTCATTTGGTTCAATGGGAGCCGCTGGAGATGCCAATATGTACCGAGAATATATATACAGGTGTCCCGAAATTAGACGTCAATAAATATATATATATATATATATATATATATATATATATATATATATATATATATATATATTTATATATATATATATATATTTATATATATATCAATTTATAATATAATATATATATTATAAATATAATATATATAAATATATAATTATTATATTATATATATATATATATATATATATATATATATATATATATATATAAATATTAATATATATATATATATATATATATATATATATATATATATATTATATATATATATATATATATATATATATATATATATATATATATTATATAGAGCACAAAAATACTAACACGGATAAAAGAAACCCTTAACTTCATTAGAGAGACATATTTTTATACTAAGGACGTAGAAATTCTCGAGCAATATAAGAGGTACAAAGCTTTCTACCTGAAATGCGCAAAATGGGAGAGAAAGAATGAAAATCAAAATAAAATTATGTCAGCAACAAATGATCAGAAAATGACGTGAACATTAATAAAGGAAGAAACAAGCAGAGGAAAAAACGCAAAAAATTACTCAAATAACTCACCACCTGCTGAAATGTTGAATAAATATTTCACAACTGTTGCATCAACCATCATAGAAGATAAGTTAAAAGATCTGCTGGAAGTTATCTTGAGGAAAAAAGAGATTACAAATCTTTATTTTTCAGATCGATTGTTGAAGAAGACATATTTAAATATATACGGAAAATGGCACCTAAACCCACGGAGGATATTTTATGAAATGAATGCAGTGTTAGTTAAAAGGATTATGGAGTTTATATCGAGTCCACTAACAGATATCATAAATGTTTTGAACAAGGTATTTTTCCAAACAAAATGAAAATAGCAAAGATTTGTCCAATATCAATATTGGACAAATCTTTGCTATTTTCATTTTGTGGAGATCCTAAGGATGTTAACAATTATAGACCTATCGCAATACTGCCAATATTTTCAAAAATTTTAGAAATGGCGATGGCAGATCAGATAACATCATTCTTATTGCATAACACCTTAATGGCTGAGGAACAATTCGGCTTTCAGGCAAATAAATACACCATACTAGCAGCAAAAAAATACCGCGACTACATTATTGAAGGATTTGAAGAGCGAAATATGGTTTCAGTTAGGTTCTATGACATTACAAAAGCGTTCGATTGCATGTGTCATGAAATATTTTCAATGAAAATTGATCATTATGGAATCAAAGGAGTAGCACTATCATAAGTGAAATCCTTTCTAACAGATCGATATCAAATTGTACAAAACAAAATGGACATAAGCTGCATGTTGCCCCTGCAGCATGGAATACCTCAGGGATATATATTGTGACCATTATTTCTCATTCTGTATATGAATGATTTGCCAGGAAATTTCAAATGCCACTCAGTCCTGTATGCAGACGACACGACCTTAGCAATAAAACACGAAGAATTGCGTAAAATAGAGAAGAACATGGAAGATATCGATAGAAACGCTTCACAATGGTTCAATGCAAACAAGCTATGCTTAAATAAGAATAAAACCAAATCCTTATTATTTACTTCATGTAAACGAACTTCGTCATCAACCGATACTGCACCTTTTCTAGGTTTTATCATGGATACACGACTTACATGGGCCAACCACTGTGATAAATTAGTTCACTGTCTTCACAAATTGATATTCTCAATAAGACGCACTAAGCAAATTATAAATGTTGAATCAGCTCTGAAAGCGTATTTTGCTCTTTTTCATTCAAGGATGACTTATGGAATAGAAATATGGGGAGTTTCAACTCACTAAAGTATTGAAAGCACAAAAAGAAGCTATAAGAGCATTAGAAGGCGTCAGGCCCGAAACCTATTTTAGACCCCTGTTTCTTAAATACAGAATACGTACAGAGGTCTCCGAACTAAAAACTAGTCATGGATATAAAGTATAACAGCTCAACACATCAAACCAGAGGTCATATGCAACCATATAACATCCGCAGCAACAAAAATTTACAAATTACAGGAAAATGATTGAATATTGGTGATAGGCTGACTGTTAGTACCAGGCTCTACAACAGATTACCCCTTGAATGGAGAACATTAACCGCAACAACTCTAAAAAAATACTGAAAGTATACTTCAAAGAATATCCAGTTTATCACCTCGAAGAAGTCGATTTTAGTAGGTCAACAAATTAATGATTTTTATTTTTATATATTTTTTTATATATTTATATTGTATACTATATTGATATATGTTGTATACTGTGTATATGTAGTATGACACGACTGTGATGCAGTTAAAATAAAATTATTATTATTAATTATTATTATATATAAATATATATATATATATATAAATAGTACGAAGATCGGTCACTTCATAGATGTCAAGAGGCTTTCAACTACCCAAAGAGCTGTGTAATTTGAAGTTGTATCTATAACCTCGTGATTGAATGCCAAGAATGATAAAACGCATCCGGATGTCATCCGGATGCAGACTCCTAGAACATATCCGAATGAAATCCGATTAACAGCTAAAGAGAAACAAGTTTTGAATGAGAAACCCTTCATTTGGTATTTACAATATCTTTCGATTCAAATATTCTGCCAATCAAAATCTACTAATTTATACGCAATCTGTAAGTTCTCACATCAGCGTCTACCTATTTGTAAATCGATATTGACTCACATATTTGAACCATAAAATATTTAGGTATATTTTGCTTTAAATCATCAAGCTGAAACTAAAGTAGGTATGTAGTTCAATTGAATTCACCTCATTTTCGTAGTTCCTTGAAAAAGCATTAATTGAAAACTTTCACACTGAAATCTTTGAGAGTGCAGAAATACTTTTTGCACGATAATTCAATTCTATTCGTTATAAGAAACGAATGAGTTCGAAGAATATCAGTGATTTTGTATAACCATAATCAAGAAAGGTTATTTCCTTTCCGTCTGGAAGAGGATATTCAACTAACCCAAATACAACCTTGCTTTCTCAAGATAATATTTCTGTAGTCAAAATTATCAAACTAGATTTCCACTACGGAAAAATTGAAGTAATCAAAATGCACAGTGGCTAAATAGGCAAATTAAAACTCGTGTTAATTAGAATTCAGCTGTATTAACAACCAGTTTTTCAAATTATTCGATCTGGGCAGTTGCCATCGTTACCAGGATAATTTCAACACACGAAAATGGAAAAACGAGATTCAATTGAAAAAACGGAACGAGATGGAAAACAAAATGATTAGTCATACTTTACAGCCATATTCTGAAACGAATCGAATGAAAAAACTATTTCTCAATTATATTTCTCAAAATATATTTTCACCTTAACGATATTCTGTCTACAATTTTCATCTCTTTTACCCCTTAATAAATGTAGTTTTTGATTGAATGGATATTTATTCTTGTACAATATATATATATATATATATATATATATATATATATATATATATATATATATATATATATATATATATATATATATATATATATATATATATATATATATATATATATGTGTGTGATAATTTTTGAGGTTTTCTTGGGAATGTGGCTTAGATAAAATGGAGGTCTTTCTATATAATCATTTATTTCTTCATTCCTTATTCCAACGTTTCGGCTTCACAAAGCCTTTTTCAAGGACTACAATGGAGAGAAAGAAAAAATTTATTGTCACCAAAGTCACAGTTAAAAGCTACATTTAGTCGATAAATTAAAAAACACTGAAAGAAACATAACTATTTTTATAAATATCACAGAAAAGTATTTACCTAGCTTAAAATTATCTTCGGAAACACCGACACTCACTTCATTAAACGTATACACAAATTTCGAATGAATTGATATCTACGATTGTTTACTTATTCCACTATACTTTATATACGCGTATGGCGTGCAGATGATATTAAACTCGCCGAGATTCGTTTGATTGACCGGTGGCCTGGACGTTTTAAGAAATATAAACTAAGAATCAATATATGGGGAGCCAACATTTAAGAAAAATAGACGAACATTCACAATTTAAAAGAATTTAAAATTTAATTTTTTTTTTTCCTTTATTTCTTTTTCTCATTTTTTTATTTACGTTGTTTATTTATTTTCATAAATTGTTGTTATATATTTTGCTCAAATTTTTAATTTCTGTTTTCTCGTTTATTGCGCGATTATTCTTTTTTATATATATCATTTCTAGGATTTCTCGTTTTCTCTTGTTGGTTTCCCTATGTAGTATTTTGGTATTCTCAAACTGGAACTCATGTTTATATTTAGCTTTATGGTTTGAGAGGGCTGTTATATTTTTTTTTATCATATTTATGTCCGTTTAAACGGTTTGATAAGTATTGGCTCGATTGTCCGATATATACAGCATCACAGTTTGAACATGGAATTTCATATATGGTATGTGTTGTCTTATTAACAGGAGTTTTTGTTTTTAATTTGGAGTAGTTTTTTTTAAACGTGTTTTGAGTTTTATGCCCAATTTTCATGTTTTTGGGTTCCAGTACCTTCTGTATATTCTCCGACAGTCCATATATGTACGGAAACGATGTGAAACTCTGTCTATCGCGAATTCCACCCTCGTTTCCTTCAGTGAATTTCTTCATTCGACTAACAAAAATTTTATTTATCATGTTGCAGGGATAATTGTTCTGTTTTAGAACTTCTTTTGCTTTTTTTATTGCGTCAGTTCTGAAACTATGATCTGAAAGTTTAATAGCCCTGTCAGCTAGACCAATTACGACAGTTTTCTTCTGGCTATGTGGATGATTCGAAAGGTAGTTAAGATATCTACCAGACCACGTTGGTTTTGTATACCATCTAGTAAGTATTTTGTTGGCTTCATCATGTAAGAGAGTCATGTCTAAGAAATTAATAATTTGGTTTTCTTCTACTTCTATAGGCTTTGTGAAGCCGAAACGTTGGAATAAGGAATGAAGAAATAAATGATTATATAGAAAGACATCCATTTTATCTAAGCCACATTCCCAAGAAAACCTCAAAAATTATCACACATATATTTCTGGCTTATATATATATAATTATTTATTCGAATTGTTGTTGCCTGTGAACTATTTCTAATCTCTTGATAATTATTAGCAATAACAGGCTTGTTGAATCTTAAAAAACTCGATTTTATTAAAAAGTTGACGTTTCGCCACGACATTCGTGGCTTTATCAAAAAAGTTTTGATAAAGCTTCTTTAAAATTCCTGATAGAATAAAAAATTCATTTCATGCGAAATCTTGTCAACATTCTTCCTGTGAGGTAATTCGTATACAGGTTCAAATATATGAGGAAGTAATTTCTGAGACTTATGAAATGAAACTTGGCAGTCTCAAATATTAATGGCATCTTTCGTTACTACATGATAATTTATAATGATGTACACAAATAAAGCTTGCTCTCACTATGTTTATTATCACAAAATTCATAGCTAAAAAATATATACACCTATTGCAATTTCGGTAAAATGATCATCATACGGCAGATTGAGTTCAGAACTGAATAAAAATGTTTATCTAAAATCTGGTAGGGTAAGTAGAGATAAAAGCCTTTGAAGTATATGCATTACGGGCAGGTTATTAAAATGAGATTTTCAACTTAACATAAGTCAAGTTATAAGTTTTTGAAATAGTTTATGGTTCGAATATATCAAATATGGGGAAATAAATCAAGTCAATCTGGTAGTTGAGAATATGGGTATAAATATAGATGGTGAGTAACTAAACCACTTTAGATTCGCAGACAACATTGCATTGCTAAGCGACAGCATCGATGGAGCAAGAAAGATGCTCTACAAGTCAGATAGGGCCTCAAAAACTGTTGGGCTGAAAATGAATATAAGCAAAACCCAGTTTATGACCAACCAAATGAACAGATATCTCTAAACAAAAATCACATAGAACAGGTCTACTCTTATAAATATCTAGGGCATGAAATTCGTAAAGGAAGGGACAACCAAACCTGCGAAATAATCAGACGAATAGGGCTTGCATGGGCAGCTTTTGGGAAGCTCAGTCATATCCTCAGGTCAAGCTTACCAGTCTACCTGAAGAGAAAAGTATTCAACCAGTGTGTCCTCAGCGTTTTTACCTATGGAGCAGAAACTTTAACACTAACAAGAAAATCTGCTGAAAAAATACGAGTAGCCCAGAGGAGGATGGAGAGGGCGATGCTGGGCTTTTAAGAGATAGGATACCCAATGGGAGATTGCGCCAAATCTCTCATGTGACCGACGCGATGGAGAGAATTACAACGCTAAAGTGGAATTAGGCTGACCATATAGCGAGACTAACTGACGGACGATGGACAAGACAAATTCTATAGTGGAGACGTATTTAGAAGTAAAGGGCGTCTACCAACGAGGTGGACTGACGACCTTAAAAGGGTAGAAGGGAACTGGATGAGTGCAGCACAGGATCTGAGACGATGGAACGTTCTGAGGGAGGCCTATGTTCAGCAGTGGACGCAAGTGGGCCAATTGATGATAATGATGATGAATCTGGTAATTTAGCAAGACATTATCCTTTATTTCATGATAAAGTTTGAACATTTCCAATGGTTCTAAATAATTAAGTTAATTCGGTAATTTCTGTGAATCATAGAACTTCTCTATTTGTTGAAATGTATGTAGATTTTTGCGGCAATGGTTTGAAAATGTTGAGTCTGTTTTATTTTTCAAAGAAGATTGTTGGATTCTAAACATTCGACCAGTTGGTATGTCCTATATATTCTCCTTCACATATAGGAAAAGTTATCGTGTAAACTACTGAATTTTCAAATTTGGTAGTGACATTTTGGGCATTGAATCACAATCATGAGTTTTTTTTCAGATTTGAAAACAATTTCGATATTGTATTAAGGTATAACATTTAGCATTTATTTTGTTAGTAGACCGAAATAAGTTAAAAATATGATTTTTTTCGTATTTCTCTGTTTTCGATTAAGGATATATACTGTTATATGCTAGTTGGGTACGTTTCTTTTCCTTCTAATGCCACGGAAGTGGAACAAAAACAAATTAGGTAGAAAGGGTAAATTCAGTAAAGTACTGCGAGTCAAGCAGTTCGGCGATTTTGAAAAAATTAAAAAGGGAGTATTGTCAATCTGGCTATTCAATACGAGACCTGTGTGTTTATATTTAATATTAATTAATCTGTAGCGATTTATGGAAATTTAGTTTCATTCCCTCATTTATCGCATTTACAATTTTGATTTCAATGTGATGTTCATAGATTGAATAATTTTTGCATTCCGACTTTTGATTAACAAAGCTCCGTTTATGTTCTGAAGTTTTTGTCTGAAAACTTCTGAAAGTTCTATCAATATAAAACCATATTTAGTTTTATACGCTCTCGATTTATTGTTTTTATTGTTTAAAAATTTCTTTGAGTTTTCCGGTATGATGAGCAATGTTGATATTGTGCTTAATTAAAATTTATTGGAGATTTTCAATTGAATGTCCGATGCAATGTAGGCTGTTATATTTGGTATTATCTCTGATAAGAAGATATACATGGCAAATCGTCTTTTTTCAATTTTTCTTATATATTATTTTGTAGTTATTATTAATTATTGGTTCGAATGGATATGTAAATTATTAAATGAAATGAAGAAAATTATGTTTATTGAATTGTTAAATATTTAGCCGTTGTTTCAATATATTTATCGATCACCTACCATCATTTATCGGCCTCATTTATTCAGAATTAAAATAATATTTACTTCCTATATCACACTAATTGTGGAGTGTAAATTTCGTTTTCGTGCACCATATTTGCAATTTCCTATTTTCTAGTGGATTTCTTGATATAATGAATTTCGTTTATCATATCTTTGGGTTAATTGAATGATGAAATAATTGTTTACCTCCAGGCCGACCACATCTCAACTAACGACTTCATTAGAAGATTAAATTGAGAGCCTCCAACGGATTGAGTTTCAGTAAATTTTCCATTAGTTTTTTAAACGTTACCAGTGCATATTTCTTGCTATTACTTTAAGATTACGGAAATTTAGTCACTGCGAAGGACAAAAAAAGAAAAGAGTATAACGAAAAATATAACTTTCAATTTAATTTTCTGCAACACGTCATGAAGATGTGAATACGATTTTATGCTAATGAAGAGTTCGTATTATTATGTGGAAGTAATATTTTTGAGAACAAGATATTCAGTCGTTTTCAGGAATGTATTTTTCGATGTTATTCCCAATTGAACACTACTGATGAGCTAGTCGAAGAGCGAAAAGGACTTTCTAGTGTTTCCATCGTATGAAGCACCGATATCGAATTTTCTAACATTATCCCTTGAAGGATGCATGGGAATTTCATACTGTCGATTGTCATGAAACTAGCTCCGTTGGACGGTTGATTTGATTAATCATCAATTTTCAACATATGAGAGAAAATTTTTCAAACTGTTGACGAAATAAATTAAAATTGTTGAAAATTTGTATCTGAATTAAGCTGATGCTCAGAAATTGCCTTTTGACAGTTTAAACTTCTTTGTATGACTGCTGACATTTTTTTTATAAAAATGCGCACCTCCGCAGCTTTTTCTGATTGAGTTAGAGAGTTGAAATTTGATAAGTGGATTGTACTTATGTTAAGGAAATGCACATTGGAAGTTCTTATCGGAACTTTCATGTTGAAATTTCAAAGTATTTCAAAGGATTTTCGAGTATTGCGCATCTCTACATTCACTCGGAATTCAGTAATAATGGTAAAATTTGTAAACTACATAAATTGAACAAGGAAAATTCTTCATTAATACAAAAAATTATCAAACAACTTTCCAAGAGAGCTGATTATATGTATTCCGCGACTAGAATTCTACAATTACAATCCAACAGTGAATTATGGAAATCGTCAATTGGATAACAACCCCGGAGCGCCCTCCGCCAAGGATATTGGAAACCAACAATTTACCGCTTAGATCGAAAATGCAGAATCCAATCGCGAGAATACATGTCTCCTGACATGAAATGTCTACTCTGCAACTTTAGCGTATGTGGTTCCAAAGCAAGCTAACTTAGCGTTTTTAAAATCTCTGGACATACTCACGAGAGCCCGCCTCATAAATACTTGTCGCGATATTCGCTATATTCAAAATCAAATCATGAAGTTGACCTTGTTCAATTTAATATAATACATAAAATGAACAAGGAAAATTCTTTAGTAATTAAAAAAAATTATCTAACAACTTGCCTTCGGAACCACATACGCCACAGTTGCAGAGTAGATATTTCATGTCAGGAGAAATGTATTCTCGCGACTGGATTCTACATTTTCGATCTAAGCGGTGAATTGTTGGTTTCCAATATTCTTGGTGTAGGGCGTTTGAGTTGTTATCCAGATAGTAGTCCCGACCGCGATTGATATTGGGGAACAATCAGAAATTTATTTATTCACTCTGAGTCAAATAAGCTGACTGATGGGATCTAATAAGATCGAAACAGCTGTTTGCAGATTTTGAATCAGGGTGACTTGACGATTTCTATAATTCACTGTTAGGTTGTGAATGTAGAGTTCTCGTTGGGAATACATATAACCAGCACCTTCGGAAAGTTCGATAATTTCAGCAGATTTTCACTTCGAAAACCTGCTTATTAAAATGGGTGCGATTAGCAAAGTTGGACCTAGGACCAAGATAGTTTTTCGTTTCATGACTTTATATGATACTTGGCCCCAAAAACTCAATTTCATATATCTCTATATATATATATATATATATATATATATATATATATATATATATATATATATATATATATATATATATATATATATATATATATATTATATATATATATATATATATATATAATATATATATATATATATATATATATATATTGTTGGGATTTTTCGTGGTATAACAGATATTAAATGACTAATAAAAATAGATTTAATTTACTCGACGTTTCGGCTCTATTTTTGGAGCCTTTTTACAAGAGTTTCATCAAGAGTCTGTAAGATAAAATATAATTTAAAACTAGTTCACAATACAAATGAACTAGTTTTAAATTATATTTTATCTTACAGACTCTTGATGAAACTCTTGTAAAAGGCTCCAAAAATAGAGCCGAAACGTCGAGTAAATTAAATCTATTTTTATAAGTCATTTAATATCTGTTATACCACGAAAAATCCCAACAATCTATAATATACAGATACAAAACCAATCCAAATGAATATATATATATATATATATATATATATATATATATATATATATATATATATATATATATATATATATATATATATATATATATATATATATATATATATATATATATATATATATATATATATATATATATATATATATATATATATATATATATATATATAGATATATATATATATATATGTAAGAGCTTATGTATTTTCAAATTGTTTACACGATGAAGGGCGCAATTTTGGAACAATAGGGTTGAAAGTTTGTAAATAGGTGTAGATTTGTATGATATCTTGGATGGGATTGTTTTTGGTTCGAATTGGTTGGAGGGTTGACCTCCCTGGGGGAAAAATAAATCTGGTTTACACAATAAACGGCGCAATTTTGTAGCAATAGGGTTGAGAGTTTGTATCTGAGTAGTTTTGTATGATATCTTGAATGGGATTGGTTCTGGTTCGAAGTGGTTGGGGGGTTGACCCCCCGGGGAAAAATAAATCTTGTTTACATTATAAAGGGCGCAATTTTGAAGCAATAGGGTTAAAACTTTGTAAATAAGTAGTTTCAGATGATATCTTGAATGGGATTAATTTTGGTTAGAATTGGTTGGGGGGTTGAACCCCCTGAGGGAAAAATAATTCTTGTTTACACGATGAAGGGCGCAAATTTTAAGCAATAGGGTTGGAAAATTGTAAATAGGTAGTTTCCTTCGATATCTTGGATGGGATTGGTTTTGGTTCGAATTGGTGGGTTGACCCCCAGGGGGAAAATAAATCTTGTTTAGACCACAGAAGGTGTAATTTTAAAGCAATATGGTTGAAAGTTTGTATCTAGGTAGTTTTTTATGATATATTGAACGGGAATGGTTTTGTTTCGAAATGGTTGGGGAGTTGACCCCTCGGGGGAGGAAATAAACCTTCTTTACACGATAAAGGGCGTAATTTTGAAGCAATAAGATTGAAAGTTTGTGAGTAGGTAGTTTCGTATGATATATTGGATAAGATTGGTTTTGGTAAGAGTTGCTTGGGGGGGGTTGACGCCCTAGGAGAGGAAATGAATCTTGTTTACACGATAGAAGGCCCAATTTTGGGGCCATAGGGTTGAAACTTTGTATGTGGGTAGTTTTGTATGATATCTTGGATGGTATTTATTTCGATATAAATTGGTTCGGGGGTTGACCCCCCGGAAGAGGAAATGAATATTGTTCACATGATAGAGGGCGCAATTTTTGTTTTTAGGATTTGGAACAAAAAACATAATTGAATGAATAAATTTTTTCAACTGGATACGTTCTGAAAACCGGCTTTTCTAATGCTGATCGCTGCGATGTTAGATAGAGTTTTTTTAAATCATTGAAGAATGTTCCTTTCTAGTAAATTAAATTGACCATGGCAACTTGTATATTTTTCATGATTTGATTGTTAAATTGTTGCGTGAATTTGGTTGATGTTGAGAAAGTTCCTTTTGGAGGTTTCAAACGTTGTCTCTCATGCTTTGTGCTTCTCTTCAGCATCTTCAAACTGAATCAGTGGGTTAAAAATAAGAAGGTATATAAAAAAGAAAAATAAGTAGGGTCAAACGATCATAATGATGGAGCTCTATTGCTCAGATACTTTTCATTCATACTTATTCCACAATAAAATCTACAAAGGATCATATTTCATTAATCCACGTACCGAATTCAACCCTCTCTGAAGGATATTCAGAAGCTGTGAAGTTGGGCAAAATATTAAAAAACCAAGAAAATCAAGATATATCCACCTAAAAATGGTGTCAGTTGGAATAACTTCACAAGTTCAATAAGTTTGGAGTTTTTTCAAACTGCCACCATTTTAACGTGGATATGTATATCCTGTTTTTCGTGGTTTCCTTAAATTTTGCCCAACTTCACAGCTTCTGCAAATTCTGCAGAGAGGGTTGAAACTCGATAAGTGGACTGAGTCCATGTTGAAATACGATTCTTTGTAGAGTACCTATAAATAAAAAGCATGTGAGCAATAGGGCTCCATCACTATAGTCGTTTAACTCTACTTCTCTTTCTTTTTCATATACCTACTTATTGTGATTAGTTTCGTTCTACCTGAAAAAAAAATATATATATATATAAATATATATATATATATATATATATATATATATATATATATATATATATATATATATATATATATATATATATATATATATATATATATATATTAAAAATTTCTCACTTCACCTTATTACCTGGTCATTTATATAATAAAGATTTGGTTTGGTTTTTGGTTGTTCCAGGTTCGTAAAAAATACTTTAAATTACTAGATTAATTCGTTTAATAGACGTTTCAGGAGTAGTACTCCCTTCCTCAGTATCTAAAATATAAATATAAAAATCTCAATAGACCAACATTGACTACACAAATATTACACGTTTAACAGCTTACCTTAGTATAGACAATAAAATAAAACATAAAAATAAACACATCTAGAGTATAAAACAATATCGTCAAACAATTATTATAATATATATTTTGAAATGATTTTCTTTATTTGTCTGGCATGTCAATGTCAAACTTGGTGATGTATTAGTTCTTTTCTTATTCATTTCAGTTTGACTTGTTTTTAAGAAACGGTAGGTAGAATTGACTAAGTTGTTTGATGTCTTGTCTGTCGTTCACTGTGTTCTCTAAATTTGTCTGTATATGGAACATTTCGTGTATTTCTCTATGTTCTTGTTCCTTTGTGTTGTTAGTATTTTCGTTTCTCTTCTTCGTAGTTAAAATCATGATTTTCCGTTAATTTGTGTTTGTTCAGTGCCGTAGTTGCTGCTTTTGTGTATTTGTGGGCATTTATCCGGTCCTGCAATCTTTGTGATGTTTGTCCTATGTATTGTTTTCCGCAATCCTTACATGGAATTGAGTAAACTACATTAGATTTTTTTGTTAGTGGGTGTTGCAGTTTTTTAGTTGCTGAAAATTTGTTTTACTTGATTCTGCGGTTTGTGGATGACTTCGAGATTGTGATCTTTTTAAAATATTTTTTAATTTATACGAGAAGTTCCCCATGAAAGGTATTGCGATTCTTGTTTTGTTGTCTTCTATATTTCTTTTTGTTGTTTCTGTATTGTAAAGCTTGTGTGTTCTTTCTTTTATAACTCCTGTTATTAGTCCTTTCGGATAGTGGTTCTTATTCAACAGTTTTTTTACTTCCCTGTATCATTTCTGGACGTAATTGTGGTGATGTCAGTTTCAGGGTTCGATCTATGTAACTATAATTGTACCTTTTTTTTGTTTAATAGGGTGGTCTGATTGGTAATCAAGAATTCGATCTGTGTTTTGTTTTTTTCTATACCATTTCGTGAGAACCTTGTCATCTCAGTTCGAGATTGTCATATCTAAAAAGTTTAGCCCTTTTTGTGATTCTTCCTCTAATGTAAAAATTCAACAGGGGTGTTGATTGTTGAATTCTTGCAAAATTTTTTGTATATTACATGGTGAAGTTATCACAATGCAGTCGTCAACGTATCGGCGGTAAAAGGTGTTTTCGTATTTGATCATTATTTTTTTCCTCGAATATTTTCCATGACAATTTGGGCGATGACGCTTGAAATTGGGTTTCCCATTGCAACTCCCTTTATCTGTTTATAAAATTGGTTGTTTGAATTGAAAATAACTATTATTAAGTATGAACCGGATCGTTTCTATAAACTCTTTTTCTGGAATCTTTGTGTGTTCTTTTAAAATGATCCATTTCTCTTTAAGTATTCGTTCTACCAGTTCAGTTGGGATGTTAGTGTATAATGAGACTTACATCCAATGAATAGATTTTAATCGTCTTTAGTGAGTTTTGATTTTGTTCTATTTGTTCTTTGAGTTGTATAGAAGTTTTTTATGTAGTAAAGAATTTTTGATTGGCAACTTTTGTAAGGATTTCTGCCATCTGTTTTGATAGATGGTACATTGGTGAGTCTATACATGAGACGATAGGACGAAGTGGGTGTCCCTCTTTATGGATTTTTGGAAGTCCATAGAGTTTCGCTGTTTTGCTGTTATGTATTGTCATTTCTTTGGATTCTTGTTTGGTTATGTAGTTATTTTCGTGCCATCTCTTAATTATTTGGATGTTCTCTTACTCTAATGTGTGAGTCATGTCACGTTAGTTTAGTTTTTTTATACGTTGTATTGTCATTTAGTAGTTTCATTTTATTTTCTCTTCATAGTTCTTCTTTGTCAGGACTACTATTTTATTCCCTTTGTCTGCCCTAGTGATCAAAAATGTTCTCGTTTTTCTCTTAGGAACCTCCGTGTCTTGTTAAAATTTATTAAATCAATATTATTTTTTCGATTCTGTTCCTTACCTCTCATTTGTTTCATGTGCGTGTCTAATGTTTGTGACACTTTCCTTCGTATGTCATTTTGGTCATCGGCCGTTAATCTGTTGATTCCCGCTTCAATATGTGCTAAGATGTCATATATTGGGACGTTTTTGTGATCGTTGTTTCCGATGGCAAACTTTGCTCCTAGATTTAAAATTTGTACCATGTATGTAGGAAGTGTTAGTCCTGTAGAGTTTTCTATTGATGTTTCGAGGAGTTCTTTGTTTTTATCTGTGGAATTTAAGTTATATTTTTTGTTGTTTAATGTAAGAAGGTCCAATTTCTTGTTGTGGGTATCAAGACATTTCATCATAATGTTCTTCATTCTTTCATTTACTTGAAAAGTTGGCAAAAATGAAAACTAGAAGAATATTTCTTCTACAATGCAAACATAAACAAATATGCCCCAAGTTCTTGAGAATGAAAACAAAACACATTATTTTCAATGATAGACGTCTCACCGAAAAGTTTAAGAAAACTATGACAAGATTTATCAGACAAACAATTAACTTACTCATCACTGACACGACTAAACAAATCAATCAATTGAAAATGGAAACAGAAGACTCACTCATAAATATTGGAGACAGCGAAACAGTGGATGTTGCTGCGAGAATGAAAGCCCAAGTAAATGAAAGAATGAAGAACATTATGATGAAATGTCTTGATACCCACAACAAGAAATTGGACCTTCTTACATTAAACAACAAAAAATATAACTTAAATTCCACAGATAAAAACAAAGAACTCCTCGAAACATCAATAGAAAACTCTACAGGACTAACACTTCCTACATACATGGTACAAATTTTAAATCTAGGAGCAAAGTTTGCCATCGGAAACAACGATCACAAAAACGTCCCAATATATGACATCTTAGCACATATTGAAGCGGGAATCAACAGATTAACGGCCGATGACCAAAATGACATACGAAGGAAAGTGTCACAAACATTAGACACGCACATGAAACAAATGAGAGGTAAGGAACAGAATCGAAAAAATAATATTGATTTAATAAATTTTAACAAGACACGGAGGTTCCTAAGAGAAAACGAGAACATTTTGATCACTAGGGCAGACAAAGGGAATAAAATAGTAGTCCTGACAAAGAAGAACTATGAAGAGAAAATAAATGAACTACTAAATGACAATACAACGTATAAAAAAACTAAACGTGACATGACTCACACATTAGAGAAAGAGAACAACCAAATAATTAAGAGATGGCACGAAAATAACTACATAACCAAACAAGAATCCAAAGAAATGACAATACACAACAGCAAAACAGCGAAACTCTATGGACTTCCAAAAATCCATAAAGAGGGACACCCACTTCGCCCTATCGTCTCATGTATAGACTCACCAATGTACCATCTATCAAAACAGATGGCAGAAATCCTTACAAAAGTTGCCAATCAAAATTCTTACTACATAAAAAATTCTATACAACTCAAAGAACAAATAGACAAAATCAAACTCACTAAAGACGATAAAATCTATTCATTGGATGTAGTCTCATTATACACTAACATCCCAACTGAACTGGTAGAACGAATACTTAAAGAGAAATGGATCATTTTAAAAGAACACACAAAGATTCCAGAAAAAGAGTTTATAGAAACGATCCGGTTCATACTTAATAATAGTTATTTTCAATTCAACAACCAATTTTATAAACAGATAAAGGGAGTTGCAATGGGAAACCCAATTTCAAGCGTCATCGCCCAAATTGTCATGGAAAATATCGAGGAAAAAATAATGATCAAATACGAAAACACCTTTTACCGCCGATACGTTGACGACTGCATTGTGATAACTTCACCATGTAATATACAAAAAATTTTGCAAGAATTCAACAATCAACACCCCCTGTTGAATTTTACATTAGAGGAAGAATCACAAAAAGGGCTAAACTTTTTAGATATGACAATCTCGAAACTGAATGACAAGGTTCTCACGAAATGGTATAGAAAAAAACAAAACACAGATCGAATTCTTGATTACCAATCAGACCACCCTATTAAACAAAAAAAAGGTACAATTATAGGTTACATAGATCGAACCCTGAAACTGACATCACCACAATTACGTCCAGAAATGATACAGGAAGTAAAAAAACTGTTGAATAAGAACCACTATCCGAAAGGACTAATAACAGGAGTTATAAAAGAAAGAACACACAAGCTTTACAATACAGAAACAACAAAAAGAAATATAGAAGACAACAAAACAAGAATCGCAATACCTTTCATGGGGAACTTCTCGTATAAATTAAAAAATATTTTAAAAGATCACAATCTCGAAGTCATCCACAAACCGCAGAATCAAGTAAAACAAATTTTCAGCAAACTAAAAACTGCAACACCCACTACAAAAAAATCTAATGTAGTTTACTCAATTCCATGTAAGGATTGCGGAAAACAATACATAGGACAAACATCACAAAGATTGCAGGACCGGATAAATGCCCACAAATACACAAAAGCAGCAACTACGGCACTGAACAAACACAAATTAACGGAAAATCATGATTTTAACTACGAAGAAACGAAAATACTAACAACACAAAGGAACAAGAAACATAGAGAAATACACGAAATGTTCCATATACAGACAAATTTAGAGAACACAGTGAACGACAGACAAGACATCAAACAACTTAGTCAATTCTACCTACCGTTTCTTAAAAACAAGTCAAACTGAAATGAATAAGAAAAGAACTAATACATCACCAAGTTTGACATTGACATGCCAGACAAATAAAGAAAATCATTTTCAAAATATATATTATAATAATTGTTTGACGATATTGTTTTATACTCTAGATGTGTTTATTTTTATGTTTATTTTATTGTCTATACTAAGGTAAGCTGTTAAACGTGTAATATTTGTGTAGTCAATGTTGGTCTATTGAGATTTTTATATTTATATTTTAGATACTGAGGAAGGGAGTACTACTCCTGAAACGTCTATTAAACGAATTAATCTAGTAATTTAAAGTATTTTTACGAACCTGGAACAACCAAAAACCAAACCAAATCTTTATTATATATATATATATATATGAACAAGGAAGAAATTTTTAAGAAATTAAAATGGAACACCAAAGGTATAAACATCGACGGAGTATACTTGAATCATTTCAGATTTGCGGATGACACAGTCTTAATAGCAAACAATCTGCAAGAATTAAACGAAATGCTACAACAACTAAGTGACATATCCGCTACTGTAGGCCTTAAAATGAACTATAAGAAAACAAAAAAAATGAACCACGAACAAACAAACATAACAGTACAGAACCATATTATAGAAAACGTCGAACACTATGTGTACTTGGGTCATGACATCAGATTAGGGAAATCAAACCAGGATGCTGAAATAAAAAGAATAACACAACTAACATGGACCGCTTTCGGTAAACTTACATATATCCTGAAGAATAACTCTATTCCCATAAACCTAAAAAGAAAAGTATACGACACTTGCATATTACCAGTGTGCACCTACGGAGTACAGACCATGTCCCTCACCAAAAAGTCGGCTAAAAAACTGGAGACAACCCAAAGGGCGATGGAACGCATGCTTGGAATATCACTAAGAGACAAAATTAGAAACACTGAGATAAGACGTAAAACAAAAGTCAGTGACATCGTGGAGGAGGTAGCCAGGATGAAATGGCGATGGGCTGGCCATATAGCCAGAAGCGAGGATAACCGATGGACACGTGGAATACTGGAATGGAGGCCAAGAGAGACAACAAGGAACAAGGGAAGACCTCAAAAAAGATGGGTGGACGACATAAGAGCGGTGGCTGGCAAACAGTGGATGAGATTCGCGAAAGATAGAGAAAGATGGAAACAATTAGAAGAGACCTTCTTCCAAGAATGGATGGAAAATGGTCGACAAAGAAGAGAGAGAAGAGATATGAACATATATTCCGTAAATCGTGGTTTAGAAGGTCTGAAAAAGATTTTTTAAAATAGTCTGGCACCTGACTGCTTTCCTGCGATGTACCCCAAAAAGCTACTGTTTTAGGGGAAAATACAGCTAAAAATTTGATCTTTATCGTAATACGATGTAGGCGATAAGTCTCTGTACTCGTCCGATTACAGAAGACGCGCTGCTTTGGGCACGGTTACTTTGATGGGTTTGAAAAGATCTTTTAAAGGTGAGATTGATTTTAATATTATTCAGAAATGTTCGCTTGTTATAGAGGTTAGATGTTAAATATCATTAAGGACTTCTTAAAGCAGGGGTGCTCAGACTTACAGTGCTGGCGATCTACCAAACAATATTTAGATGAAAGGCGATCGACCAACTTAATGTTACTAAATAAGAAAGAAATTAATTTTTTGCACTTCAGAAACACTGTGCTGCCACGTTCTCGCGGGGGCGGTGTTGCCATGCGCCTCGCGATCGACTCTGAAAGTTTCCGCGATCGACTCTGAAAGTTTCCACGATCGACCAGTCGATCGCGATCGACAGTTTGAGCACCCCTGTCTTAAAGGCTCGCTCAAGAATTTTATTAATTTTGTTTTTATGAGGCATATTTTATTCTCTCATAGTAAAAATATTTAATCATTTTATGTCCCAGAAGGCACTTCAGAATATGAATCGTAATACTTTTTTTCAAAATTATTTCGATAATGCCTTTTTCCGCAAACGTCAAAAAATTACGACTTTTTTAACCTCAGTTCTCAATATTGAAGTTTGATTTCATAGACGTCCTTTTGTTTTTACTTTTTTGTCCGGCCGTGAGCGTACAAAAAGTACACTTTTTGTACTCTCACGGCAATATCAAGAACGTCGGGCGGCGTACAGTTGGATTCCGAATCCGACATAATGTAATCTGTAAGACAAATTTTATATAGTAGTCATTTCTTAATACTCGGGTACTTACCAAAAACGCACAGTCTTATAATGAGAAGATAAGTGACTTCAAATGTTTCTGACAATTATTTTGTTGAATTGTCAAATTTGTGTTGCCTTGACATCTACCTACAAAACCAGTAAGCAAAGCAATCTAGTTTCACGTTTCTTCATATCTAATCCTTTTTAAAAATATCATCTTAGTTCTATCGTTTGAACACCGTTTGCGGACAAAATCGCATGTTTTATTTGGAGAAAAGCACTTTTTGTGGCTCGACAAACATTTAGTTTCGCCACAAAAAGTATCTCTTTTACTCCTAATAGAACAATATACTATATTCGTTATTTTAGAGGATTCTAGAATAGCATTACTCATAATATAAATTGGCCTTCATAGTTAAATTTATTCAATTGCGTTTCGCAAACATTTTTACATAATAGCTTCTGCATTCACTCGAAAATCAGCTACAAAAAAACGGAAAATCAACTTGAATACACACGATTTCTCCGTTAAGTTACTCTTATCGTCTCCATAAACCCATATTTCGTCATCGGTTGTATATCGCATTATCGCACATTCAGGAATCGACGATATTGGATGCTGGATCCGTAAGACGCAGCGGAGATGTTGTCGATGAGTCCCCATTATAAAAGGACGAATTCCGACTGTGGGACCCCTGCATATTACTGCATTCCTCGGCTCCAATATTGCTGGAGATGGCCCTGAGTCGACTCTACCAGGTGCTTTGAAAGTCGAACATATACTCGCATTTCATGCACCCTCTTATTTTCAATCCCTTGAATGAATCGACCTTAACGTGCCTATTCTGACACTTCCTGTGAGAATTCACTAAACCATTCTTCACATTAAGAATAAACAGCAATTTTTCGAACAGGAATCTGTTTTCCTAACACATGAAGAATGTTGAAAGTACTATTCATGTTCAAGAGAATGTTTCAACTATAATAGAGAATATTCCATTCTGCCCGAAGATAAACAAGTATGAATATCACGAAATGATTTTCTCATCATGTAGAAGTTCAATTTAAAACAAAGAATAAGAATAATAGGTAAGGTGTGAATGAAATAAATGAGGTATAAGACATTTGAAGAAATAAAACGATTTGATAGTTGAAAATCATCAGAATTCTTTCAACGGAGCAAGCTGTGTAAACAAGAAAACGTAACGTTGAATATTTAAAATATAGAATATCACTCTGAAAAAAAGATCAGTTTCGATCTTAATAGATCTCATCAATATCAAATCAAGAAAGATATACATGTTAACCATGGTCAATTTAATATACTACATAAAGTGAACAAGGAAAATTCATCAATAATTCAAAAAAATCATCAAACAACTTTCCAAGGGAGCTGGTCATTGTATTCCGCGACGAGAAATCTACATTCACAACCTCACGGTAAATTATAGAAAACGTCAAGTCATCCCAGCTAGCGGTGAATTGTGTTGGGGATGTGTTGGGGAACAATTAGAAATTTGTTAATTAACTCCGAGTAAATAAGCTGCTCTGATGAGACCTAATAATATCGAAATAGCTGAAGTAAGGGTAACTTCATGTTTTATATAATTCACCGTTGGATAATGAATGTAGATTTCGCGCCACGGAATACATATAATCAGCTCCCTTGGAAAGATGTTTGATAATAACGCAACTGTGGCGTATGTGGTTCCAAAGGCAAGTTGTTTGATAATTTTTTTAAATTATTGAAGAATTTTTCTTGTTCACTTTATGTAGTATATTGAACTGTCATGGTCAACTTGTATATTTTTCATGATTTGATTTCGACCGGATTCTGGATTTTCGATCCAAGCGGTGAATTGTTGGTTTCCAATATCTTTGGTGGAGGGCGCTCTGGGTTGTTATCCAGATAGTAGTCCGACCGCGATTTCTATTGGGATACAATTAGAAATTTGTTAATTCACTCCGAGTCAAATAAGCTGCACTGATGAGATCTAATAAGATCGAAACGACTGTATGCAGATTTTGAGTCGGGGTGACTTGACGTTTTCTATAATTCACTGTTGGATTGTAATGTAGATTTCGCGTCGTGGAATATATACAGGACTATTCAAATTCGAGTCTATGCATGGGGATTTTGATAACGGTAAGAGATAGAGGGATGGTTAAATGAGGGTAAAGTAGCATATTTCAGAGGTCAATTATATGAATAAAAAATATCGGATCTGGCTTCTTTAGCTCTGGAGTTATACAGGAAAAATCGAAAAATTCGAAATTCTTCTTTTGCCTATATCTTTTCATTTTACGAAGATTTTTCAAAAATTTTGCCACTTTTCCATAGCAGCTTTTTGTAAGCTTTCCAAATGTCTGAATAAAATTTATATACAGGGTATTGTAGAAATTGGGCCACCCCCAACTTTTCATTTTCAAATACGGACATGTATTTTTCTTGCATTTTTTTCAATGCCAAGAGTCAGGGTTCATATTGCCGTAGTATTTTCATCTAAATTACAGAGTATTTTGGAAATATTGAACTATCACCAGCAAAATTTCAACATTTTTTTTGGATACTAGATGTAATTTAAAAATATATCATAGAATAAGGTATAGAATGCCTAGTATTAGTTCAATGTTTCCAAAACACTTCATGATTTAGATAAAAATAGAACGCCAATATGAAACATGACTCTTGGCATTTGAAAAAAGGCAATAAAAAAACAGGTCTGTATTTGAAAATGAAAAGTTGAGGGTGGCCCAATGTGTACGATACCCTGTATATATATTTTATTCAGATATTTGAAAAGACTACAAAAAGTTGCTACAGAAAAGTGGCAAAATTTTCAAAAAATCTTCGTAAAATAAAAAGATATAGGCAAAGGAAGAATTTAGAAATTTTCGATTTTTCCTGTATAACTCCAGAGCTAAAAAAGCCAGGTCTGCTTTTTTAGATTCGTATAATTAACCTCTGAAATACGCTACTTTGCTCCCATTTAACCAACCCTCTATCTCTTACCGTTATCGAAATCCCCATGCATAGACTCTAATTTGAACATCCCTTTATATATATATATATATATATATATATATATATATATATATATATATATGAATAATAGATTTCAGCCAAGGGGGATTGATTCTCTGATTTCCAAATAGTTGATGGAATCCGTCGTTACTACGTGATAATTTAACATGATTAACAAAACTAAATTTGATTTTACTACGTTTATTATCACAAAATATTTTGAAAAATATAACACTGCGATTGCAATTTCGGTCACTAGACCATCATCGGGCAGATTGAGTTAAGAACTGAATACAAAATAAATTATAGATTTGCGCTTACGGGTGGGAAAGGATTATTGCAGGTACCTAAATAGACAAGAGGAACATATTTCAAGAAGGGCTAATTGAGTGAATTTCACAAATTGGTACAATACAATGTTCTTAGAAAAGTCATTATTGTTTAAATACACTAAATATAGGAGAATATATCAAGTCAATCTGGTCGTTCAGCAAGATATCTTTTGCATTATTATTGAGTTTAAAAATTTCTAATGATTCTAAGTAAGTAAGTTTGGTTCCTTTCGGTAATTTGTGCATGATTTGAAAATTATCTATTTGTGGAAATGGGTGGTGGTTTTCACGGCAATGATTTGAAAACGTTGAATCCGTTTTATTTTTCAAAAAAGATTGTTGGTGTTCTTTAAATCTTGTCTTGAACGATCGACCAGTCTGACCTATATATACTCCTTTACATACAGGACAAATCAACTTATAAACTCCTGAACTTTCAAATTTTGAAGTGATATCTTTGGCATTGAATAAAAATCCTGAGAGTTTTGTCTTAGGTTTGAAAGCAATTTTAATATTACATTTAGGTATGACATTAGCAACTTTTTCTGTTAGAGGACCAAAATATGTTAAAGATGTGAATTTTTCCGATTTTTCTACTTTTAACTGGGATATATGCTGTTGTACGCTAGTTTATTACGTTTCTTGTTTATCATTTTATCTATCAAACTTGTATGAAAACCATTATTTGACGCAATTAGTTTTATAGTCGAAATTTCTTTCGCTAAATTTGTTACGGATAATGGAATTGAAAACGCTCTGTGGATCATTGAATTAAAAGCTGAATGTTTATGGGAAAGAGGATGATTTGAATCCGACGGAATACATATATCCGTGAAAGTTGGTTTTCTATATATATCGAAACTCAAAGTATTATTATTATGAAAGATAGTTAAATCCAAGAAGTTTATTTGTCGATCCAATTCTTTTTCAATTTTGAACTTTATATTTGGGTGAATGCTATTAATATAATTCAAAAATTGATCTAATTGTCTCGCGGTGCCCTTAAAACAAGCAATTACATCATCAACGTATCTATGCCAAAAACTTATATGCGATGCTTTTGTAGAATTGAATATTATGTTCTCTATATGTGACATGAAAATGTCTGCAATAAGCGGACTTAAGGGGAACCCATAGCCAGCCCACTAGATTGTTCAAAAATTTTGTTATCAAACTGGAAGTAATTTTGACTAAGACATATATCTAATAAGAAAATGATATCATTTATTTTAATAATATCCATAGTGGATTGTTGCAAAATATCTAAGACAAGTGGTAAACACTCATCTGCTGGTATATTGGAGAACATATTATCAACATCGAAGCTAACAAGAAAAGAGTTAGCAGGAGTTACAAAGTTTTTCAGCTTCTGTACTAAATCAACAGAGTTCTTTACTGTATATTTTGGAGTGAAATTAGTTAATTTTCTGAATGTGAAATTCAGATCTTTGGCTAATTTATACGTTGGGCTATTTATGTGAGAAACTACAGGTCGTATTGGGCTATTTTCTTTGTGGTTTTTTATTAATCCGTAAAGTTTTGGAGTTCCAGGGTTCATATGTATTATTGAAAAATTAGGTTTTGATAGTGTATTTGGGGAAATTTCCTGAAGGGCTTGTCTAACTGTTTTTTGAAATTTATTTGTTGGATCGACTGATATTTGTTTAATTTGTTCCGTTTGAAGAAAATTATTCATTTTGGAAACATAATCATTTCTTCATTTCGAATTCAAAATTTCAAAAATTCTTAGAAGCCATCAGGTTCCAAAACCAAATAAATATTTAGATGACATAAAATCCTTGAAACATAAAATTGAAATTAATAATTTAACTATCACTAAAGCAGATAAATCCGATGCGATAGTAGTTCTTTCAAGAAATGATTATGTTTCCAAAATGAATAATTTTCTTCAAACGGAACAAATTAAACAAATATCAGTCGATCCAACAAATAAATTTCAAAAAACAGTTAGACAAGCCCTTCAGGAAATTTCCCCAAATACACTATCAAAACCTAATTTTTCAATAATACATATGAACCCTGGAACTCCAAAACTTTACGGATTAATAAAAAACCACAAAGAAAATAGCCCAATACGACCTGTAGTTTCTCACATAAATAGCCCAACGTATAAATTAGCCAAAGATCTGAATTTCACATTCAGAAAATTAACTAATTTCACTCCAAAATATACAGTAAAGAACTCTGTTGATTTAGTACAGAAGCTGAAAAACTTTGTAACTCCTGCTAACTCTTTTCTTGTTAGCTTCGATGTTGATAATATGTTCTCCAATATACCAGCAGATGAGTGTTTACCACTTGTCTTAGATATTTTGCAACAATCCACTATGGATATTATTAAAATAAATGATATCATTTTCTTATTAGATATATGTCTTAGTCAAAATTACTTCCAGTTTGATAACAAAATTTTTGAACAATCTAGTGGGCTGGCTATGGGTTCCCCCTTAAGTCCGCTTATTGCAGACATTTTCATGTCACATATAGAGAACATAATATTCAATTCTACAAAAGCATCGCATATAAGTTTTTGGCATAGATACGTTGATGATGTAATTGCTTGTTTTAAGGGCACCGCGAGACAATTAGATCAATTTTTGAATTATATTAATAGCATTCACCCAAATATAAAGTTCAAAATTGAAAAAGAATTGGATCGACAAATAAACTTCTTGGATTTAACTATCTTTCATAATAATAATACTTTGAGTTTCGATATATATAGAAAACCAACTTTCACGGATATATGTATTCCGTCGGATTCAAATCATCCTCTTTCCCATAAACATTCAGCTTTTAATTCAATGATCCACAGAGCGTTTTCAATTCCATTATCCGTAACAAATTTAGCGAAAGAAATTTCGACTATAAAACTAATTGCGTCAAATAATGGTTTTCATACAAGTTTGATAGATAAAATGATAAACAAGAAACGTAATAAACTAGCGTACAACAGCATATATCCCCAATTAAAAGTAGAAAAATCGGAAAAATTCACATCTTTAACATATTTTGGTCCTCTAACAGAAAAAGTTGCTAATGTCATACCTAAATGTAATATTAAAATTGCTTTCAAACCTAAGACAAAACTCTCAGGATTTTTATTCAATGCCAAAGATATCACTTCAAAATTTGAAAGTTCAGGAGTTTATAAGTTGATTTGTCCTGTATGTAAAGGAGTATATATAGGTCAGACTGGTCGATCGTTCAAGACAAGATTCAAAGAACACCAACAATCTTTTTTGAAAAATAAAACGGATTCAACGTTTTCAAATCATTGCCGTGAAAACCACCACCCATTTCCACAAATAGATAATTTTCAAATCATGCACAAATTACCGAAAGGAACCAAACTTACTTACTTAGAATCATTAGAAATTTTTAAACTCAATAATAATGCAAAAGATATCTTGCTGAACGACCAGATTGACTTGATATATTCTCCTATATTTAGTGTATTTAAACAATAATGACTTTTCTAAGAACATTGTATTGTACCAATTTGTGAAATTCACTCAATTAGCCCTTCTTGAAATATGTTCCTCTTGTCTATTTAGGTACCTGCAATAATCCTTTCCCACCCGTAAGCGCAAATCTATAATTTATTTTGTATTCAGTTCTTAACTCAATCTGCCCGATGATGGTCTAGTGACCGAAATTGCAATCGCAGTGTTATATTTTTCAAAATATTTTGTGATAATAAACGTAGTAAAATCAAATTTAGTTTTGTTAATCTCTTATTTCCCACTAGAAGTAAAAGCAACGCAAACAATTTTCTTCTTCTTCCAGTGCCGTACCCGGTTTCGGACGTAAGCGACTTCTCTACAACTATTCGTGTTGTGCGTGATACAGTGATACACGAATATAAAACAATCTTAGGAAGCAATAATTCGTCTTATGAGTGAGAAAACTTTTCTAGATGAAATTGTATAATTATATTTCAGGTGCCAGAAACTTACTTTGTGGTCAAAACCATCGGTGATATCCATGAGAAGATATACTACAATAATTCTGAAAATTAATCTAAAATAGAGGTAAATTTCGACCGAAATCGATGTCACTACACAGATTCAAAAAACGACAAGTGGAAATCAATAACCTTTCAATAAGATTTTATCGCGATATATACTGCACTCATATCTACATTTTCTAACAGGTAAAGACAAGATTAATTTTTATTATTGTTAAATTATAACGCGGTCGAAAAGATCTAGGTGAGACTAAGGACGTAATATATTTGTTGGATACGGTTAGAGCAGTGATTCTCAACCTTTTTTTCGTCGCTTACGAAAATATAATTTCACTGATGCTATCCCCTAGGATAGAATCCTTAAAAGTCCTACTAGCATAAGAAAAATGAATTTAAAAAGGTCTTATTTAGTGTGAAAAAGAAATGCACATAAATAACAGTAAAATCTTCTGTATCAAATCTTCTGTATCAAATTTTACAACATACACAATAGAAACCATCTTTGTAAAATAGGTACATAGCATATTTATAGGTCACTTGCGCATTAATGTCCAATAATTTTGTTTCTAAAGAATACAAAGAATTCTTTTCTATATCTAATGCTAGCTTTGTCCTTGCTTTTCCTCACTTAGCTTCTTGAAGTGTAGTTTAAACATGATAAGAAGGTACCTACAGTCTTAAGTCCGGGGCAGCATCCAGTTTGTTTATGTACTTGTTTTTTTATGAATGCGTACAAGTAAAAAGCTTTTTTTACCAAGACAGTCTATGGTGAAACAAAAATTTGATTGCTAGGTTAGACAGACTCAGTGATAATATTTAACCTAAACTTGATGAGAGCCTTAATTTTAAAACCAGATTTCAAGGTAGGTACTGCCAGTAGAAAGGTCAATGAGTGTTTCTTTGTCTGCAATACTCAATTTACGCTCATTAGTTTATGCTTTTTCGTCGTTACAGACGTTGCTAAATTGAAAGAAATATTTTATTTATAAAGTTCCGCTATTGCTTTCAATCTTTTCGCAAACCCCTTGGCAATACTTGGCGAACCGGAGGGGTTCGCGTACCATACTTTGAGAAACACTGGGTTATAGTAATTTCCAGAGATTATCGAAATTTCGGGCAATAGGTAGTAATAAACACTGGACCGACTAACATCGGATTGAGGCGGTAAGTATTCGAATTTTTTCAGTTAAATGAGAAACTAGATATCAAAAATCGTATCCAGGATATGAGCAAGAGCATTTTGAACATTGTGCTCAATGAAATAAGGTCAAGTCGTTTTTTCGCATTACCGTTAAACGAGTCGACCGACGTTGCATCCTGTTCCAGGGCGACGACATAAGAATACTCATTCTCAAATTCACTGAGCACTACAGTATGTGGGGAGGATGTCTTTCGAACCTTGAAAAATTTTGTGGCCGGCGAAAAATGAGGTGCGACGTTGATAGGTGTCATTACGGATGAGGCACTAGTCTTTGAATATCTTAGTAATGAATTAGGACGACTATTTCCCTTGTCTTAATTTTCACCAATCACAAACGCGCAATTTTGAATTGAAAATGGTTTCTAGATGAAAAAGTTGTTTGACAGTACCTGTCAGCAGTTTTTTAGAGTATAACCGCGGCAATACTTTACAGCTTTTGTTACAAAAAATCACAATACCTTTGATAACAAGAAGTTATGGTCTCCTAGGACACCAGATAACGACGCTAAACAATTTTTCTGATTTTATTTTCAATGAATTTTGTAATATGTAGGGGAGCCCAAGCGGGGATTTTGGGATTTATTCAAGCGCAGCAGAATAACATATTGAGGAAAACCTTGCACCCTGTTAAGTAACCCCACCAAACATCAACCTTTGATATGGGGGCGTTCGTCTAGGGCAGCCGATCAGAAAGTAAAAAAAATAGATCGTTCGAATAACTCGAGCGCGTCAGATTATGGCAAGGTGAGTTGATCACATGCAGAGTATGCATTTCACTAATCTGACGATTTGCGCGCGGCATATATAAATAGGAGACTCACAAAGTTGCAAAAAGAAAACGTCACCTTGAGATTCTCGAGGACGGTTAAATTTTTTTCGTAATCCCATACTGTTATTTTTATTCAACGGTATTCAGATGACAATTGAAAAGTCAGTGTTAACGGCCGGCGGCCGTTGAGAATTCACTTGTTCAAATATTTATTTCAAAACTTCATTATGTTTACAATAACAACATTGAAATCTTGGTTCACAGCGAGTTGGGAGAATAGGTAAACCTCTGATTTTCATTTCGCATAGACTTATAACACATCTTCATTAACCACCTTTACATTCTTGCTTTTACGCCACATTTCAAAATTTTAATATTCTTTTTGATATCGCTCTTGAGTTATTTTCGGCTGTTAATCAACACTCGCTGCACTGCACATGATTCTCCCAATATTTCTAAAGGAATTTGATTTTGTTCCTCAAATTCATCAATTTCATCCATGGTCGTCGTTAAAGCGAACTTGAGAACACAAAAAACTGACGTTGTTTATAAAACTGTCAAACTGTTCCATGACAACAGAGTGCACGACGTTGGGGTTTTTCTTTAGAATTGCGAGGTACGGGGTTTTTTCTTTCTTCGAAATCAAAATATAATCTTTCAACGGGATTACGAAAAATTTTTAACGACACACGGCCGATACGCAAATAACGGATTCGGTTAGTTATAATACAATACAATATCCAACCTCATCCGTTATTTGCTACATATCGGCCTTGTTACGTTAATAACTATATTTTTATTTTGAATGAAATATCATGATTTTTTTTTGCATTTTTGAATATCGGCGATGAGTTTTGGTCTCGTACGGTCACCCCCACCATGCAAAGCGGCAGATTAACTAACCTTCGTTATCAGAGGCATGTGAGGTTGTATAAACTATTAATATCTGACGCGGTCGAGTATTTCTATGTAACGATATTTTTTACATTTTTGAAAATCTGCACACGTTTTCCCCCCCAGTGAAATGGCATACATCATACAACCTTTTTTTCGTTTTAATATCTAATCTTCACAATTCAAAAGGTCCCCACGTCGCATCTCGGACTCCCGTACTATCTGCTTGTGTAGCGTATATGAGTCGCCTTGGATGTGATTCTATGACTAATATCGATCTGGTGATTGAGAAAAGTGTACCGTACAATACCGCTAAAACCAGAATAATCTGTTACTCATGAAATAGTTTTGTCAAATACCATTCGGGTATCTAATTTTTCCAGTGAAAAAAATCGAAAAAACACAATGCAAAGTAATATTTTTTTAACAAAATGCATTCGTGCCGGTGCATATACACCAGTGCTGTAGAGTAGATATCTTCATATCAGGAGGTACGTGTTTAAGCGACGAATTTCTGCATTTTTAGTCTAAGCGGTGAATTGTTGTTTCCCAATATCTTTGGTGGGATGGCGCTCTGGATTGTTATCCAGACAGTGTTACTGACCACGATTTGTATTGGGGAACAATCAGAAATTTGTTAATTCCTTCCGAGTCAAATAAGCTGCACTGATGAGATCTAATAAGATCGAAGCAACTGTATGCAGATTTTGAGTCGGGGTGACTTGTTAATTTCTATAATTCACCGTTCGATTGTGAATGCAGATTTTGCGTTGCTGAATACGTATAACCAGCTTCCTTGGAAAGTTGTTTGATAATTTTTTAAATTATCAAAGAATTTTCCTTGTTCACTTTATGTAATGTATGAAATTCACCATGGTCGACAAGTATGTTTTTCATAATTTGATTGTTGTATTTTGCGTATTACGCTGCTAGAATATTCGGAGCGCGCTCTCGTGAGTATATCCAAAGGTTTTAAATCACTATGTTAGTGTGCCTTGGAATCATATACACCACTGTTGTAGAGTCGATATCTTCATATCAGGAGGTACGTGTTCAAGCGACGAATTTCTGCATTTTCAGTCTAAGCGGTGAATTGTTGTTTCCCAATATCTTTGGTGGGATGGCGCTCTGGATTGTTATCCAGACAGTGTTACTTGTTCACTTTATGTAATGTATGAAATTGACCATGGTCGACAAGTATGTTCTTCATGATTTGATTGATCATATACTTATTTCAAAACTAGGATATCTTGTAGGTTTATTCGGAGTACTAATACATTTTACCTCAGTTTGTAAGGAAATAAGATGAGTATTTTAACAGTTCAAGATAAGGTTGCTAGTTTTCTTCGCAAATTGCAAACGTTACCAACACAGAGATGTTTCCAAAATTAACAATGGTGCTCGACGCAAGAAATGAAAAATGCGCATTTACAGATCATTAACTGTAGATTTATCATTAATAATGGACAATATTGGTAATATTTTTCTGATTTGAAAAATCGCGAAGTAATAGCTTGGGTTCTAAGATCCTTTTTAGTAGATGCAGGACTTCGCGAAGACAACACACAAAAAATATATTTTGAAAACACACAACCAACAATATTTTGGCGAGTATCCATTTTTGTCGGAAGAAGCCTTGAAAATACTGATCCCTTTTTCCACAACTTACAGGTGTGAAAATTGATTTCAATGGTGATAATGTAAATAAAAACACCCACTGTATTAATTACATGATATAAGATATGCGTTGGCCGAAACTGAACCAAATATTAAACTAATTGTTAGTAGTAAACAATATCGTCTCATTAACTAACATTGCGATTATTCATTGTCTATAAGACAACCATTGGTTTTCTCTGTTTGAATGATTGGAATAAATGCAAACTATTATTTTTTTTGGTTTTATATTTTTTTAATTTTCAAACTAAACTTTTTTTGGTATGTAGGTATTTGCTAATATCTAACCCTATTTATGATAATGATCTCAAACATGTAGGGAAACGCTGACTTTTATCAGCAGACTACAAACATAATCTTTTTGTCAATCTTACTATAGATAGTATTTGGAAAATCCTATCAATGGATGAAATAATGTATAAATCAAATAACCTCGCGAAGAAAAATACAGGAACTATAATTTATATTGATATCTGAAATTCCAACTATTTTTCATTATTTTCAATTACAAGTGCACGAACTTAAATATCTATATTTCGCAATCATCCTTTATTATCTATCCACATGTAAAAATCCATCCATTTGTAAATGTACTTCGATAAATTACCTGAAGGAATCCTTCATTTAGTTTACGTATATGCTATCTATTTTTTATGATCTAATATCTTTAACGGGAAGTTCTTAGTTTTCGAATGAAACACAAAAATACCTAATAATTTACCTCGTGTGGTTCCTAGAAGCTGCCAATGCTAATGGTTTACTCACCGTTGAATAGGTCTTGGCAATACCTTTCTAGTTTCTAATGATGTGCTTGCCCTTCTCCGGAGCAGGAGTCCACCACCAAACATGGTGAATTTTGCAGGCGATTTTTCACTGTACCAAAATAAGGACGCGTTATCATGTTTTCGATAGATCGGCCATGGCTTCTAGATAGCCGGTAATTGTTACGCTTGGTCGCCATGTCAAATGAGTCGGTCCTATGGTCCAAAAACCTACGTTTATTGGTACTTTTCAGAAATATGCTGAGATTTTGCCACGGCAAAATCTAGAGACTGAAAATTTGGCCATATAAGTTTCTCATATGCTGTCCTACAATCTCTCTAGGAGTTATGCTCGCTTAAGCGCCATCTTGATCAAACGGATCGTTAAAAATGATTACTTTAGTAAGATATCTCCCATATAATAAAGAAATGGTACGAGGGGTGAGTCACTTCATCGGGAATTTCAAAGAGGCTTGAAACTACACCAGGGAATCTGCAACTATGTCAATAGGTGTGATTGAACCATAGCTTCATGAGTGTCTAGGAACTCCTGATTGAATGCCGGAAACAATGAAACACATGTGATTTTTTTCTTGTCATTTATAACTAGACCAATTTGAGTTTTATGAAAATAAAACAGCTAAGAAAAGAAAACAAATATTGACTGAAAAAAATTACTTATCTGTAGGCATACTGAGAATTTTCCGCGTCAGCCATTATGCATCTGTTTATATCATCTTCATGTTAATACTTCTCGAAAAGATTATTCAATAGTTGTTTTTTGGACAGGAAGTCCATTTGGGAGGCAATGCATTTTGCTAAAAGCATTAAATTCAAAAGTGAAGAGAAGAGATGGACATAAAATTTCATTACTTTGAGACGCACATTTTGCTTCCACGAGGCTTTCTTCGTGTCCGAAGAAGCCCAAGTACAAGCGAAGCATTCGTCATAATGTATTAATATTATATAAATATTATTTGAAAATAAGTTTTTCTGATTAACAAAACTAAATTTGAATTTACTACGTTTATTATCACAAAATATTTTGAAAAATATAACACTGCGATTGCAATTTCGGTCACTAGACCATCATCGGGCAGATTGAGTTAAGAACTGAATACAAAATAATTATAGATTTGCGCTTACGGGTGGGAAAGGATTATTGCAGGTACCTAAATAGACAAGAGGAACATATTTCAAGAAGGGCTAATCGAGTGAATTTCACAAATTGGTACAATACGATGTTCTTAGAAAAGTCATTATTGTTTAAATACACTAAATATAGGAGAATATATCAAGTCAATCTGGTCGTTCAGCAAGATATCTTTTGCATTATTATTGAGTTTAAAAATTTCTAATGATTCTAAGTAAGTAAGTTTGGTTCCTTTCGGTAATTTGTGCATGATTTGAAAATTATCTATTTGTGGAAATGGGTGGTGGTTTTCACGGCAATGATTTGAAAACGTTGAATCCGTTTTATTTTTCAAAAAAGATTGTTGGTGTTCTTTAAATCTTGTCTTGAACGATCGACCAGTCTGACCTATATATACTCCTTTACATACAGGACAAATCAACTTATAAACTCCTGAACTTTCAAATTTTGAAGTGATGTCTTAGGTTTGAAAGCAATTTTAATATTACATTTAGGTATGACATATATAATATTAAAATTGCTTTCAAACCTAAGACAAAACTCTCAGGATTTTTATTCAATGCCAAAGATATCACTTCAAAATTTGAAAGTTCAGGAGTTTATAAGTTGATTTGTCCTATATGTAAAGGAGTATATATAGGTCAGACTGGTCGATCGTTCAAGACAAGATTTAAAGAACACCAACAATCTTTTTTGAAAAATAAAACGGATTCAACGTTTTCAAATCATTGCCGTGAAAACCACCACCCATTTCTACAAATAGATAATTTTCAAATCATGCACAAATTACTGAAAGGAACCAAACTTACTTACTTAGAATCATTAGAAATTTTTAAACTCAATAATAATGCAAAAGATATCTTGCTGAACGACCAGATTGACTTGATATATTCTCCTATATTTAGTGTATTTAAACAATAATGACTTTTCTTAGAACATTGTATTGTACCAATTTGTGAAATTCACTCGATTAGCCCTTCTTGAAATATGTTCCTCTTGTCTATTTAGGTACCTGCAACAATTCTTTCCCACCCGTAAGCGCAAATCTATAATTATTTTGTATTCAGTTCTTAACTCAATCTGCTCGATGATGGTCTAGTGACCGAAATTGCAATCGCAGTGTTATATTTTTCAAAATATTTTGTGATAATAAACGTAGTAAATTCAAATTTAGTTTTGTTAATCATGTTAAATTATCACCTAGTAACGACGGATTCCATCAACTATTTAATAAGTATTTCTATTTCGTTCCCCATTTTGTCAAAATAATGAAATGTTTCTCGATGTTGAAGTCTTCATATTTGAGAAGTCTATCCAGATTTTTCGTGATTTTTATCAGATTTGATTCCACGGCAAATCAAAATTTCTTTGGATTAGGTACATAAGCAAACCTACTGCAATGAGGCTTTAATAGTTGAATGACAAAATCAGATCGTATCATATTATTCTTTAATGCAATATGCATATACCGTTGTATACAATATTATTCTTTTTTCCTTAATCAAAAAAAAATGATCATTTTCGGTGGAACTCAGTGTCAGTTTCAATCAAGCCCAAAACTAAAGCAGGTTTTTTTGGAAAAGAAGTGGAGAAAGGCACCATATATTCTCATTTCATACAACATAATTTCAAACATTGTATGATTTAATTGAACGAACTTACGAACATAATCTTGTGATAATGTTGTTCCAGTTCAAGTTTTTAAATGTTTAAACTCAAAATGACATACTAAGTGCCAGTAATCTTCCTCGATACAAAGAAGTTTCTTGAGAAACCCCCACATGAATTAAAGCTTTCAGTAAAGTTTTCATTATATTTTCGCTCTAACTCCTCTTCAATGCCTCTATAGAAAAACAAACAGAACAAACTCAACAACTCATAAATTCACTATAAGCATCCAAAGTAACAATTTGGATCAAAAGGAAGAATATAAAGTTGTGGCGATAGATGAAATTAATGGATACGATTGCCTTTGTAAACATGTTATTGGAAAAAGTTAGACATAAATAGGTATATGTTTTTTAGAATATCCATAAAAGTAGAAAATTGAAACTATTTTCCGCTGATTAGAGAATTGGATTTTCGCTTTTGAAATTGAATTCTAATAGACACACATAACCGCAATGAGAATAATGAGGAACAGATAATTATTCATTAGTATTTTATAATTGATTGTGTGGAAGAGGCTATTACTTGGTGAAAATGAATTATTAACATATCTGAGTTTGAGATATAAAACTCTGAAATTTTCACATATATCTTGATTATCACTATACCAAGCGTTGAAATTTGTTCAAAAGATTAGTTAAAGGTTATTGGACAAATTTAAAGAAATTATTTTTTATATAGTGTCCTAGACCGACAAAAACAGACGAAACTATGTCAATAATGAAGGAAATATTCGATAGAAGATGAAGACTTTCGGTTCAGGCTTAAACAATTTGCATTTCTGTAACAAAATATAAATTCTTTTAAAATATCCGCACATACTTACTTTTGAAAATCGCATAATATACTCTATAGTCAAATGGGTGTTCACCTCTTCTTAACCTGATGAAATAATTTATGTTCCACTTATTGAACATTGAACTAGGTTTTTCAAATTTGCAATTTAATACCTACTAGAAATATATACCACTATGCATAGTCCAGTTTAAAAAAGCTATATATATATATATATATATATATATATATATATATATTTTTATATATATATATATATACTATATATATATATATATGTATATAATTGAATATATACTTATGTATGTATGATTGTTTTTGCCTGTGATGTATTTTTGATTATTTATAATTATTATATTTATATTATTTGATATTATTATAAGCAATAACAGGCAATTGATGCTTGAAAAACAATTTTATTCATGAGTTAACATTTCGTCACGAGATTCATAACTTTTTCAAAACTTCTGAAAGAGCAGAGAAACTTTGACATTTATGAACTTAAAAAAATTTTAAGTTCAAAAAACGCACCGTTAAGTTTAATTTATCTTTTGGCGGCTGTGGCTGTCTGTAGTTACTAATTACCTGCTATTCAGTTCAATATCAGCAGTCAGGTCTACTTATAATAGATGGAAAGGAAAACCATGGAAACCTTTACCAAGTAATGTACATAATAGGTTTTTCTTTATTTGTTTTATAAATCTATGTTCAAAAAACTCTATCGCAGCGAGCTGCATTAGAAGAGCAGGTTTTCAGAACGTTTCCAGTTTAAAAAATATATATTCATTAAATCATGATTTTTTTTCCAAATTCAAAAAAAAATGTGCCCCCTAATGTGTAAACAATATTTATTTCCTTCCCCGGGAGATCAACCCTCCAACAAATTCGTACCAAAACCAATCACTTCCAAGGTATCATACGAAACTCCGTACTCACAAATTTTCAACCCTATTTCTATTATTGCGCCTTTTATCGTGTGAACCAGATTTATTTCCTCCTTCGGGGTCGACCCTCCAACCAATTCATATAAAAATGAATAGCATCTAAGATATCGTACGAAACTATCTATCTACAAAGTTTCAACCCTATGGTAACAAAATTGCGCCTTCTATCGTGTACACAAGATTTATTTACCTGGGTGATCAACCCCCCAAACAATTCCTACCAAAACCAACCCCATCCAATATATCATACGAAACTACCTACTCACAAACTTCCAATCCTATTGCTCCAAAATTACGCCCTTCATCATGTAAACAAGATTTATTTCTTACCCAACCCCCCAACCAATTCGAACCAAAACCAATCCCATCCAAGATATCTTTCGAAAATACCTACCTACAATTTTTTAACCCTATTACTCGAAAATAGCGAAATTTATCATGTAAACAAGATTTCTTTATCCCCCAGGAGGTCAACCCCCAACCAATTCGAACCAAAACCAATCCCGTTCAAGATATCATACAAAACTATCTAGATTCAAACTTTCAACCCTATTGCTATAAAATTGCGCCTTCTGTCGTGTAAACAAGATTTATTTCACCCCCAGGGGGGTCAACCCCTCAACCAATTCGAACAAAAAATAATCCTATCCAAGATATCATGCGAAACTACCTATTTACAAACTTTCAACGCTATTGCTCCAAAATTTCGACCATAATCGTGTAAACAAGATTTATTTTCCCCCCAGGGGGGTCAACCCCCCAACCAATTCGAACTAAAAACAATCCTATTCAAGATATCATGCGAAACTACCTATTTAAAAACTTTCAACCCTATTGCTCCGAAATTGCGACGTTAATCGTGTAAACAAGATTTATTTTCCGCCCAGGGGGTCAACCCCCCAACCAATTCGAAGCAAAAACAAGATATCATACGAAACTACCTATTTACAAACTTTCAACCCTATTGCTTCAAAATTGCGTGTAAACAACGCCAAAATACGCTTATACATACATACATATGAACATATATATGTATATATATATATATATATATATATATATATATATATATATATATATATATATATATATATATATATGAAATTGAGTTTTTTGGTGCCAAGCATCATAAAAAGTCATGAAACGAAAATCTATCTTGGTCCTAGGTCAAACTTTGCTAATCGCACCCATTTTAATAAGCAGGTTTTCAAAGTGAAAACCTGCTAAAAGATATTACTCGCAATTTCGACTAAAACTTTGACTAATTTTTCACCTTTTCCAGATAAAATGATTGTTTTGGAAGTGATGGATGGTTTGTTTGATGTTCTGAAGATATGGATAGTATTGGCTTATTATTTGATAACCTTTGTGGATTCACTGTGTACTGATTCCTTTTTTGTGTGGAAACATTGAATCTGTATTTGAAGTTGTGAGATTTGAGGGGTTATCTGAGTATATTATATGGAGAGAAGTTGGGTAGTTTGTAAGTGAGCTTGTTGTTTTAATTGTAGTGTTTTGATCAGACGCGGATCCAGGCCCGACTTTTGGGGGGGAACTTTTATATATTTAAAAGCCAAAAGGTACTGGTATTTTGGGCAATGGAAAATCGAGTAGCTCTAATCAAAACAATTAGGTGGGGCCCGGGCCATTTGGGGGGAAGTTCCCCCAGTTCCCCCCCTCTGGATCCACGCCTGGTTTTGATTCATGTTTCTTGTTAGAAAATATAAGTCTACTCTAAAGTTAGATCGGCCACATTCTTTGAATTGGGCTGCTTTACTTTTTAATTTAGAATATATCTGCTCAAACTGGTTTTGTGTAACTTGAGCGACTTTTATGTGGAAGGTTGAAAATATGTGATATTTTATTATTCAATTGTGGAATTTAAAATAGATAATGAAATACAATTTTTATTATTAGTTTGATATGTGTTATGAAGTTAATGAATTATTCCATAATTTACTGTATGAGTTTTATTTGGTATAATCATTTTCTATGGGTGATGTTTATGCACCTTGTAATGTTAGATACTAAACCCTTAGGAAACAGTCATCGAGCGTTCCTAGAATTCAAAATTCTAACTCTTCCTTCACTATTCATATTCGAATCCGTCTGTTTGGTTCGCAAACACATTCATAACTTTTCAGAAAGACCAAATCATAGATATCCCACAAGAAATTCAGATACCGATATTTATTTAATAACGCCCACCTCCGTCTTAACAAAAAACTCCTTTACCTACAATGCCGGAAAGTTATACAATCATCTACCATTGGAGCTAAAATCCTTGAGTACGTACAAAAAGTTCCGAAGTTCAACTAAGG